>CM060603.1:4000000-4272500 GCA_030578255.1 Tiaroga cobitis | reverse complement strand
CAAAGTGAGATATTTCAAGCCTTTATTTGTTATAATTATGATGATTATGGTTTACAGCTTATGAAAACCCCAAATTCAAAATTAGAATATTGTGAAAAGGTTTTCATATCTGTAAGCCATAATCATCACAATTATAACTTAAAATATCTCACTTTGCATGTAATGGGTCTATATATATTAGTTTAACTTTTTAAGTTGAATTACTGAAATACTACTGAAACAAATTTTTCGAGTTTCACCTGTAAATGCATTTGAAAAAAAGGTGATAAACTAGAGACCGATTTTAAAATATTAGTTGCATTTTGTTTTCTAATATGTGTTGTGCACTTACTCAAAGTAGTGAGTAATATAAGGCACGGGTAGATTCAGGCTTATTGTCATTACTATAATAAGTACATATTATGCTCATGCTGAACAGGACTCTGAAATGTAGTCACCAAAATATTAATAATAATATTTTTCATACATGTTCCATGTATTTCCCACAAGATGATGATGTGGTATCACTTCAGCCTTGACCTGGTCAAACTGAGTCTCGTTCCGGAACATCTATTTATGAATCATAATATACTCCAGCCTTGACCTCCATGTTTGTTTACATGTTGCTGCTGTTTTTGCAAACACACACACACACACACACACACATTTGATTATTTTATTTGGAATGACCAATACTGATTAAAACAACACAGCATCCAAATAGTCACAAAGAGCCTGTTATGTTTCACCTGACAATACACACATCGACAATAGTCACAACCACATGAATATATAAATAAATAGACTATGGATAGAGGTGACATCGCCTCACACACACACACACAGGCCATCTCAAGTTACTTAAGCTGGGCTGTGACGCTATTTTCTTCTGGAAACAAACTTTGTTGCATTATTTTCCTGTTATTACTGTAAAGCTGCTTTGAAACACTGTGTTGTAAAAAGCGCTGTATAAATAAAGCTGACTTGACAGACGAGACGCTGTTCCTGCTGCACTAACTAATGCTGATTCTTGGTTTGTGAGAATTAGTTAATGGCCACAGAGTATCTTTTCAAGGCAAGTCACCTTTATGTGCTTTACACTACACGGATTGTTTCAAAGCAGCTTCACAGTAATAAACAAGGAAAATAACTATTAATTAATCACTCAAACTTCATCAAATTCTGCTGTAGAACAATAGTGTCATTATTCAGCTCAATTCAGTTTTTATGAGAAAACAGCGAACAACACGAACCGAACTCTCCCAGTCTCAGATACACTACAGTGTTTGAGGGCGGGGCTAAGAGACGCTGATCAGCCAATCAAGACCACCATTATGCAACTTAGTTACAAACCTACACAGGTCCATCAGGAAGTGAGACTGAATTACTGACGACTCGCTTCAGTTCAGAATCACCTTAAAGTCCCCCTGTAGTCAATCATTTTATACCAAAAAAATAAATAAAAAAAGTCTTCATGACTTAAAATATCTTGAATGTAATTCGACACCCTTGTCTCATTTAGTATGCGTGGTTCTATGAATGTGCAAATGAGCCCCGCCTCCACTCACTCGCTCAGCTCAGAGATCCACTGGTTGACGATCACACGTTGATCTGATTGGTTACAAGGTCGTTTGTGACGTCAGAAACACCAGCGATTTCAAACCGTGTGTTTGAGACTGTCTTTGGTTCACTGCAGTTTTAAGCAGGAAATACTCAGCAATGCTGTCGACTTATGAACTTACACACGGTTTGTCTTAAAGGGGTCATCAGTTGCAAAATTCACTTTTATATGGTGTTTGCATCTAAATGTGTCTTTGCAGTGTGGACACAACCACCATACAATGAAAAAAATCCATTCACTCCTTTTTTTTTATCCTCAAAAAGCCTAAACACTCTCAATAATCAAGCCGTTTGGATTTTCTGAGCAATATGATGTCATGGGGTGATCAGTTGCTCATTATCATTTAAAGAGACATGCACCGAAACGGCTCGCTGTGAACAGAGCTGTTTTTGAGGAGGTAAAAGGCTGTTTTTTACACAATCATTGAGGAATTTTAACCAAAGTATGTTACACACTTTACATGAAGACCCTAAAGAATCATCCCAACTTGTGTAAAATGGGCAACCGATGACCCCTTAAAGCATATTAAAAACACCACATAGACATATAAACACCATTAAAAGCTTGATTTTCACCACTTGGGCACTTTAAGACTTGGTTCCTTGTTTTCCATAGCTTTTGTGTAATCCACGCTCTGTAAACGCCTCTGATGTTTGGCGTTCCCTCTCGTTCTTCTCCTAGCGGGTACGACGCGTGAGCACTTGGGTCTGGCCATGGCGCTGAAGGTGCCGATCTTCATCGTCGTGAGTAAAGTGGACCTGTGTGCCAAGGGCACCGTGGAGCGAACGGTCCGGCAGCTGGAGCGGATCCTCAAGCAGCCCGGCTGCAACAAGGTGCCCATGCTAGTGTCCTCGACCGACGACGCCGTCACTGCCGCGCAGAAGTTCGCTCAGTCCCCGAGGTACTTATAAACACACTTACACCACAGCAAAGCTTGACCATAGAGGCTTTCGCTCCGGGGAGTTATAGGAACGAGCCTCCAGGGTGTTTCCCCGAGAACTAATGGTTCCCTTAGGAACGTTTTCCTGGTTGCGTTCGCAGCGCGAGGAGGAACTCTGAAGTGACGTGAGACGCGCTTGACTTTTATTGTGTGACGGCGCTGAGAACGACAGAGCTCGCATTCTCCATGTTCACTAGTTTACGATCTGTCTAATACGTTATTAGATAGAACTGTTATACATAGAAAGTAGACAGTAATGAACAGTTATTAGCGTGTGCAGTGTGGTTGATGTCCAGTGATGCTGAGCAGAAATACATAATCATGTTTCTCTTGGTCTCCTCAAAGTTGCGTTGGGTTTTCTCCTCAGCGTGAAGGTGAAGAGGCGCATCTATCACTGTTTTACATGTTCGTAGAGTTAGTTTCTGGAGTAAATATATAGGCTATAATCTGTGTGTTTACACAGCCTTTGTATAAAATGCTCAGTCCCCGAGGTCCATATAAACCCACAGTAACAGCACAGCAAAGCTTGACTATAGAGGCTTTTGCTCTAAGGGAACCTTTACATTTTCTGATTGGTGTTTTCGTTGTAAACTCCCTTTATCATTTGTTTTGCGGTCTTTCTTTTTTTGGGGATATTTAGTTGTACAGCATAATGGCCAACTACTGTTGCTTTTATTGTGCTATATAAAAAAAGTTGATTGATTGAACCTTTTGATTGAGCGGAATTTACTCCTCCTTCAGAGTCGGTCTAAACCAGCACTATAGGAACTACACAGTGACGTTAGTGTAGGCTAACTGGCCGAACGCACGCGAAACACCAGCACCCGCCATTTTTAAAAGGCTGTGTAAACACAGATTATAGCCTATATATTTACTCCAGAAACTAACTCTACGAACATGTAAAACAGTGATAGATGCGCCTCTTCACCTTCACGCTGAGGAGAAAACCCAACGCAACTTTGAGGAGACCAAGAGAAACATGATTATGTATTTCTGCGCAGCATCACTGGACATCAACCACACGGCATTATGACCATAACCATAACTGTTCATTACTGTCTACTTTATGTATAACAGTTCTATCTAATAACGTATTGGACAGATCGTGAACTAGTGAACACAGAGAATGCGAGCGCTGTGTGTTCAGTCGTTCTCAGTACCGTCACAAGAAACGAGTCTCGCGTCACTTCAGAGTTCCTACTAGCGGAGCGAACGCAACCAGGAAAGCGTTCATAGGAGAACCATTAGTTCTCGGGGAGCGAAAGCCTCTGATGAGAATGACAAACCTAGCTTTTCAATCACAAAGATGAAAGAAGAACATGTCTGTAAAACGGCCTGATCAGAGCCTGTTGTCTTCCAGCATCACCCCCATCTTCACCCTGTCCAGCGTGTCGGGGGAGAGTCTCGATGTGCTGAAGGTCTTCTTTAATATTCTCCCTCCCCTCAGCAACAGCAAGGAGCAGGAGGAGTTAATGCAGCAGCTCACCGAGTTCCAGGTACAGGTCTGCACTAATACCTCGCTCAGGTGTCCTCGCTCAGGTGTCCTCGCTCAGGTGTCCTCGCTCATGTGTCCTCGCTCATGTGTCCTCGCTCAGGTGTCCTCGCTCAGGTGTCCTCGCTCATGTGTCCTCGCTCATGTGTCCTCGCTCAGGTGTCCTCGCTCAGGTGTCCTCGCTCATGTGTCCTCGCTCATGTGTCCTCGCTCAGGTGTCCTCGCTCATGTGTCCTCGCTCATGTGTCCTCGCTCAGGTGTCCTCGCTCATGTGTCCTCGCTCATGTGTCCTCGCTCAGGTGTCCTCGCTCAGGTGTCCTCGCTCAGGTGTCCTCGCTCAGGTGTCCTCGCTCAGGTGTCCTCGCTCATGTGTCCTCGCTCATGTGTCCTCGCTCATGTGTCCTCGCTCAGGTGTCCTCGCTCAGGTGTCCTCGCTCATGTGTCCTCGCTCAGGTGTCCTCGCTCATGTGTCCTCGCTCAGGTGTCCTCGCTCATGTGTCCTCGCTCAGGTGTCCTCGCTCATGTGTCCTCGCTCATGTGTCCTCGCTCAGGTGTCCTCGCTCATGTGTCCTCGCTCATGTGTCCTCGCTCATGTGTCCTCGCTCATGTGTCCTCGCTCAGGTGTCCTCGCTCATGTGTCCTCGCTCAGGTGTCCTCGCTCATGTGTCCTCGCTCAGGTGTCCTCGCTCATGTGTCCTCGCTCATGTGTCCTCGCTCAGGTGTCCTCGCTCAGGTGTCCTCGCTCAGGTGTCCTCGCTCAGGTGTCCTCGCTCAGGTGTCCTCGCTCAGGTGTCCTCGCTCAGGTGTCCTCGCTCATGTGTCCTCGCTCAGGTGTCCTCGCTCATGTGTCCTCGCTCTCATGTGTCCTCGCTCAGGTGTCCTCGCTCATGTGTCCTCGCTCATGTGTCCTCGCTCAGGTGTCCTCGCTCATGTGTCCTCGCTCAGGTGTCCTCGCTCATGTGTCCTCGCTCATGTGTCCTCGCTCATGTGTCCTCGCTCATGTGTCCTCGCTCATGTGTCCTCGCTCATGTGTCCTCGCTCAGGTGTCCTCGCTCAGGTGTCCTCGCTCAGGTGTCCTCGCTCATGTGTCCTCGCTCAGGTGTCCTCGCTCAGGTGTCCTCGCTCAGGTGTCCTCGCTCAGGTGTCCTCGCTCATGTGTCCTCGCTCAGGTGTCCTCGCTCATGTGTCCTCGCTCTCATGTGTCCTCGCTCAGGTGTCCTCGCTCATGTGTCCTCGCTCATGTGTCCTCGCTCAGGTGTCCTCGCTCATGTGTCCTCGCTCAGGTGTCCTCGCTCAGGTGTCCTCGCTCAGGTGTCCTCGCTCAGGTGTCCTCGCTCATGTGTCCTCGCTCAGGTGTCCTCGCTCAGGTGTCCTCGCTCAGGTGTCCTCGCTCAGGTGTCCTCGCTCATGTGTCCTCGCTCAGGTGTCCTCGCTCATGTGTCCTCGCTCTCATGTGTCCTCGCTCAGGTGTCCTCGCTCATGTGTCCTCGCTCATGTGTCCTCGCTCAGGTGTCCTCGCTCATGTGTCCTCGCTCAGGTGTCCTCGCTCATGTGTCCTCGCTCATGTGTCCTCGCTCATGTGTCCTCGCTCATGTGTCCTCGCTCATGTGTCCTCGCTCATGTGTCCTCGCTCATGTGTCCTCGCTCAGGTGTCCTCGCTCAGGTGTCCTCGCTCATGTGTCCTCGCTCATGTGTCCTCGCTCAGGTGTCCTCGCTCAGGTGTCCTCGCTCATGTGTCCTCGCTCATGTGTCCTCGCTCATGTGTCCTCGCTCAGGTGTCCTCGCTCAGGTGTCCTCGCTCATGCTGGGGTTGATCCGGGGAATCGTCAGCATTGCACACCTGTGCGACTGACTGACTTCTGCTGAACACAAGGACATATTGTTCACATTCACTATGCTTATTTCTAGTGATGCAGAGGCAGACATTTTTTACCAAAACATTAAAAACCAATATGAAAGTTTTTATTTAGCCGAAAACAAAAAAAAGGCAAAAATAGTTAATTAGATTTAATGATCAACACTCAAATACAAACTTGTGTTAAATAAAAAAATGTAAATTGCGCACAAGCATTTTATATCAACATTTTGAATTAAATAATTGTTTCTACTCCAATTTTTGGAAATATACACATTTAAGCGGTGATTGTAATAATAACAACTTATTTTCAAGACATTTATTCGTTTATTTTAATTTATTCAGACACATTAAAAACAGGTTAAGTAAAATAAATATATGTAATATATTCCATATTCTTTAAATCTGAACGCTCCTCTCTAGAGTTTATGGACACTGAATGGTTTTTCTGAGGTGAATGTGACAGTACTGTTCTCCCGCTGTTTTACTGACGGCTGAAACACTGATACATGAGACATGATTGATTTCAGTAAATTGTTCTGCATGTTTCAACACTCCTGCTGATGTCCACTGATGTGTATTTGCTGCTGTAACCAGTAGTGAAGAGGAAGACATGTTCTATCAAACACATAGTTATTGGTTGAAATTAAAATGGACAGAATTTAAAAGCTCAGACTTTGTTTCATATCAAAGTAACGAAGCTTATAGCTATTATCGGATGGCATGCGCTACAAATAATGATGAAGATCAATTCAAAATCCACACAGCTGTTGGAGGTTATCCATGTTGTGCATTGGAGGAGCACTCTTTCAGTCAATGACAATTTTTTTTTGTCCAAAACTGAAATTTCATTGTATTCTCTGACTAGAGATATTTAACCCGACAGACAGACGGATGGATAGTGTACCTCTTTGATGAATGTGTGTGTGTGTTGTGTGTTGTAGATTGATGAGATCTATACCGTGCCAGATGTGGGGACAGTGGTTGGCGGGACTCTGTACAGGTATGTCCTCTTCTCTCCTCTATTGACTGTCCAAACACACGCCGTTCGTGTCTAATCACCAGTGTTGGGGACAGTTACGTTGAAAAGTAATGCATTACGTTACTTTTGCGTTACTTTTTTTCACCTGGGCTGGGCTTGTTTTTTTAATAACAAAAAGGTTATATTTTGGGGCAAATGTAAAGACCCTTTCACACTGTAAGAGGAATAATTAGCCTCAGGCTGAAGGAAATTCAAATGAGATTAAATGCATACAAATGTGTGTTGTTTGCATAGTATTCTGATACTGCATGTTACTGATTTTATTCATTTTGAGGAATATTGAATGTGTGTGTGTGTGTGTGTGTGCGTGCGCAGCGGGATCTGCCGCGAGGGGGAGCAGCTGGTGGTCGGACCCACCGATGACGGGGAGTTTCGGGAGCTGACGGTCCTCAGTATCCAGAGGAATCGCTCCGGGTGTCGGGTCCTCAGAGCAGGACAGGCCGCTACTCTGGCACTCGGAGACTTCGACCGCTCGTTGTTACGCAAGGTGAGCATTTCTATTGGTGGATGCAGAAGATACTGAATCTGAATCTGAGCTGTTACACTAGGGGAGGATCGCACCAGTAACCATTAAAGGAGGAGTTCACTTCAGAGTGATAATCTCCTGATGATTTACTCTCCTCCACGTCATCCAAGATGTTCATGTCTTTCTTTCTTCAGTGGAAAAGAAATGAAGATTTTTGAGGAACACACTCCAGGGTTTCTCCATATAGTGACTTCAATGGGGTCCAACGGGTCGAAGGTCCAGATGTGAGTTTTAGTGCAGCTTCAAAGTCTCGACACGATCCAGCCGAGGAATAAGAGTCTGATCTAGCAACATGACATCATGACTTTTGCGTAAACAGACACGCCACTTTCAAGTCAAGTTGCGTGTTATCTATACGCATTTTGAGATATCCGCGTGTATGCGTGTATGTCTACGCCATTAATGTCCAAATGATTCCGCGTATATGTACACGCCATTAAATTTCCGAGCGAAACGAAGCAAAATGTAGATCTATATCTGGGGAGCGATATTTTTTTTCCTAGGATGGTAGGGGAAGACTCATAAATGCTATTAACCCCAGTGACGGGTAGGTTTAGGGACGGGGTGGAGGTAGGTCATATATTTATATATACAGTAATAACGTTAAGTCAACTGCGTTCATAAACACGCTGAAAAGCGATTGTGCGTGTTAATAGCACGCCAAAAATGGAAATACGAATTGGCGTGTCATACACACGCAATTTTATGAGATCAGTCTGGATCTAGACAAACCAGCGGACATTTATAACACAATACACATTTATTAGGGATGTCCCGATCCGATACTCAGGATCGGTATCGGCTCCGATACTGCCATTTTTGCGGGATCGGGTATCGATCAGACATCGATCAGACGAGGCCGATCCAAATCCGATATTGTGGGTATACTATTATGTGTTATTGTTAAGCCCCACAAAAGGCACAAAAACATTCTAAAGTACCATAACGTTTTCGTGCACTCTATTATAAGTGTTCTGAAGCCATTATGTGAGAGAGAAATTAATATTTAAGTCATTAAATTCAAGATCACGTAAACTTTTCCCTCTCGCGGCTGTCAGTCATTCTCCATTCAGCATTCAAACAGCGCGTCGCGTTCGGTTACAGTCAATGATGAAACTATCTTCAAGATGATTCAATGTTAATACTATTATACTTGATCTGTAAGATAAAGGTCTATGTTTTCGCATATAACAACTTTATCTTGCTGGACTTTATTGCTGTAACTCAATCGTGTTACTCTCTACCGGGTGTCGGACGCTGTCAGTTTGATCCATAGGGTTTGATCACAACACTAGAGTCAGAGCACTATAATTGTTCTTCACGCGCACAGTAACTAAAATTTAAAACTGTTAAAAGAAAAGGCTCAATAAACGATTGCATAGATAGATACTGTATAATACACTGTCCATCAATATGTATCTCCGTTGTGCTTTGAACTTTTCAAAGCGGACTCGACGCGCTGCGTGCTGTAACTCCACGTGGCTTCAAGCGCATCATTCTCCGCTCGGGATGCGCATAAGCGCTTTGTGCCGCACTGTATTGAAGCCTTTCATATCATAATGCAGTGACGCAATTAAAGCTTATTAACATTAATAATTATTAATGTTGCTGCCTCATTAAATAGCTCTGCAATACACTTAAAACATGTCTCAATTTTATAGCAGATTTAGCTATATCTAAAATAATTATCTTTTTCATTTTTGTTACCCTTGTTTTTCATGAATGTATTTTACAACAATAAGAAGAGCAATGTGTATTATCCACTAATCTAGTTTATAATAGCATTTTTGTCATAGATTATGATCATATATTTTGGGGATTTGTTGTTTACCTTTATAATGAAGCTGTCTGTATTAAGTAGATTGTGTTTAACACACACAAGAGTGATAATCAGTTTAACACAGTTATAGAAATTCTACTTGATTTAAAAAACAAAAACTGTACTGGTATTTACAATGTAGAATGCTGCTGTTTAAATTGTTTTAACTTGCTTTAACTAGTTAATTGTTTTAACTAGCTAGCTTTAAGTACTGAAGTATCTGTATTTTCTTTCATTTATATATTTCTTTATTTTTTTGTAGTGTTTGAATAAAGGGTGGCAATCTTTCATAATCAACTGTTGTTGTGGACTATATAGGAGGTATATTTTAGGTGGCTAATTGAGAAAATTGCTATATTTTTTATTAGTTTAAGAATAAAATAAAAATATCGGATTAATATCGGTATCGGCAAAAGCCAAAGCTGCGGCATCGGTATCGGTATCGGAAGTGAAAAAGTGGTATCGGGACATCCCTAACATTTATATACTTTTAACCACTAATGCTGGTCTTGCTCGAGCTGTGATGCGACACACATTACGTAATCAGGGTGAAAGGTCAAGCGGGACGTAGGCGGAAGAACAGACCCAGTGTTTACAAAGCCAACGTGCAAAGACTGAGTCAAACGCCATTTACCAAGAAAAAAAATTAAAGGTAAAACAACGATGTCGGACAATTTTGAAGTTGGAGGAGAAAATGAGATGAATGAATCCACTCCGTGGGGGAATTGGTTGGATGTTTGTGGTTTGCTATTGGAGGATCTCATGTGAGTGACAGTTTGCCCCGCCCACATCATCAGAGAAGAGAAATTAAAACAAATTTAGAATTTTGGTGCAACCGAATCATTTGATAAACCTTGATTTAATCTAGATTTAAACATAGGATGATATTTGAAGTGTTCCCGCTGAAGGTGTAAGTTGTTTTGGTGTGTTTGTTTGTTCTCTGGCAGGGATTGGTGATGGTGAGTCCCGAGATGAACCCCGATGTCTGCTGGCGCTTTGAGGCAGAGATCGTCTTGCTCTTCCATGCCAAAACTTTCCACAAGGGCTTCCAGGTGACCGTTCATGTGGGCAACGTTAGACAGACGGCCTCAGTTGAGGCTCTGCAAGGAAAGGTGAGTAGTTTTTATCCGTCTGTCTGACAGATAGTTAGATACACGGTTAAAGTCGCCCTGTAGTCAATCATTTTATCACTTAAAACTCATCTTTGATCACCAAAATTACATTTGAAAAAAATGTCTTCATGCTTAAAATATCTTGAATGTAACTCGACACCCTCGCCTCATTTAGTATGCGCGGTTCTATGAATATGCAAATGAGCCCCGCCTCCACTCACTCAGCTCAGAGATCCACTGGTTGACGATCACACGTTGATCTGATTGGTTACAAGGTCGTTTGTGACGTCAGAAACACCAGCGATTTCAAACCGTGTGTTTGAGACTGTCTTTGGTTCACTGCAGTTTTAAGCAGGAAATACTCAGCAATGCTGTCGACTTATGAACTTACACACGGTGTGTCTTAAAGCGCATTAAAAACACCACATAGACACATAAACAACATTAAAAGCTGGATTTAACTATATCTGTTGGTCTGGCTGTCTATATCACTAGATGTTTGTGTATTTTGTCTTTTTCTGTATATCTAACTATATAGCGAGATCATCTGATTGTCTATCTTGCTAAACAGAAAGATGCATGCACATTAAGGAAATTATATTTTGTATAAGAACACTTGTTTCGAAAGTTAATGCGCTTTAAAAAAAAGAATGTCGTTTAATTTCACTAAAAGATGCGATGCTTTATGTGGTTTATATTTGCTTGTGTCGCTCGCTTGCGTCCTCTTGTGGACACAGGAGACAATACAGCACTTTTTGCCTTTAGAATTCAAATATAACGCTACTTTTGCTAATATTTAAGAAAGCTTTTCAGCCATTTTGACAGCCCTAATCTAAACTGTTGGCCTCATAACAACCCTATTTCCAGCCAAAGTAACTATATTACTAGTATCACGATTATAAGGCTTTGTTCGCATCACTCACCACTAGATGAAAGCAGAGATCGGTCTGTGGATCAATAAAAGGTTCAATAAGTAATCAATCAACTTTTATTTATATAGCACAATAAAAACAACAGTGGTTGTCCAGGATAAATCTCTAGAGAACAGGAAAGCAAGACTGATGTTGTGCTGTGATGTGCTTCAGGACGAGCTGCGCACCGGAGAGAAGGCTGTGGTCGGGTTCAGGTTCATCAAACACCCGGAGTATCTGAAGCTGGGAGCCAAGCTGCTCTTCCGGGAGGGAGTGACCAAAGGCATCGGTCAGGTGACCAAACTGCAGCCCGCCTGCCAGTACCAGCACCAGGCCTGAGCGGGCCGCGCTCCTCCTGCTCACATCAGTCCGTTTCACACACACACACACCGATGCTTTACTGGCACACACACGCCACTCATCTCGCACTGTTCTGTCTAGCCTTACAGTACATATTCCTAAATCCAGAGACATTCACTGCAGAAGCTAGATGATATTCAGTCTTGTTTTCGGACACAAATTAAGTGCTTAAAAAAGAACTAAATCTGCCAGCGGGGTCAAAAAAAAAAGAAATAACCCTTTGAATTAAGACCCAGCTGGCAGATTTTGTTCTTGTTTTTTTAAGTACAAACTCAATTTTTATGATTTCTTTATGAAAACAAAAATATCTTCAGTTACTTTGCTTCTCCAGTAAATTTATCCTGATTTAAAGGAACAGTTCACTCACAAAATGTTTATTCTGTCATCATTTACTCGCCCTCAAGTCGTTCCAAACCTGTACGAGTTTCTTTCTTCTGCCGAACACAAAGGAAGATATTTTGAAGAATATAGAAGTCAACGGGGTCCAACAACAGTTCGGTTTCCCACATTCTTCAAAATATCTTCCTTTGTGTTCGGCAGAAGAAAGAAACTCGTACAGGTTTGGAACGACTTGAGGGCGAGTAAATGATGACAGAATAAACATTTTGTAAGTGAATTATTCCTATAAGACACACTCACACACACACAGTTTATGACATTATTCAGTAACCAAAGCACAGAGATAGTGCATTTAAATGTGTCTGCCAAAGATTGTTCTCTCGTTTTAAGTGGGCATTTTTATAACCGATGTCAATGAAGAATGGTTTCTTCTCGTGGCAGCTAGAGTTTGAAGTCATCACCAAATGCCAGAAACTATCTCTGATATCTTTTAATTTATGTTATCGTTGTGTAACGAGGTTTCTTGTACTGAAGTGTTATCATCAGTCTTTAGAGATAAATCTGCTGCTTCACCACCGTCGGTTCTGCCTTGAGAGCGCACGGCTCGTTCTGCCTTCAGTGGCTCAGGAAAACTGGAGGATTGCACGCTTTCTTCCGTTCACACACACACACACACCTCTCGAAATATGCAAATGACTCTTTTATCTGTTCCGTCTCCCTCAGCGTTTCCCACATGAACTCTTGGTTTGGTGCTAATGCTTCGGATTTACATGTTTTTAAATGTTGGAAGGGGAGGATAAAGTTTGTTAGATGCGTGTTCTTGCCTAAACTCTGTCCTGTAAGCGTTGCATGCGAGAGCTCCAGTCCTGGGCGTCTCGTCGCCTTCAGGGTTACTCCATCACTGCTCTCTCTCTCTGTGTTGCCTGAGCAATTTTACAAGTTAAAATGTATCTGAACCAAACGTTTTTGGAAATTTATAAAGAATGTCAGGGGGACAAAATCTGGATGTTTTAGTTTCTTAGATTTGTAATCATTTCTATTCTAATATGCATCTGTTTTTTTGAGTGACGTCTAATTTTTACACCGAATGTCACTTTTCTGGCTAAAAGTTTTTTTGAGGTATTTTAAAATATTTTAGCCTTACTTTTTGGTGAATTGGAGTATTTATGTACAGATTTGTTTGTATATTGTGATGTACATAAATAAAAGTTTATTAAAGTTCATGATTGACGATGATTTCATTGTTTCAGCTTGTTGTTGAAAGGTGATGCAAGATGCTGTGATCTCTGGGAAACTCTCAATGCAGATGGTCTTGCTTACATGTAAATGTATAAACTTGAATGGGATGGTTCATGATTTATAAAATATATATATATAGTTTTTTTTCCCTTTACAATAGAAGTCAATGAGGTCCTTCAACTGTCCGGTTACCCATATTCTTCTGGCTGGATGCAGTACAGCTCTTAAACCTCTCCGTGTAATGTAATGGGACGTGAGACGAACTAATCAATCAAATAACACTTCAAAGATGTTTATTTGTCATTTTAGGCGGTTTTTATCACTCTGATGTCAGTTCAAGTGTTCGTTCTTTAGGTTTTAGTTTGTGACGTCATGATTGACAGCTTCTCAGTCACACACGGAGGCGCCAGCAGACTTTATCTGGATCTTCGGGAGGAGGAGATTGAAGCTTTAACTTTAATTTCTACATTTCCATAACTGTTTATTTCACACAGCCATAATGAGTGTTTCTGCAGTTAACTTAAAGGGTTAGTTCACCCAAAAATTTATATTCTGTCAGTAATTACTCTCCCTCATGTTGTACACACTTTGTGCGCCAAAACAAAAATAACAAATTTACTTAACTCTTCAAGTTCTTCTCTGTGGGCCTCGAGATAGTTCACGTAGTGTAAAAGCGCAGCGCTTCTGGGTTGTACGTCACACACATGACCAGCGTCGGCCAATAGTGAGCCTGCGTGTGACGTACAACCCAGAAGCGCCGCGCTGTTACACTACGTGAACTATCTCGAGGCCCACAGAGAAGGACATGAAGAGTTGAATAAAGTTGTTATTTTTGTTTGTTTTTTTTCCGCACAAAAAGTATTCTCGTCACTTTATAAACTTACGATTGAGCCACTGTAGTCACTTGGACTATTTTAACGATGTCTTTAATAACTTTTCTGGGCTGGCAAGTTTCGATCCCTTAGAAGCCTATGGAGGAGTGATCCAGCTCTCAGATTTAATCACAAATATCTTCATTTGTGTTCCGAAGATGAACGAAAGTCTTACGGGGTTGGTACAGCATGAGGGAGAGTAATTACTGACAGAGTTTAAATTTTTGGGTGAACGAACCCTTTAAGCAATTGTGCAGGTGTGAGGGCCTTGATAGCACAGCTCCACTTCGCACTCCAGACTTCCCTTACCGCAGTGGAGGAGAGTAAAGCTGTCTCGTCCATCTTTTTACAGTATTTGGCTGAATCCGAAATCGCCCCCTAAACCTTCGATCAGTACTCCCTCCGTTAGTCCACTAATACGGTTCACTTGAAGGAGTAAATGAGAACGAGGGAGCGAACTCGGACCGCCGTTGAGCGTACATCGGCAGTACTCATTATTGCGGTGCATTGTGGGATAGAATGAGTGCACTAAATAACGTACACTATGGTTTCGGACACCACTACAAATGGCCGTTCCCTCAAATAGTGACCTATTTGAGGCTATAGGGGGCGATTTGGGATTCAATCTTTGGTTAGGACAGGTTTGGTGGTATGGGTAGGTTTTAAGGGTCAACAGTAGAGATGTATATTGTGTATCAGTATATTGGATCTGTGCAGCTCTTAAAGTGACAGTAGCCTAATATTCCTGCTGCACTGCTGTGTTTTAATGTTAATCAAACAAAAGACCAAAACTGTTTTACCTCACTACTCTTGACTAAATAACTTTTGTAACTTTATATATTTCATTTATACAATGAAGAATAGGTTTTACATTTGATTATTTTTGTACCTGAAAAGCACTGTTTAACTTTATTTCATATGCATCTGTTTTGTTGTATTTATGTTGGGGTTTTGAATGTTAAAGCTGCAGTCAGAAAGTCTGGCAGATTGAGTGGACTTAGACAAAATGTTTAATGTTTACAACTCTCATGCCCCTCCCCCACTATCAACGAATACCCTCCCACCGAGTTCGTGTGCACCAGATTTTCTGTGAACGCGCCCGTATCATCAGCATCCATCAACACCATGGAGTATTTGGAGGTATGCTGCCCTGGCTAATCTACCGATAGATTGCAATTGCTAACGTAATTTATACTCTAAATGAGCTTACTTGATTTGTTAGTGTTTTGAAAGCGAGATACATCCGCCATCACTCTTCGTTACTGCGCGAACTTCAGGCGTGTGCATGTGATTGTAACGTGCGCGAGGGGTGGCGTGTGCCCGATCTGTGATTGACAGTCAGATCTCACACCCCCCTGCGCTGATTGGACCCGATGATCCGGGAGCTGTGTATTTTTGCAAAACAAATAACACGCTCCAGGCGGAGTTAGAAGCTCGGGTTTTTTCTAAAACCACTTTATGTTGTTCTGTCGGATTATAGTGTCGATTTCACTGAATATGATCAAAAATTTTTTGCCGACGGCAGCTTTGAATGGATCCAATCCTTGCTCAACTGATATTGCATCAATAAACTAGCTGGTATACCTTATGCATGCGTTCTTTAACTTTGCTAATTTAAAACATGAGCAAAGCACTAATCTTTTTTAATTGGAAAAGTTCAAATAAGAGAGTGTGACAAATATCAGTATCAGGCAATATTTGTGTTAAAATCGGAATCTTTAAAAAAAAACGTATTGGTGCATCCCTAGTCAACAGTGTAATTATAGATGTAATTATAGAAATGAATTACAGCTGTAATTGCATAGGTATTTAAAAAAAAAAAATGTACAAAGTAAAACCATGTACACAATAAGTGCATCATATCAAATAATTAATTGTAATGTTAGTACACGGTAACATTCAGTGGTAAAGAAAAGCAAGATCTAGCAGAAGCTCTTTTCATAAGCATTTCACAAGTCTTTTCAAAGAGATGCACAATAAACAAAACATCATACCAGAAGGATTATGCCATGGCTTTTTAATTAATCTGAAACGTTGATCAATTATAATCTTAGCAAAGTTTTTTGCATAACAAAAATCATCCTCTGTCAGAAACGCTCGGTTTTGACTATGCACCGTCTCCTTTAAAGGCTCGTTCACACCAAGGACGAAAGTTATAAAGGTATAGCTGTAAAAATCATTTAAAATGTAAAATAAAACATTTTAGTTGTCCACACAACTATAACAATAACAGCACAGAGGAATGAGAAATCACTTTCAGAAAGATTCAGACCGATCTTGGCAGGTTTAGGACTGTCGTGGACAGCTGACTCCTAAAGTTTTTGATATTCTTCATAGTATGTGTGATGGTCAGTTCACAGCAGAGACAGAAATCATCTTTTTCCTTTATAAAGCCATTGTTTTACCTAATTAAATGGATGCATCGTTTGTTTGTTTGTCAAATTCCTACATTTTTACATTAAATCAAATTATATTAGAATAATAAGACACAACAGGGCTGTTAACAAACAAATGAAATCAGTATCAACAAAATTATCTCGGCAATGCAGAGGAAACACCGAGGCTGCATCTGAAGGGGCATTTATATGTTTAATGCAGCTCAGAGGGACATTTACACATGTTACAAATGCATAAATAATGTTTTGATGGTTTAAACATAAAACGTTGAATATTGATATCAGAAATTATTTTAAAAATTGAAAGATACCTTGACTGTTCAATTTAAACTGCCAGTAGATGGCAGCAAGTCACTGTTAATGAGTGAGTCATTTCATTCAAACGGCTGATTCATTCAGAAACAAATCATTTTACTTTCTTAATGAGTGAGTCATTGAATCATTTGTTCAAACGATTCGATCATTTTCGGTAACCAAACACCGCCATGTGTTGCTCAGAGAAGCAAAACAGTCCTGTGGTTTTGTTTGTTTGAAACTATTTTCGTTGGTGAAAGAGCAAAAAAAGGCAATATTGTATCTTAAAAGTTACTTAATAATATTAACATGTTTATTGAACTGGTGTATAAAATCAATATCACATTTGTAATCATGCTGAGATTTGGAGAACAAAATGGAACATCTCGGTTACGTATGTAACCCTTGTTCCCTGAAGGAGGGAACAGAGACGTTATGTCAGAACGTCTGGCGAATGGGGTCTCGTCTGAGAGCCCAATCACCTTTGAGTTGTAAAAAAAATGGTGTGCAAAGTACCTTGGTCAGCTGAATTTGCATTGCGAGCTCCGCCCCGCTGTTTAGTATATAAGGAGCCATATATAAGGAGCTATATAAGGCCAGATATAAGGCCAGCACGAGCGAAAGGCTAGGCTAAACGCACGAGTTACCAAAGTACAATGGGTAGCAAATTCCATGAGGAAAATGCAAGCATGATGCCTACCCGTAGGGAGGACTTAGGAATACACATATGTACCACCTAGGCGGAATACATATGGAAGATCTCTGAGTCACCCAGCCAGAGGGTGGAGACTATTTCAACCCCAGAGAGGCAAGAGTGGTCTTGGCAAGGGAAAGACGCGCTACCAGAGGAGACTTACCGTGGAAATACACACGTGGAATTGCCCAAGCAGGGGAATCGCAACACATATAGGCACCTAATCCGACACGAGGGCTGGCCAACAGGGCAGCACACGTGTTAGACGTCAACAGTGCTAAAGGAACCAAGGGTTCAGAACTGTGGATCTCACCTGAGGAAATCAGTCATTGGGCTTGGTAAGCAAAGGTAATAGCACCCACTATCCAGTGGGACAACCTCTGCTTGGAGACAGCCTTTCCCTTCTACTGGCCTCCGTAACAGACAAAGAGCTGGTCTGAGGTCCTGAAACACTGAGTTCTATCTACATAAGCGTGGAGGCCGCATACTGCACAGGACAGAGCAGTGCTAGGGCTGGGTCTGCCTCCTCCAGGCGCTTGCAAGTTCACCACGTGATCCATGAAGGGAGTGGTGGGAACTTTGGGTACATATCCCGGCCGGGGTCTCAGGATCACGTGAGAGTTAGCCGGCCCGAATTCCAGGCACGCTTCGTCAACTGAAAATGCCTGCAAGTCCCCTACCCTCTTACCTGAGGCCAGAGCCGCTAGGAGCGCCGTCTTCAAAGAGAGGAACTTAGGCTCCACTGTGAGCAATGGCTCAAAGGGAGGTCTCTGCAGTGCATATAGAACCACTGAGAGATCCCAAGAGGGTATCTGCTGAGGACGGGGCGGATTGAGCGTCCTACCTCCTCTCAAGACCATGATGACCAGGTCGTGCTTCCCTACTGGCTTAGAGTCAACCAAATCATGGTGAGCTGAAATGGCAGCCACATAGACATTGAGGGTGGAAGGAAACAGCCTTCTTTCCATACCTTCTTGAAGGAAGGAGAGCACTGACCCGATCTGACATTTCCAGGGGGCTTTTCGGCAAGAAGAGCACCAGGTGACGAAGAGGTTCCCATTCAATGCATAGGCGTGTCAGATGGACAGGGCTCTAGCCGAAGTGATAGTAGTTACCACCTGAGGTGGCAAAGTACTTAAACCTTCCACCGTCCTGTCCAGGACCCACACGTGTATGTTCCAAAGATCTAACCATGGGTACCAGAAGGTGCCCCCTCTCTGAGAAAGGAGGTCCTTCCTCAGAGGAATTGGCCAGGGAGGGGCTGCCGCGAGGAGTACAAGTTTGGGGAACCAGGTCCGGCTGGGCCAATAGGGCGCGATCATGAGGGCCTGCTCCTCGTCCTCCCTGATCTTGCACAAGGTCTGTGCGAGGATGCTCACTGGGGGAAACGCATACTTGCGAAGGCCCTGCGGCCAGCTGTGTGCCAGGGCATCCGTGCCGAGGGTCCCCTCAGTCAGAGACTTAAAACCACTGGCAGTGGGAAGTGTCTAGAGAGGCGAAAAGATCTACCTGTGCGTCTCCCAAGCGTTCCCAAATCAGCTGAACCATGTGGGGATGGAGTGTCCACTCCCCAGGGTGAGAGCGATGTCATTATAGCTCGTCGGCTGCACGATTCGGCTCGCCCGGGATGTGAATGGGACAAAGCGACCTCAGATGCTTCTGACTCCATAAGCGGAGATGGCAAGTGAGTTGCGACATGCAGCGGGAGCGTTGACCACCCTGACAGTTGATTTATGCGGTTGCAGTGTTGTTATTTACAATTAACATGCCCCTGGAGTTAGGGTCCTGTCCAGGAGCCCAACGCAACATGTCCGTTGCACATGGCACCCCAGCCCGTGGCAGAGGCATCTGTTGAGACAACAACATGCCAGGAAACTTGTTCTAGGGGAACACCTGCCCATAGAAATGAGAAGTTGGACCACAGGGTGAAGGTTTGACGGCAGGCCAGAGTGTTGCCATGCCCATCTCGGGACTCGGTCGTGAAGCGGTCTCATATGAAGCAACCTGAGCGGTGTGACTGCCGCTGCGGATGCCATATGCCCCAGAAGCCTCTGAAAAAGTTTCAGTGGAACCGTCATCTTGCCCTCGAATTAACTCAGGCAATTCAGCAGTGACTGAGCGCACTCGCTCGTAAGCTGCGCGAACATGGCGACAAAGTCTATTTCCATACCGAGGAAGGAGATCCTCTGCACAGGGGAGAGTTTGCTCTTTTCCCAGTTGAGCACTAAGGCCCAGTCGGGAGAGGTGCCGGAGCATGAGGTCCCTGTGTTCGCATAACCGTTCCCGAGGATGAGCTAGAATCAGCCAGTCGTCGAGATTGTTGAGAATTCAAACACCCTGCTCCCTGAGGGGAGCAAGAGCCGCCTCCGCGACCTTCGTGAAGATGTGGGGCGAAGGGACAGCCCGAATGGTACTGATATGCCTGCCCCTCGAAAGCAAAGTGTAGAAACGGTCTGGGTCGAGGGAGAATGGAGACATAAAAGTATGCGTCCTTCAGGTCAATCGCTGCAAGCCAATCCAGAGAATGAACGCATTCGAAAATGCATTTGGACGTTAACATCTTGAACGTAAGCCTGTGTAAGGCTCGGTTCAAGGAACGCAGGTCCAGGATCGGCTGTAACCCACCGCTTTTCTTGGGTACAATGAAGTAGGGGTTGTAAAACCCGCACTTTATGTCGGCTGGAGGGACCACCTCGATCGCACCCTTCGCCAGTAGGGCTGCGACCTCCGCTCACATGACGGGGGCGTCCTTGCCCACCATCGTGAAGCTGACTCCCTGCAAGCTGGGGGGGGCGCCGGGCGAATTGAATCGCTTAGCCAAGCCTGATTGTTCGGATGAGCGAGCGGGACGGGCTGGGAAGCTCTAGCCAGGCTCCCAGGAACCGAACCAGCAGGGTCAGAGGAACTACAGGCATACCCGCCGTGGGGCAGCGAGGGCGGGATCTGGTTCCACAGACAGAGGGGGCATGAAAAGGCAGAGCGTTCTCTTGGCGAAACGCCTCTGACAGAGAGCTGGCGACCGGAGAAGATGGGGACGAGAGCGGCAATGGGATTTGTCATCCACTGTCATCCGCGCCCTCTTGGGACCTGGAGGCAGAGTTTGTGTTAGTTCTTTCTTTGACAAATTGGGTACTGCCAGCCGTGAGGCTGCGGCAGAAAGGAAGGAAAAGCAGAACAAAGGATTCTCCCCCAGCCCTCCTGCAGGGGAAGGAATGGTCCTGCTACCATCTCCTGAAGAACTAACGACTCAGAGTTGCCTGTCTCAGGAGCGCCGCTTTGCCTAGCGATCAACATGCCGAGAACCAATCATCCAGCCTTGAGCGTTCGGGGGACGGTGGAGGGTTCCACTCGAGCCCGATGCTCTCAGCTGCCTGGGCAAGCATGGCCGTCAGCTCTACCAGCAATCTCATCCGGATGCATCAGTTTGCGACGCCAGAGAGGGGGGTGTGGCCTGAGGAGGTCAATTCCTCGGGGAAGCCCACACAGTCACCCTCAGATCACCCTGGCCATCAGCCGAAGTAGCCCTCTCACGAGAAGAGGAACTAGATCGGGGTATGGCACAGGGGACACTACCTCGTGTGAGGTAATTGAGTCTTGATCACAGAGTCGCAATGGTCATCCTCCCGCAATGGGTATATGACTCATCCACAAACGCAGCCTCAGGGTGCTGATAGCCCAGACGCGAGACAGCGCTCGTGACTGTCAGACGGAGACAGAAAATGACCACACCCAGAAACACCAAGGGCGAAGTGACATCTTTAAAAAGACGCACCCGTGCAGCTCTTTTAGAAAAATTTCGCTCTTTCAGCAGTGCTGAAGCGTACAGGGGAGATCAAAGCACAGCATGCAAGATCTAAGAGAGATCTGTAGCAGCAGGAAGCAGGATAAAGCTCTTTTAGCGATCTCTGCTGAACGGGTCGTCACACCAACAACACTGAAGAGGCTTGACTCGTAGTATTTAACTCGAGAAGTGATAGTAGAGCACAGTAACACAGAAATGCGAGTATGCACACACTGGTCCTTATATACCCACACAGCAGGGCGGAGCTCGCGATGCAAATTCCGCAGACCAAGGTACTTTGCCTACCATTGGCTCGTTTTTTACAACTCAAAGGTGATTGGGGTCTCGAGCAAGACCCCGATTCGTCAGACGTTCTGACGTAACGTAGAACATGACTGACTGAAAGGGAACAAATACACCAGGAGTCATGGAAAGTGTTGCCAGTTCTGGCTGACCTAGTTTATGCAGCCTAACATTGAATTATAGAAGTTGATAATCTGTATGCTAAGTTAAAGAGATGTGTTTTAGTCTAGATTCAAACTGACAGAGTGTGTCTGCTTCCCGGACAATGTTAGGAAGATTGTTCCAAAGTTTAGGTGCTAAATAGGAGAAGGATCTACCGCCAGCAGTCGATTTTGACATTCTAGGTATTATCAACTGGCCAGAATTTTGAGATTGCAATAGACGTGAAGGACTATAATGCGCTAAGAGCTCGCTCAAGTACTGCGGAGCTAAATCATTTAGTGCTTTGTAAGTAATCAGCAATATTTTCAAATGTATATAAATTTTTAATAGGGAGCCAATGCAGTGTTGACAGAACCGGGCTAATAAGGTCATACTTCCTGGTTCTAGTAAGAACTCGAGCTGCTGCGTTTTGGACCAGCTGAAGTTTGTTTATTAAGCGTGCAGGGCAACCACCCAGTAGAGCATTACAATAATCTAGCCATGATGTCATGAACGCATGAACTAACTGTTCCGCATTTTTCATTGAAAGCATGCGTTGTATTTTTAAGATGGAAGAATGCGGTTTTATAGATGCTAGAAATGTGACTTTCAAATGAAAGATTGGTATCAAAGAGCACACCCAGGTTCCTTACCGATGACAAAGACTTGACAGCAGTGTTTCTGTCTTTTCAATCTCGGAAATATTCTCCTCTGGACCTTAAACTTTTCAATGTAATAATTAAAATTTTTCCATCTCAGAATTCATAATTTTGACTTGTCATAATGAATTAATATGTCAATTACGAATTACAAAGCATGATTTTTTTTCTTATTTAGCGGAAAGGAGCTTCCATACATTTCCAAAGTTTTTTTCATGTTATTATGACCCGTTTAATAAATCGCAGCTGTTTTAATATGCAATCATGACTTAGTCTCCCAATGTTTAGTGGAAAGAAATGGCTTTTGAACATAATATTCTGAACAACAACTTTTTATTATTTACATTAAAACACGAAACATTTGAAAATCAAAAATATTTCTAATCAAAACCTGCTCGTATAAAAAGCTTTTCCAGGTAAAGTGCCGTTGAATATTTCACATCTTCTTAAAGAAGGAGTCCAATGTGCCAGAGTTTCCCAGCACTCGGGCTCTCTTGGCCTGCGGGCCGCTCTGGATCCGTGTTCTGCTCTTCCCATGGGACAACAGATGAGCTCTGGCGGGAACGGGACCTTCACTGGAGGCTGAGGAACTGAAGGATTTCTGCAAGTCCAGAGCGAAGTGATAATCTGTGTGTTCAGGCATTTCCCAGACCAGCACCTTCTGTCCACAGCGTTCACACACCTGAAGATCCTCGGAGGAGCTCGGCTCTATACACACCTGAAGATCCACTGAGGAGCTTGGCTCTACACACACCTGAAGATCGTCGGAGGAGCTCGGCTCTACACACACCTGAAGATCCACTGAGGAGCTCGGCTCTACACACACCTGAAGATCCACTGAGGAGCTTGGCTCTACACACACCTGAAGATCCTCGGAGGAGCTTGGCTCTACACACACCTGAAGATCCTCGGAGGAGCTCGGCTCTACACACACCTGAAGATCCTCGTCTTTGGTCCGCATCTGCCCGTTTCCTTCAGAGAGCCCGAGGTTTTTCTCCAGGCTCTTTCGCTGGAAGAAGGAAGCGATTCCAGAGGCTTTCTGAGACCTGCACTGGCTGGGTGTGTTTTCCACAGGAATGTGTGACGCGTCATCCTCCGCTCGCCGCTTGTTCCTCTCGGCTGCCTTCTCGAACAGGGACTGGATGGCCCCGGGGCTCCTGGGGGCCGGCTGTGTTTTGGGGGACTGAGTTGAACTTGCGTCGCTGCTCAGGAAGCTGGTTATTCCTGCTGAGGAGGATGAAGGTACATCACTGAACTTACTGGCTGACAGATGAAGGCAAGTCAAGGCAGGAGACCTACGAGAAAATAATGAAGCCTTAGCGAAGTAACTCAACTGTGGTAATATATATACACATATATATATATATATACACACTCCATCCGGAAAGTATTCACAGCGCTTCACTTTTTCCACATTTTGTTATGTTACAGCCTTATTCCAAAATGGATTAAATTAATTATTTTCCTAAAAATTCTACAAACAATACCCCATAATGACAAGGTGAAAGAAGCCTGTTTGAAATCTTTGCAAATTTATTAAAAATAAAAATGAAAAAAAATCATATAAGTATTCACAGCCTTTGCTTAATACTTTGTTGAAGCACCACTGGCACCAATTACAGCCTCAAGTCTTTTTGAGTGTGATGCTGCAAGCTTGGCACACCTAATTTTGGCCAGTTTCTTCCATTCTCCTTTGCAGAACCACTCAAGCTCCATCAGGTTGGATGGGGAGCGTCGGTGCAGAGCCATTTTCAGATCTCTCCAGAGATGTTCAATCCTGCTCTGGCTGGACCACTCAAGCACATTCACAGAGTTGTCCCGTAGCCACTCCTGTGTTATCTTGGCTGTGTGCTCAGGGTTGTTGTCCCGTTGGAAGCAGAACCGTCGGCCCAGTCTGAGGTCCAGAGCGCTCTGGAGCAGGTTTTCATCACGAATGTCTCTGTACATTGCTAAACTCATCTTTCCCTCGGATCCTGACGAGTCTTCCGGTTCGTGCCGCTGAAAAACATCCCCACAGCTGATACTGCCCCCACCAGGCGTCACTGTAGGGACGGTATTGGCCAAGTGATAAGCGGCGCCTGCTTTCCTCCAGACATGACGCTTGCCATTCAGACCAAAGAGTTCAATCTTTGTTTGTCATGGTCTAAGAGTCCTTCAGGTGCCTATTGGCCAACTCCAGACGGGCGGTCATGTGCTTTTACTAAGGAGTGGCTTCTGCTGATTGGTGGAGAGCTGCAGAGATGGTTGTTCTTCTGGAAGGTTCTCTTCTCTCCACAGAGAAACGCTGGAGCTCGTCCAGAGTGACCATCGGGCTCTTGGTCTCCACCCTGACAGAGGCCCTTCTCCCCGATCGCTCAGCTCTAGGAAGAGTCCTGGTGGTTACACTTCTTCCATTTACGGATGATTGAGAACACTGTGCTCAATGGGACCTTCAATGCTGCAGAAGTTTATCTGTACCCTCTCCCAGATCTGTGCCTCGATACGACCCTGTCTCGGAGGTCTACAGACAACTCCTTGGACTTCATGGCTTGGTTTGTGCTCTGACATGCACTGTTAACTGTGGGACCTTATATAGACAGATCTGTGCCTTTCCAAATCATGTCCAATCAACTGAGTTGACCACAGGTGGACTCCAATCCAGTTCTAGAAACATGTCAAGGATGATCAGTGGAAACAGGATTTCGTCTGAGCTCAATTTGAAATGTCATGGCAAAGACTGTGAATACTTATGTACATGTGATTTTTTTGTTTTTTATTTTTCATAAATTTGCAAAGATTTCAAACAAACTTCTTTCACGTTGTCATTATGGGTTATTGTTTGTAGAATTTTGAGGGAAATAATGAATTGAATCCATTTTGGAATAAGGCTGTAACATAAAAGAATGTGGAAAAAGTGAAGCGCTGTGAATACTTTCCGGATGCAGTGTATGTCTGTGATTGGCTATAGTGATCAACCCTTCAAAAACATGTTGTCTTCACTGAGCGCTCACACAAAGTCAAATGCACACGTTTGAAAGCAGGCGTCATTCAGCGGATCCCTAATATATCCGCTTGTAGACGAATCAGCGGATAGACGCCTGCTTTCAAACGTGTGTATCTGTGCAAGCGCTCAGTGAAGACAACATGTTTTTGAAGGGTTGATCATTGAAGCCAATCACAGACATATATGTTGAACGCATGAAAACCATGGCCAATCAGAGGTGTTTAAGAATGCGCTCAAAAGGCTACAGGGAAATGCTGGTTTCGTCATATTTTTTACATTTCATTACCGACTTGGTACAGAAGTCGGTACTTTTGACAACTCTACTCTTCTGCGTTGTTTGTTTGAGCGCACGTTTGCTGTATTTCGCTCACCACGCCTCCTGGTGGCTGCCCGCAGTATTGAGGCTCTTGATGATAGCAAAGCCGTCTGAGGTCATCTTGGTGGCGTCGTATCGCACAAGCGCACAGCAGCGAGAGAAACTACTGGCTCTCTTGTCTCCCGCCTGCCGGACTCCCACCGTCAGCTGTTTGGCCACTCGCCCGTTCTGCAGAGACACACAATACATCACAGCATCGCTGTGGGACATAATCACACGCCAAACGCTAGTTCATGCTAAAACTCATTGACTTTGCTCTCACAGGGCTACACTACCAGTCAAAGGTTTCAGATCAGTAAGATTTTTAATGTTTTTAAAAGAAGTCTTTTCTGCTCAGCAAGGCTGCATTTATTTGATTAAAAATATAAAAGAAAAAATAAATATTGTTAAATATTATGACAATTTAAAATTACTGTTTTCTATGCGAATATATAGTAAAGTGTAATTTATTCCTGTGATCAAAGCTGAACAAAAACAAATGAACAAATTCCCTAAAGCTTTGGTTGGTTTTTCCACTTTGTTACACTTTTGGTGTTCGGGGTCAAAAATGACCATCCAAAAAAATAGCTTATAAACCCCTCATTATGCTATCAATTCACAAATCACAAACATTTACTTAGGATTTATTGTAGTAACACACTCACTGTAAACATGGTATTGTGGCAGAAATGTGGGATATTCATATCAAATGTTATTGTATAATTAATATAGACATTTATGAAATATTAAAGGAGTAACGAAATATAAGGCGAATTACAGAAACCAATGGTTAGTTTTAATAAGAATAGTTCTAACTCAGTAAGAATGTTAAAATTTGACCCTTTAAAAATTAGGTTGTTAAAATGTATATCTGTCCCCAACTCAAGCTACTGTCAAATGTGCTGTCAAATTAATATATATTATTAATATATGAATAAATGTACAAAGATATATTATATAAACAGAAATGTATTGATTTGACAGCCCTACAATTTTTTTTTTTAAAAGGCCATTCATTTTTGACCGGGAACACAAAATTAGGTAAAGGATTTTTAACATAATACTGTGTATCATAGGTGGTATTAGTAAATGTGAGTTTTACTTGGCACTTTAAACATTGTGAATCTACATGGCAGCAATCTGCATTAACACAGCATTTCTCTGAGCGTGGCTCATCCGATCAGGTGGCGTCGATCTGCTGGTTTCCAGCGTTAGTTCCTTCATCAGTGACGGACTCACCATGTCTCTGTCTTTGCTCAGGCGTTCCTCTAACTCGAGGGCGAGCTGATGAAGCCAGTGCTGAACCTGCACACACACACACACACACACACACACACACGAGAGCATGAGCATCACGAGCAGGAACACACACACACACGAGAGCATGAGCATCACGAGCAGGAACACACACACACACACACGAGAGCATGAGCATCACGAGCAGGAACACACACACACACACACGAGAGCATGAGCATCACGAGCAGGAACACACACACACACACACGAGAGCATGAGCATCACGAGCAGGAACACACACACACACACACGAGAGCATGAGCATCACGAGCAGGAACACACACACACACACACGAGAGCATGAGCATCACGAGCAGGAACACACACACACACACGAGAGCATGAGCATCACGAGCAGGAACACACACACACACACACGAGAGCATGAGCATCACGAGCAGGAACACACACACACGAGAGCATGAGCATCACGAGCAGGAACACACACACACACACACGAGAGCATGAGCATCACGAGCAGGAACACACACACACACACACGAGAGCATGAGCATCACGAGCAGGAACACACACACACACACACACATGAGAGCATGAGCATCACGAGCAGGAACACACACACACACACACACACACACACACACGAGAGCATGAGCATCACGAGCAGGAACACACACACACACACACACACACACACACACACACACGAGAGCATGAGCATCATGAGCAGGAACACACACACACACACACACACACACACACTCTCTCTCAGATTCACCTGCTGTTTCACAGGAACACACACACACCTGTTGTTTCGCAGGAACACACACACACACACACACACACACACACACACACACACACACCTGCTGTTTGGAAGCCAGAGAGGTTTTCCCAGGGAAGTTCTTGCTGCAGCCGATGGATTTGGGAAGATGTCTCGGCTTCACCGGCTCAAACTCGATCCCTCGGCACAAGTCGAACAGCCATGGCCTGATACACACACACACACACACACACACACCTTTACATCGACACGTTTAAACCACATTTACAACATTCCCTCGTTATTATTGGAAATGTTTTTTTAGAATCGTTATATGGAGATTAAATGAGCATTCGCAGCCAGGAATTGTCTGAAATCGCTGCAACCAAAAATGAGTTTTCACTTACGGCTAAAAACGTTATATATTTTTTAAAGCCTAATAGAAAAAACTTCAAATTGATTAATGGCTAAGATTGAGGGAATTTTTTTTAATATATATATATATATTTATATAGAATTTTTGAATAGAAATAAAAAGAAATGAATAGAAGAAAGTCAAAAAAGATGCCATTAAACAAATATTTTAAATATAGTCTACTGTCTTTGTGTTTCAACGTTAATTGGAGGTTAAATGTGAAAATTATTACAATATAAAAAAATATATAACACTTTAATGTTAGGTGCAATTAATCGTGATTAATTACAGAAAAATGTGTGATTAATTAGTTAATTTTTTAGTTAAGTGACTTCTGTCAATTTGATCACAGAATTTAAACAACAGATGTCATGTTTATGCTCCTTAATATTTGTTTGCATGAGTGTTGATTATTAAAAAAAAGTTGATGAATCAATTATTAATAAAAATTTGGGTTTTTAAAATTTGGGGTTTCAATGTTTTTCTAAATAAAATAAAAAATGTAATAATAATTTTGGTGCATCACTAGTTTCTACCCAAGTGCAATTAGACCTTCCATGACGCTGTGATTAATTTGTAGGGGTGTAACAATATATCACAATACAAAAATACATCAATATGTATCATGGATTGTGTATGGACAACTGTGTGAGAGAAAAAAAATCACGTTTACAGAGTTTTACTGTCAGTACTACATTAAACTACTATATATGATGTTGAATATAATATATAATAATGCAATGGGGGAATATTTGTGGGTCCTGATACCAAATATCTGTTGGTGAAAGCATATTCGTCTACAATAATTCAGTGTTTTCAGCTTCAGAATCATGAATATTGTTATTCTGGTGTCTCTATTGTCCTGTGCTTTGGGTTTCAGCACCAAGTCCAAGAATATCAAATTTAGCATTTTAATCAACAGTGCATTTTTGTTCACCTTTTATCATATGTCTTGGAGTATCGCATTAATATGGTATCGAGAGTTCAGTATCGAGATGTGTGTCGAATCGTGACGTTACACCCCGATTATTTTGCCTGATTAGATGAGTGTGTGCGTCCCGAGGCGTGAGCCGCTCCTCACCCCGTCTTCTCCCCGAAGAGCTGCTCCAGCTGGACCCGGCTGAACCGCAGGAGGTCTCCCATGTTCTCCACCCCCAGAGTCTGCGTGATGGAGGATCCCAGCTTCCCTCCCAGGTTACGGCTGCGGATCGACCACACACCGTCATCATCAGTGAGGAGACACAGCATCAGCGCATAATCACATACACTCACATGTTCCTGATGGGGAGCGTGTGGAAGAGCTGCGGGACGGAGCCCAGGGGCAGCACTGTCTGCCGGTTCGGCTTGTTGAAACCACACGCCAGTTTGGCCAACACCTATGAAGGACAAACGGGGGGAAATGTGTGAACAAGTAGATCCTGATCCAAATATCATGATCAGTTTTGTGCTTTTGACATGAAACAAAGTCTCAGACTTCAAATTGATCAATTTATTATACAATTCGAACGCCGTTTGCTGGAGCCACATGTGGACCGATGATCATGTGACAGCTTTAATCACACTTTACTATATATATTCACACAGAAAACTATTATGTTAAATTGTAATAATATTTAACAATATTACAGGCTTCGTCAAGACACTGTAAAATGAAATTCTAGGATTTTCAAGGACACTACTTTCTTGGTTTTCAAGAACTACAATCAGAGCTCTCATTTATCAAACAAAACCTTTATTATCTTTTCAATTCTAAAAAGGTAAATTGTAACAAAATGGCACAAATAAAGTGCAGCAGATGCAATGACTATATAATTAATTATAAATACTTTCCATAATTATATATGATTGACCCGCAGAATGAAAGCTGTATCATATGCTTGGATATTTACATGAGCAATATCACACTCATATCCATGCAAAATACCTCTATATATATATATCAATCAGAGGGGCTGCAGCTTCATTTTGTGTGAAAAGATTGTTTTATCGATAAAATTAAACACCAATTTCACATATTTTGTCTTTCAATAGTTCAAGTACCTTTGCTTAAATACGTCTGTTTTCAAGCGTTTTTCAGGACTAAAATTTCAAAACGTCAAATTCAAATACTTCAACACTTTATCCGAACCCTGATATTACTGTTTTTACTGTATTTTTGATCAAATAAATGCAGCACATTAAAAATAGTAATGTTTCCCAACTTTTGTCCAGTACTGTCTCCAAATGAACCGAATGGAGATTGTACTTGAATGAAGAGCTTGTGGACCTGAGTGCTGATCATCTGTAAAGGCTTCCTGACTGGCTGTTTGGTGAGTCAGACCTTGTTGTGTGAGATGCCGGCGGAGCAGCGGAAGCCCGTGTGTTCCTCCACGGCGGCCCTCGTCTCCTCCACGATCAGCGCGCCGACAGCCAGACGCAGATCCGCAGGAGAGCAGGAGAGATGATCCAGCCACTGAAGGAGACCCGCGGCCCGGAGCGCGTCTGCAGGAACACACACACACACACGAGTAGGGTCGGCTGTCGTTTGGGTTTTAAAGGTGCAGTCTGTAAGAATGACACTAGTGGTGGAAAGAGGAACTGCAGTCCGATTCAACATATCAGCGATCGTGGTTTCTCAGACCCGCCTCCACAGACTCACGGGTCGCCAGTTTGAGACACGCAACAGGAACGAGCGCAATGGACAATGAAAATTGGCACATTGGAAACGCGCGGTCTCACATATCAAAACATTAACAAACATTCCAGCCTGGAAACACACATTTCAGAGTAAGACAACCGGCTGTAGAAGTGTTTCTCAGAGGAACGAGTGTGTGAACTCAGAATGTTTCCTCGATATCTGCAAACAGATTATGGTATTTTTATGCTTTAGTAGAGAGAAAAAGTTACACACAGCACCTTTAATGATTTAGATTCTACTCATCGATTCCGATTATTTCCAATAAGGTAAAAAAAAATTTAAAGCTACATTTAATTGCAGCTGAATATCATGAACAGAGATCAACAGGCTAGAGAACACTTACACCAGGAGCGTTTGCCTGTGCTTATAAACACCGTAGAAGAACAACTAGCCGAACTAATATACAATTCAAGCATTATTAAAGACAAGTAAACACTCAATAATTTAAAAAAGACAAGTAAAAAATTGGCAATCGCAAAAAAAGTTACAACTTAAAGATACGATTGAAACAAACAGTGTTTTAAGATGTTCAGGTGCAGAAACTGTCATCAAAAGTAAAATAACACTGCACTTTATAAGTCAAATATACATTACAAAAGTTACTCAGTGAAGAACGAGTGAATGTCTTGTGTTGTGTGATTAGTGTTATTATAGAGACGGCAGGAATATGAGCGCTGTCCCTTTAAGAGCCGCACGGGTCCGATACACTGATACACACGACACAGCGCAGAGTCTCTCACGCTCGAAGATCATATTGAAATACTCACAAAGGGATCGATAAGAGGAATCGAAATTTTATTTTTATAACAAGTATCCGATTCCCGACCCTAGGGATGATGGAGTTCGTTGTAATGCTCAGCAGGAGAGAAGGTGTTCTGGACAGACGAACTGCTCACTGTAAAGCATCATCTACTGTGGAGAGTCATTTCATTACGGTTGTTGAGCTGGAGTGTGTTCTCCGTAGGCAAAGCTACAGTAAGTTCAGCTGGTCCGCTTGAGGTCCTCTCCGTCTGAACTGGTTATATCTCTGAAGACGAGCAGTGAATGCTTTGAGAGCAGCAGAATAACATCTCTCTGTTTAAGTTGAGGAAGAAGCTCAATCCACAGACACTCAACCCAATGCTCTTCAGTTTGGGGTTTTTAGCCACTCGTGGGACAAACGTTTCACAGCGACTAACTTGTGTGTGTGCAAATTGGAATATCGCATAAAACATTTGTGAATAAAGCAACGTTTTTATCTCATGTGTTCAAGAGAACAAAATCATCACTTCCAGGGAAACTGGCGCGCAATATCAGTAATAAAACTGTAAGTTTCTGCAATCGATCTCTTTCCCCTCCATCATAAACGAGTGTGTGTCGAGCGTCTGTTTCCCCTCCATCATAAACGAGTGTGTGTCGAGCGTCTGTTTCCCCTCCGTCATAAACGAGTGTGTGTCGAGCGTCTGTTTCCCCTCCATCATAAACGAGTGTGTGTCGAGCGGCTGTTTCCCCTCCATCATAAACGAGTGTGTGTCGAGCGTCTGTTTCCCCTCCATCATAAACGAGTGTGTGTCGAGCGTCTGTTTCCCCTCCGTCATAAACGAGTGTGTGTCGAGCGTCTGTTTCCCCTCCGTCATAAACGAGTGTGTGTCGAGCGTCTGTTTCCCCTCCATCATAAACGAGTGTGTGTCGAGCGTCTGTTTTCCCTCCGTCATAAACGAGTGTGTGTCGAGCGTCTGTTTCCCCTCCATCATAAACGAGTGTGTGTCGAGCGTCTGTTTTCCCTCCATCATAAACGAGTGTGTGTCGAGCGTCTGTTTTCCCTCCGTCATAAACGAGTGTGTGTCGAGCGTCTGTTTCCCCTCCATCATAAACGAGTGTGTGTCGAGCGTCTGTTTCCCCTCCGTCATAAACGAGTGTGTGTCGAGCGTCTGTTTTCCCTCCGTCATAAACGAGTGTGTGTCGAGCGTCTGTTTCCCCTCCATCATAAACGAGTGTGTGTCGAGCGTCTGTTTCCCCTCCGTCATAAACGAGTGTGTGTCGAGCGTCTGTTTTCCCTCCGTCATAAACGAGTGTGTGTCGAGCGTCTGTTTTCCCTCCGTCATAAACGAGTGTGTGTCGAGCGTCTGTTTCCCCTCCGTCATAAACGAGTGTGTGTCGAGCGTCTGTTTTCCCTCCATCATAAACGAGTGTGTGTCGAGCATCTGTTTTCCCTCCGTCATAAACGAGTGTGTGTCGAGCGTCTGTTTTCCCTCCATCATAAACGAGTGTGTGTCGAGCGTCTGTTTCCCCTCCGTCATAAACGAGTGTGTGTCGAGCGTCTGTTTCCCCTCCGTCATAAACGAGTGTGTGTCGAGCGTCTGTTTCCCCTCCATCATAAACGAGTGTGTGTCGAGCGTCTGTTTTCCCTCCGTCATAAACGAGTGTGTGTCGAGCGTCTGTTTCCCCTCCATCATAAACGAGTGTGTGTCGAGCATCTGTTTTCCCTCCGTCATAAACGAGTGTGTGTCGAGCGTCTGTTTCCCCTCCATCATAAACGAGTGTGTGTCGAGCGGCTGTTTCCCCTCCGTCATAAACGAGTGTGTGTCGAGCATCTGTTTTCCCTCCGTCATAAACGAGTGTGTGTCGAGCGTCTGTTTCCCCTCCATCATAAACGAGTGTGTGTCGAGCGGCTGTTTCCCCTCCGTCATAAACGAGTGTGTGTCGAGCGTCTGTTTCCCCTCCGTCATAAACGAGTGTGTGTCGAGCGTCTGTTTCCCCTCCGTCATAAACGAGTGTGTGTCGAGCGTCTGTTTTCCCTCCATCATAAACGAGTGTGTGTCGAGCGTCTGTTTTCCCTCCATCATAAACGAGTGTGTGTCGAGCGTCTGTTTCCCCTCCATCATAAACGAGTGTGTGTCGAGCGTCTGTTTCCCCTCCGTCATAAACGAGTGTGTGTCGAGCGTCTGTTTCCCCTCCGTCATAAACGAGTGTGTGTCGAGCGTCTGTTTTCCCTCCATCATAAACGAGTGTGTGTCGAGCGTCTGTTTCCCCTCCGTCATAAACGAGTGTGTGTCGAGCGTCTGTTTCCCCTCCGTCATAAACGAGTGTGTGTCGAGCGTCTGTTTCCCCTCCGTCATAAACGAGTGTGTGTCGAGCGTCTGTTTTCCCTCCGTCATAAACGAGTGTGTGTCGAGCGTCTGTTTCCCCTCCATCATAAACGAGTGTGTGTCGAGCGTCTGTTTCCCCTCCGTCATAAACGAGTGTGTGTCGAGCGTCTGTTTCCCCTCGGTCATAAACGAGTGTGTGTCGAGCGTCTGTTTCCCCTCCGTCATAAACGAGTGTGTGTCGAGCGTCTGTTTCCCCTCCATCATAAACGAGTGTGTGTCGAGCGTCTGTTTCCCCTCCATCATAAACGAGTGTGTGTCGAGCGTCTGTTTTCCCTCCATCATAAACGAGTGTGTGTCGAGCGTCTGTTTCCCCTCCGTCATAAACGAGTGTGTGTCGAGCGTCTGTTTCCCCTCCATCATAAACGAGTGTGTGTCGAGCGTCTGTTTCCCCTCCATCATAAACGAGTGTGTGTCGAGCGTCTGTTTCCCCTCCGTCATAAACGAGTGTGTGTCGAGCGTCTGTTTCCCCTCCATCATAAACGAGTGTGTGTCGAGCGTCTGTTTTCCCTCCGTCATAAACGAGTGTGTGTCGAGCGTCTCTTTCCCCTCCATCATAAACGAGTGTGTGTCGAGCGTCTGTTTTCCCTCCGTCATAAACGAGTGTGTGTCGAGCGTCTGTTTTCCCTCCGTCATAAACGAGTGTGTGTCGAGCGTCTGTTTCCCCTCCATCATAAACGAGTGTGTGTCGAGCGTCTGTTTCCCCTCCGTCATAAACGAGTGTGTGTCGAGCGTCTGTTTCCCCTCCGTCATAAACGAGTGTGTGTCGAGCGGCTGTTTCCCCTCCGTCATAAACGAGTGTGTGTCGAGCGTCTGTTTTCCCTCCATCATAAACGAGTGTGTGTCGAGCGTCTGTTTCCCCTCCGTCATAAACGAGTGTGTGTCGAGCGTCTGTTTCCCCTCCATCATAAACGAGTGTGTGTCGAGCGTCTGTTTCCCCTCCATCATAAACGAGTGTGTGTCGAGCGTCTGTTTCCCCTCCGTCATAAACGAGTGTGTGTCGAGCGTCTGTTTCCCCTCCATCATAAACGAGTGTGTGTCGAGCGTCTGTTTTCCCTCCGTCATAAACGAGTGTGTGTCGAGCGTCTCTTTCCCCTCCATCATAAACGAGTGTGTGTCGAGCGTCTGTTTTCCCTCCGTCATAAACGAGTGTGTGTCGAGCGTCTGTTTTCCCTCCGTCATAAACGAGTGTGTGTCGAGCGTCTGTTTCCCCTCCATCATAAACGAGTGTGTGTCGAGCGTCTGTTTCCCCTCCGTCATAAACGAGTGTGTGTCGAGCGTCTGTTTCCCCTCCGTCATAAACGAGTGTGTGTCGAGCGGCTGTTTCCCCTCCGTCATAAACGAGTGTGTGTCGAGCGTCTGTTTTCCCTCCATCATAAACGAGTGTGTGTCGAGCGTCTGTTTCCCCTCCGTCATAAACGAGTGTGTGTCGAGCGTCTGTTTCCCCTCCGTCATAAACGAGTGTGTGTCGAGCGGCTGTTTCCCCTCCGTCATAAACGAGTGTGTGTCGAGCGTCTGTTTCCCCTCCATCATAAACGAGTGTGTGTCGAGCGTCTGTTTCCCCTCCGTCATAAACGAGTGTGTGTCGAGCGTCTGTTTCCCCTCCGTCATAAACGAGTGTGTGTCGAGCGGCTGTTTCCCCTCCGTCATAAACGAGTGTGTGTCGAGCGTCTGTTTTCCCTCCATCATAAACGAGTGTGTGTCGAGCGTCTGTTTCCCCTCCATCATAAACGAGTGTGTGTCGAGCGGCTGTTTCCCCTCCGTCATAAACGAGTGTGTGTCGAGCGTCTGTTTCCCCTCCATCATAAACGAGTGTGTGTCGAGCGTCTGTTTCCCCTCCATCATAAACGAGTGTGTGTCGAGCGTCTGTTTCCCCTCCGTCATAAACGAGTGTGTGTCGAGCGGCTGTTTCCCCTCCGTCATAAACGAGTGTGTGTCGAGCGGCTGTTTCCCCTCCGTCATAAACGAGTGTGTGTCGAGCGTCTGTTTCCCCTCCATCATAAACGAGTGTGTGTCGAGCGTCTGTTTTCCCTCCATCATAAACGAGTGTGTGTCGAGCGTCTGTTTCCCCTCCGTCATAAACGAGTGTGTGTCGAGCGGCTGTTTCCCCTCCGTCATAAACGAGTGTGTGTCGAGCGGCTGTTTTCCCTCCATCATAAACGAGTGTGTGTCGAGCGTCTGTTTCCCCTCCATCATAAACGAGTGTGTGTCGAGCGTCTGTTTCCCCTCCGTCATAAACGAGTGTGTGTCGAGCGGCTGTTTCCCCTCCGTCATAAACGAGTGTGTGTCGAGCGTCTGTTTCCCCTCCATCATAAACGAGTGTGTGTCGAGCGTCTGTTTCCCCTCCGTCATAAACGAGTGTGTGTCGAGCGTCTGTTTTCCCTCCATCATAAACGAGTGTGTGTCGAGCGTCTGTTTTCCCTCCATCATAAACGAGTGTGTGTCGAGCGTCTGTTTCCCCTCCGTCATAAACGAGTGTGTGTCGAGCGTCAGGCGAAACACAGTAAACGCTGTCGTGTTCTCTAGCGTTCGGATGCTGGTGTTCGGGAACACACTCGTGTGTGTGAGACGCTTCTGGAGGGAATTACACCAGATCATTCTGATCACACACTTCGACTCCGGCGTTTCAGAAACGCCAAACCAACATTAGAGACGCTGCGACGCCATTGGTCCACTGGTTACTCCAGTTATCCAATCACAGCTGACGCAGAGGGAGGTTCGAGGGATTTATTCTGCTAATGTGTTTCCATCGTAGTTTATGTGCATGTCTTCTCATCGGATAAAAAAAATTATCCACTTCAATTTGGCACATATATTTATATGAGCATTATTAAAATCTAGCCGTTTCAACCCTATTTTTATGCAAAATTCACTTAAAAATAGGTTTTGTTTTCGTTATGTGATATCCCAACATTAGCACCAGAATCGGCGGATGAAAAGATCATGTTTTGCTGTGAGTCTCAGACACGCACCTTTATCCAGCACCGCGCCGCCGCCGGGATCACCGGTGTGTGTTTGGGGAAAGCCTTGCACGTGTGTGTTGCGGAGCAGCTGCGGCGAGACGTCCCGAGCGCTCGTGTGCTTCAGGCGCTCCTCGACGCTGGCCGTCAGGTCCATGTACGCCTCGTCGATGCTCGCTCTCTCGATGACGGCGAAGCGGGACATCACCTCTAACACCTCCACACTCGCCTCCCTGTAACTGACACACACACGAGGACTCGCTCAAACTATCATAGTAGTCATAAACACAAGTCATTAAAGGTGCAGTGTGTAATATTAATGGAGGATCTGTGACAGAAATGCAATATCATAAACATAACTATGTGTTCAGTGGTGTGTAAAGACCTTATAATGAACCGTTATGTGTTTATTAGCTTAGAATGAGGCGTTTCTCTCTACACACACCGCGGGGCGGCTTACACACACGTTTCTACGGTGGCCCTGAAAGGACAAACGCGTTTCCTCACTATGTTGTTCTTCATGATAAGAAGCTGCTAAACTCAGCGAATAAAACACTGACACAATGATGAACAAGTAACTATAATATTCGTAATAACATATCGTTTTACTGAATAATTAAGTAAACCTAATTTCTTAATTTATCATTGTAAAGAAACCTCGTTGTTTAACTGGCTACTCTCTGCTGTCTCAGACGACGACATCACTTCCTGACGGCTGCAGTAACTTCTGTTGGGTGCAATTCGCAACCTCACCACTAGATGCGCTTAACATCACACACTGCACCTTTAAATCAGAAACATCTCCTGTAAATGGTAAACAGGGTTTTAGAGATTCCATTTATTACTTGTAGGGTTTTTATAATGTGGCGTTTCCTCATTTTAGACACATTAGAGCCGCGTGAAAGGCCGAGATGTGCACTTACTGAGTGAGATCCGCCTTCCCGTGGGACTCTCGGACCCGAGCCACCTGTAGATCCGGGCACAGGGTCCTGGCATCGTCGGCCCACATGTTCCTGGTGACACCGTGAGCCCGGGCTTCATAACTCACCGCTATAATGCTAAGGACACACATCACTGGGGTCTGAATTACCATGAAGTCACACATGACAATTCTTATGATTCACATCATTATTGTTTTAATAATCTTGAATCAGAATATCTTCCTCTTGCAGCATCTCTTCTCTTCTCTGATGATGTGGGCGGGGCAACCTGTCACTCACATGAGATCAGCCAATAGCAAACCACAACCATCCAATCAACTCCTCACAGACACAATCAAGCCCCGCCCACACCTGTTCTTGTTCCAGAAGCGTTTCACTCGATATACGACACAATAGAGGAGAAAAGACTAGAGCAACTTCACTTTCATTCTTTAAGGGGTGAATTTCAGGACATATTCAGCTTAGTTTGTGGCACTTTAGTGTATTTTGGTGTAATATAGAAATAATAGGGGTGTATAATAAATAAACGAGACCCTCATGTCACGATTCGATACATTTCAAATTGAAAAAAAATATTTAAAAAAATAAACTGTTGATAAAAATTACATTGTGTGTGTAAATGAATAGGATGGACTTGGTGCTGAAACCCAAAGCACAGGACAATAGAGACACCAGAATAACAATATTCATGATTCTGAAGCTGAAAATACAGAATTATTTTACACGAATATGCTTTCACTGTCACTGACTAGATATATTTATAATAATCTCGGACACTTTTTACTGGTAACATCAGGCATCTGGCATTATCAGGACACACAAATATTCCCCCATTGCATTATTATACATTTTATTCAACATTATATAGTAGTTTAATGTAGTAACTTACTGACACTCTCTAAACTTTCTCAGACAGTAATTTTTATTTTGAATGAACTATCCATGATACATTTTGTCGCATTTTTGTATTGCGATATATTGTTACACCCCTAAGAAATAATAATAATAATATTAAAGAGAAAAAGTAGTTTTATAAGCATCGCGGTCTCTGGGACCCCAAACATAAACATACAGTCAACATCAACAGAACATACCGGTTAATAGACTTCAAAATGATATGATATGTACTGCAAAATATATGTCCGGGTGTTGAGAGTAAATGTGTGACTATAATAACAGTAAAAGAATGAAAAGTAAAGTCTCACCCTCCGCCTTTCCATGTCTTGTATTGCGCAACAACACAGGGCTTGTTTTTGAGCTCGGGATTGATTCTTTGCTCCACTTGCACATAGAAACAGTCCATGTCCACCAGCGCGATCACTCTTTCTTTTCCCAAATCCATCAGCACAATAACTGAAACTCACTTATGTTATGAAATGCGTTATGAAATACTTTGTAAACTGCGCGCTCTTCTTCTCCGTTTCCTGTCGAGTAACGCGCGCGCGCGCGCTGAGTCTGCGCACTGCCACCTAGAGGATCACTGCGCAATCACAGACGTGTCTCATAAAAATCAAATAGACATTTTTAAAACAAATATTCAACAGCAAAAATAAATAAAAACAAAGACATTGTAAAATAAAACCCCTTTGTTTTACCAGATGTATTGCATCATTAATCATGCACAAATAGATTGAAACTTCTAACCTCTAAACCTCTTTTGTCCTGTTATGGCCATGATCGTTGTAGACTTGTTTTTTATGGTAAACTGCAGTTTATGTTAGTGCTATTTTAGATACTATTATTAATATTGAAATGTTTTTATATTTTCCATTTTTCCTTTTAATATTAGTTAAAGCTTATTCATTTTGTTGTGTTTTTAATTTGTAATAGTTATATAGCCTATCTCTATAACTTTCATTAATATTAGTTTAGTTTAGTTTAGTTTTAGTTATTTTAGTACATAAAATGAGAAAAGTTGCTTTTGCATCTATCCCACATTACCATATTATTATTATTGTTTATTTTATTTATTTATGTTTTTTCCTTAGTCTCTTTAAAATGTCTGTTCTCATGTCATGTATGTATGTTTGAAGACCTGTAAAAACACAACTTCCTCGTGTGTTTGGGCACACTTGGCGAATAAAGCGTATTCTGATTCTGAAATACACTAGATAAAAAGTGAATCGAGACAAACTTTAAGTTGCCTTGAGAAACCAAAGAGTTTGGTAAAGTTTGAAGCTTAAAGTAGTATTTTAGTTTATTTCAGGTATTCTATTTCAAGTAATTAATTAGGGATTTAGTTTCACATTTAGTTCATTTAAAATAAAATTAAACACTACGTTGTAAGTGAACTTGAAAAAGGCAGTGTTATTTAGAGGTAATTCTCTCAAAAGAAAGGCAGACTGCCACATGCAGTGCCTCATTTGGATGTGCTTGAAGTCTTGGAGCTCGACTTCCCTACGTTTCTCCTACAAATGGGCCTTGAGCTTGTTTGGAGGTTCTAGCAGGGGAGTGCAGCTACTTCTATACCAACCGATGCTCGTCCGCCGGGGAACCCGTCCGCATCAACCGAGCGCGGGGCTTCGGGAGGGACACACATGGAGCGGTGAGGGAGGAAGGGGACACCCGCCTAGCCAGCCAGATCAGCCGAATCAACACTAGCGATCAATGGGGTGACAGATGTCGCAGCCAGATCGCCCTCACATCCAAACGACTGTGAACGCGCGCTGAGTATATATACGCCAGACGGGACCCGTGTTTCACTTCAGCGGTGACTTAACACTCAAGTTGCGATTTTTCACGTTGGATATACTCGCGCGATCAAATATAGATGTATTAAACACGACACGAACACAAATTCTACGTTTAATCGTTAATTACACTATTTAAACTGTAAAACAGTCAGTATTTCCCACAATGCTTCGCTGCTATGCAGCTGCTGTTGGGTACGTCATGATTACGTCACGATTACTAAGCGCTGCTATTGGTGTACGTAATTTTACGTCACGATTAGCTACTAAGCAGAAACGTGGACAAAAATGTAGTTTCTAAATAAATATGTTCCTAACTATAATAACCTAATTATATTCCTAACTAGCAATACAAAATGTGATAGACTCCTAAAACTATATGAACGATTATTTTGTAATGGCATGATTTTCAGGTTTAACCAGCTTTCTGTCATATATTGTTTTTTTGTGTTTGATTATCTCTTGTTAGTATTGTTTCATGTTTCCCTATAAAAATGTAAGGTACTTACTCTTTTTCTTTTATTTGTCCCCTTCATTTGTATGTAAGTGATTCTTATTACTTCCTTTAGATATCTGACTTTACATCCAAATGTTTTTTAACTCTTATGTTCTCCTGTGTTTGTATATTTGCATCTGTTTCTTAAATTAATAATAAAAAATAATTATATATAAAAAAAAAGATTTAGTTTCTACTATATACTATTCTGGCACTGCATTTGTAAGACCGCTTTGGCAAAATGTTTGTGATATCACAGAGAACAATAATAGCCTATTTGTGTTGTTTTGGAAACATTTATTATTTGGTCTTTTGGAGAATTGTAGTGACAAGCACTGTCAGATTTATATAATAAATTGTATTCTAAATGGCAAAATTCCACGTTCACAAGTGTTCCTGTAAAAAAATAACAACCCTTGTTTTACATCATTCAAGAAAGAAATTGAACTTCATATTGACGATTTATATGAAGCACAAAGCAGAAAACTTAGAAACTGTGCAAATATTCTTGTAAATATCTTTATCATGTAAGCTAAATCTATTAGCCCCAGTGTGCAACTATTTGTTACATTTATGTTGTATTTTCTTGTATACTCTAATGTTTGTAAGACACTTTTTTTGTTGTTGTTAATAAAAAATATAGTTTCTGTGAAGTTAATTTAAAAATAAGGAATTTGTGCACATATTAAAAATAAGGAATTCTTTATTTTTTTAAATAACTTCACGGGAATTTTTTATTTATTTTTATTTTAGATAGTTCAAATTGTTTTTTTGGAGAGTCACACTTATAAGTTGACCAGTCATATAGTCCATAAGGCATAAAGTTATAAAACGGCTTGCGAGAGTAGCTACTATTTCATGTCATAAACTAGCATGACATAGCTTTTTTATCATTTTTTTTTATCTCGAACTTTGCTTTATTTTCATTCATTTGATCAGCAGACGCTTGTCTGAAAAGATTTATTTACTCTGTTGAGGGTTAGTGATATCAGCATTAGTTAGACGTGCGGGGTCAGTTTGCAAACTCATGAGCGTGCGTGAGACTGAGACACTGAGATTAGTCAAAGAAACATGGAGAAAGCAGATCCAGAGGATCCACAAAGGAATTACGTTTTCTAAAGGGTTGTTGTTAACATGATATTCTCCGGGCAGCAGTGCAGCAGTGCACCCCCCCCCCCCCCCCCCCCCCCCGAGAATATCATGTTAACAACAACAACAACAACACTTTAGAAAAGGTAATTCCTTTGTGGATCCTCTTGATCTGCTTTCTCCATGTTTCATTGACTAATCTCAGTGACTCTGTCTCACAGCTGCACGCGAGTTAACCCTGTTCGACACATGTAACTGGGAGTGGGGCCGTCCACACAGTTTGATCCATTGTAGGCACCGCTCACGTTGTGTTTTCGGCTTTGGAAACGGACAGAACACAACTCCTCCAGACAATCTCTCGGGGTACCAAGTGTCCGATTTACAAACGCCGTGGGCGCACCGCTTCACCATCTTGCTTGGAGTCAATGGGAGTCAATGTTCACGGACCTGCTCACATAGTAACGGTTGCTGTGATGTGTGATTGGACAATGGCCGTTTTGGGGGAGGGGCCTGCGAAAGAGCAATAGTCCACATAAAACAGCCAGCAGTGCACTGCACACACACACACACACACACAGCAAAGTGTTTTAGACTGAAGTGTCGCTTTATTTTGTGAAAATGTCTGAGAAAGTTGTGTTGCATTACTTCGATGGAAGAGGGAAAATGGAGTCGATCCGATGGCTTTTGGCCGCGGCTGGAGTCGAGGTTAGTTGCTCTGGAAAACAAAACAAAATGCAGTTGCAAAAAGTGGAAATCGATTAACACTTTACAAATATGTAACTTTTTCCTAAGGCTGTGCAATAAATGTAGTTTGTTTACATATGACGATCACAAAACACCTGCTTTAGAAATTGAAGACGTGCGTAATGTGATTTCCAGATCAATGCGTTCTTGTGTTCACAGTTTGAGGAGGTGTTTTTGACCAAGAGGGAGCATTATGAAAAACTGGTGAATGGTAAGTTCAGTAAATTCCTCATCAGTCATGAGCCCGAATCATGCACTGTTCCTTCGTTGGCCAGAGGAGAACTGGCCCTCCGACTGAGTCTGGGTTCTCCCGAGGTTATTCCTCCATTCTGTCCCTGAGGGAGTTTGGGTTCCTCTCCACTGTTGCCTTGGCTTTTGGCTTGCTTAGTTGGGGACATTTAATATTCAACTATATTATTGATCTGCCTTACTTAAGGTGGACGTTGATGCAATTTTCTTCTAGAAACAAACTTTGTTCTATTATTTTCATGTTATCACTGTGAAGCTGCTTTGAAACAGTCTGTATTGTAAAAAGCGCTATATAAATAAAGGTGACTTGACTTGACTCATCTCTTGTTGTTTTATGAATATATTATTGCGCAATATTTTATATGATTATGAATGTGATTGCTATATTGGTTGCAGAGGGAGCCCTGGTGTTTCAGCAGGTTCCTCTGGTTGAGATGGATGGGATGCAGCTTGTGCAGTCGAGGGCTATCCTGAATTACATCGCCGGAAAATACAACCTCTACGGAAAAGACCTTAAAGAACGGGCTTTGTAAATATCAACTTTTAATGAAATTGTTCCTTAATTGTTATGAAACTAGATTCCAGTAATCAGTTAACTTAACCCTCATCCTTCCCTCGCACTTAAAGGGTAACTAAACACTAAACCAACTTTATTTAATGAATGATCTGTAAGACTGGGGCTTTATTAGTGCTCATCATTGATTCGAGTAACTTTTTTGACATTTGGCTATAAAGTGTTTTAATTCTACAATATATGGTGTAAAGACGTCTGAGTGCTGCCCTCTTCAGGTTGAACGGTGGCTACTGCAGTTGAATTTTCCTATTGGATGTTTGGGGTAGTTCGTGACGGTAGCGGTGAGAGCTGACGTAAGCAGGTTTCAGCTCACCACGCCCTTGGTACGAGCTACCACGTCCATGGCAGTATAAAAACCATATTGTTTCGTCAAAACCATTGTAGCGAGTCAGGAGTTGGAATTGCGAGTATTTAAAACGATCAGGATAGAGTATCCGTTCATCCCCTCTATCTCCGCTGGGCTCCGCCCACTTTTCCAGCACTTTTTCAAATATTGCCAGTGGGTGGAGTCAGACTCTGACCAGGGGTTTAGTTACCCTTTAACATATCTTTCCCTCACGGGTCAAAATGACCCGAAGCCCTAAAATTAGCTGTACTTCTTTTCTTTTTTTGTCCTGAAAGCTTATGTTATTTAATTTTGATATTTTTTCTATTTTTAAGTAACATTTTTTTGGAGATTTTTTTTATTTTTTATTTTATTTATCTTTAAATCACTAGATTTGATCAATAAATAATAAATAAATTGTAATTTAAGCACATTCCTCACATTCTTTCAACTTAAAGGTGAACTAAGTAACTTTTTTACCTTAACCGAACAGCTTTGGAGTCATTGTAATGTTTATATTACTGATTTCGTGTTGAATGGTGGTCGTCTCGCACCCCCCTGGTGCCTATGAGCCGCAAAACCACCCTTGCAACTTTTGGCCGCCGGCCTCAGTGTTAGGAAGTATTGTGTGATATCAGGTCTTGCGAGGTAACGAATTGCTTTACGGCAAAAAACAGATCTGATAAAATTCTGATAAAATGAGCATCAAACAGAAATAACCCGGCGCCGTATACATGTGGTGTTGGGCGCGCACAGCTCTTAAAGGGGCCATACCTTATTTCTACTCGTTACAGCGTCCATCCCACTGAACAGGTTCCGGTGTACAGGGGGAGGGGATCCGGCCGTGAGTGCGAGCCATCTCTGTGTGAGTGCTATTCACGACAGTACAAGTACTCCACAGCGACTCTAGGGGTCGCCGTTTGACAAAAACGGAATTCCTACTTAGTGCTGCTTTAAATTCAATAATAAATGCTGATTTATATTTCTGCGTCGTTGTCCGTGTTGACGTGCAGTTACACATGTAGAGGGAGGGGCTCTAGCGGACCAATCACAGCGGTTGCGTCCGCGTAGAATTGACACGTTGGTACATTTTTGGAGAGGTGCACGTCAGGTACGCCGAAGGGTACGCCGCTACACAGCCTACGACAGCTAGGGCGTGAGTTCGATGCAGAAGTATAAATTGAGCTTAACCCTTTCAATTCAGCTCAAAATATCTTACATTGTGTGTCTTTGCCGACCTCTTGTGGGAAAAAAAATATATAACATGATATTTCATGACTCTAGATGGCCTTATAGCTCTATATGGAGCAAATGAGCTGCTCCGCTGGGTCCTAAATTCAGTTCTCTTCAGTATGCATTTAGGTACACATGTAGACATTATAAAAAATAAAAAAAATTGGTAAAGTTTTAGCATTTTTTGTTTGAATTTTGAGCATGTTTAGGTTTTTCTATGTGTACTAAAGCATTCCTCGCATTCCATTCAATGGGGGGTCAAACTGACCCGCAAGGGAAGGATTTGTTACTTTTTTAAATTTCAGCTAAAAAACTCCTCGAATCCATAAAACAATTTGTTTGTGTGTATTCGTTGTTACAAAAGTCCACTTTATAAATATATAGAAAAAATAGTTTTGGGTAAAAATGACCCTTGTTTTTCCACCACACCTAAGCAATTATCACTGTATTTTTGTCCTTTAGGATTGACATGTATGCAGAGGGCCTTAGTGATCTAACGGAGCTTATCTCGATGTCTTTTCTCACACCACCTGAAAACAAGCAGAAAAGTCTCAGTAATATAGAGCAAAAGGCAAAAGAGCGATTCCTTCCTGTGTTTGAAAAGGTATTGAAAGCTCTGGCTATTCATTCCTCACATTTTGAAGCATTTATTATCCACGTAATCATGCCGTTTCTGATATGACTTTTTTAGGGTCTTGCAAACTCTCATTTCCTGGTGGGAAACCAGTTGAGCCGCGCTGACGTTCATCTTCTGGAAGCCTCTCTGATGCTGCAGGAGTTATTCCCTACAATACTGTCAACCTTTCCCAAAGTCCAGGTGATCTGTTCCACGCTTTCCCACACACACCATCAACCCCAAAATTGGACTAAACTTGCTTAACAAAACCATTTTTGGTCACACTTTATTAGGGGTGTAATGGTACACAGAAGTCATGGTTCGGTACAGACCTCGGTTTTGGGGTCGCGGTTCGATACGAGTTCTGTGTGAGTTTCCGAAAAAGCAACAAATCCCCAGTACTAGGTTTCTTTTCATTTAATTTGAACAGACAGTAATGCAAATCTACCTAGCGGCATTAAGTCCCCTAGTTCTTACGGCATAGCCTCCTTTAAAGTATTAAGCACTAAGCAGTCGTCTCGATCACCAGTGCCCTGCATGTGCACCGGAGCGCACCCTTCCCCAGACCATTGTCATTCCCTCATGGGAATTTCTCATCATCCCCAGACTCATCATGCCTGATTACTTCCAGCTGTTACTCATTACCTTGTTAAGCCCAGCCTATATAAAACCTGCTCACTCAGTCATTCTTTGCGAAGTCTTGTATGTGTATCCAGAAGTTTCTTCCTCGCCATCTTACTAATGTCCCTGAGCCTGCTGGGCGGGAGCAGTCTCGGCCGTCTACAAGCTCCTCGCCCCACAGAGTGCAGCAAAAACAGAGCGTCGCCAGTCGGGCTCCTCCACAATCAGGGGGCCAGGGTGGCGGTCGCAGTTGAAGCCTGTTAGAGGTAGACAAGATCCGAGGACTGTCATTATCTCTAAAAAGGCTTCGACAAAGAAGAAGTCCTGGCGCCGAGGCTATCAGGCTTCTGAGGGTGGTCCCCTGGGGGGCGACTCTCTGAGGAGGGTCGCAGTGCTGCGAGTTCGGTTGTTCCCTGCCGGTTCGCCGTTTCGGGGCACCGAGGTGTCTGCACATCTCAACGATCCTCCGAGTCGGGTCGTAGAACAATCAGTTCGGTTGTTCCCTGCCGGTTCGCCGCTTCAGGGCACCGAAGTGGCAGTTCGACCAAATCCATAGGCCAGTCTCGAGAGACTGGTCCCCTTAGTAGAATTTTTGGCAGCGTGGAAACTACTGCCAAATATATCTCATTGGGTCCTGCATACAATAGAAAAGGGTTACAGAATTCAGTTCGGTTCGGTTCACGCGGCGATGCCTACGTGCCTTACTCATGTGGAACAAACCTTGGTACCTCGCCCAAGGCCCAGAGCTGGGGGCTTCTTGTCGACGAGCAACGCTATCGACAGATGCTTCGCTCACAGGTTGGGGGGGAGGGGGCGATCATGAGTGGTCACTCGGCGAAAGGTCTTTGGCAGGACCATCTACTTTCTTGGCACATAAATCGGCTAGACATTATGGCGGTGTTTCGAGCTCTCAAGCACTTCCTTCCAGACCTGAGAGGTCACCATGTGCTTGTCCGCATGGACAACACATTGGTGGTCTCTTATATCAACCATCAGGGGGGTCTGAGGTCACGTCATCTTTGCAAACTGGCTCATCGGATCCTCCTATGGGCCCAGGAGAATTGTTAGTAGCCCCGTACTGGCCGGCCCGAGTTTGGTTCTAGGACCAGGTGTCCCTTCTAGACGGCTCTCTGATGGAGATTACGATCAGGAGGGACATGCTGTCCCAAGCAGGGGGCACGATTTATCACCCTCGACTTGCAGAGTTGTGGAAACTGAGGCTTGCACCGCGCAATAGAGCACCGGTTTGGGATTTGGCCGTTGTACTGGAGGGCCTGGCTTTGGATCCCTTCGAGCCCATTGAAGAGGTTTCAGAAAAGTTTCTTTATTTCTCATTGTTATTTCTTCTATCAAGAGAATTGGAGATTTGCAAGCCTTGTCGATTGCTCCTTCATGCCTGGAATTTGCACCTGGTATGGGGAAAGCCTTTCTTCACCCCAGGCCGGGTTATATTCCTAAGGTCCCTACTAATGTTTCGGGCCCAATCGTGCTGCAGGCCTTCTGTCCTCCACCTTTTATTACACCAGATCAGGAAAAACTTAATCTGCTGTGTGCCCTGTTCGGGCTTTCGATGCTTATGTACATAGAGCTGCCCTGTGACAGCTCTATGTTTGGATCAATTATTTGTCTGTTTCGGGTCACCAAGAAAAGGTTAATGAGGTTCCAAGCAGATAATGAGCAAGTGGGTAGTCAAGGCTATCTCACTTGCTTATGAAGCGGCTGGTCACCTTTCACCTTTGGCTGTCCCGGCCCATTCTACTAGGAGTATGGCTGCCTTTAAGGCTTTATTATGAGGAGTTTCCCTCCTTGACATCTGTGATGCGGCAGGCTGGTCCTCACCGCATACTTTTGTTAGATTTTATGATCTGGATCTTGGCTCTTACCCCGAAGTGATAAATAAAACACAATTCTGTATCAATTCTGTTCTCGACGCAGCTCGAGTTCTCTTGGAAGGGAACGTCTCAGGTTACGACTGTAACCCTGGTTCCCTGAGAGGGATACCTGCCATACTCCCTGTATGCCTGTGATCGACTTGCTTTGGCCTATCAGAAGCTAGCGCGGTCTTTTTTCAGGTGTGCTTTATAGTTTCCTGGTCGATGACGTCACCCGCCTATGACGTCTCGTCTTTCCATCGGGCTGATTATACACGTGCTTCACGACGCAATCACGCAGGGGCGTTCCCACCACGTCTCGACGCAGCGTCTTGTTCCCCCTCAGGGAACCAGGCTTACATACGTAACCTAAGACATTTTCTTTCCGTGAAGTTAGTGGAGCGTGTCACAAATATGAATCGAAACTCAGCGTATAGGCTGCTAGCAAGCTCTTGCGTGCCATCTGAACGCTTGTGTTGTGTTGGTTCAGAGATCGTCTCTTCTTCTCCTGCTCTTTTTCCTGTTGTTTCGTGAAGGTTCGGTACCCATACATGTACCGGTACACCTCTAAACTTTATATTAGGTGTCAAAGTGCAAATCATTCATTAAAAGGTTAGTACATAGTAGTTAAAGACATCATTTAAAGTGGGACCCCATTTTTTAAACGTATGTTTTAGATGGATATTACAATTTATTGCAAAATACACTTTTTGTGAACATGTCTGTATCTTTAAACATTGGCATTTGAACAAACATTCAGAATAAAGTGAATGTTTCATTAAACATTCAAATTTATATTTAACACAAATAAAAAACACAGTACTGATTGTTGAATATACATTAGGGATTGAAAGAGTAATCTGTTCCCATTTAGTGAAGCTGTTAGTTGACTGACCAATTCTCTCATTTCTGAATCAAGCTGATCGGCCTAATATTTGTAAAAAAAAATGTTTTGCATTATGATAATTCATTTTATATAACTTTACATTTTTTTCGCAGGCATTTCAGGAAAAAATGAAGGCCTTACCAAGAATCAGCAAATTCCTGCAGCCGGGCAGTGCAAGAAAGCATCCGCCTGACGAGGCGTTAATAAAAACCGCAAAGGAGGTGTTGAGCCACGTCTTTAAGTAGAACACCAAACATTTCTTCAAAACATTTACATGATGTTAATCACTAACTCATTTACAAGCTTCTTTATTAAAACTGAGACGCTAAAATGGACAGATTTATTTTGAAATGTACAAGATACAGTTTGGATAAAGTGATAGTATTGTGAAATGAGCATTGCAGCTGTTCAGTACATGTTGTCAGGAAGTGTGTGTGTCTGTTCATGAGCTTATAGAAGATCAAAATTCGGAAAACCACCAGGAGGCGGAAATAAGAGCACAGACCATCAGAATAAACTCCGGACAGATCCTCATCATGCCACATCTGCACCTGTCAATCTGATTTAACAAGTACAGTCATGGTCAGAATGATTGGCAGCCTTAGTAATTATGAACAAAGAAGCCTGTGAAAATAAATCTGCATGGGTAATCCTTTTGATCTTTTATTTTTTTTAAATCACAAAAATCTAACCTTTGATTGAAGTAAAATAATTGAAAATTAGTGGAAATCTCTTTATGAAATAAATGTTTTTTTCCAATACACTTTGCCCACAATGAATGGTTCCCTTTTTTTTCAATACTCTGAATCTTCTCCTATAATGCCAGAGTTTGAGTTTGGAGAACACCTGACAAGAGATCAGAGATCATTCCTCCATACAGAATCTCTCCAGATCCTTCAAATTCCCAAGTCCATGTTAGTGCTTCTTCTCTTCAGTTATATGGGTTCAGGTCAGGGGACTGGGATGGCCATGGCAAAACCTTCATTTTGTGCTCACCGACCCATTTTTGTGTTGATTTGGATGTTTGTTTTGGATCAATGTCCTGATGGAAGATCCAAGCACGGCCCATTATAAGATTTCTAGCAGTTTTTGATTTTATTGTATCTGTTGGTATATAATAGATGCCATTGTTCTGAACAAGATGTCCAGGTCCTCTGGCAGAAAAATAGGCCCACAATTTCAAATATCCAGCATTATATTTAACTGTGGATGTTTTTATCCCTGTTTGCACTAAACCCATCTGGGTGTGTGAACTCCACCTTCCTTGGCTATCTTTCGTCACAATCTCCTGGAACCCTCCTCAAAGACACAAAGACTCAGGTTACCCATTATATCTCATTCTATTGTATTTGCATCTGATACTCACCTGTTGAGCTTTCCCTCTGCATACCACACAATAAACAGTTAAAGGGTTTGTTCACCCAAAAATTCTGGCAGTAATTACTCGCCCTCATGTCGTTCTAAACCCATAAGACCTTTTTTCATCTTCGGAACACAAATTAAGATATTTTTGATGAAATCCGAGAGCTTTCTGATCCCTCCATATACAGCAACATCATTGTTCTCAACTTTCAAGGTCCAGAAAGGTAGTAAAGACATTGTTAAAATAGTCCATGTGACTTCAGTGGTTAAAATATGTTGTTATGAAAAATAACTTTATTCAACAATTTCTTCTCTTGTCAGATCTTGTGGGGTTACCCTGAGAAAAACTGCCATATATATATATTTATAAAATTATCTCATAATTTGGTAGCAGGAATATTAGGCTGCTGTCACTTTAAGACCTGATGCACAGATCCATTATACTGTTACACATGCATTTTATTTTTCAACTGTTTACGTTCACTTAAAACATAACTGTACTTCCCATTTTGACAATTTGCGTCTATTTGACTGTTTAAGCTCAAAAAGAACTCAATTTAGTACTGAGAGGTGGCTTTATGTGCACGCACTTTGAGTGTAAGCAAAAAATCTGTGGGAATGAGTAAAATGATGTGCAATAATAATAACATGAGCAATGCAATCCCACGCCGAAATTAAACCCATGTAACACCATCAATATTCATACGGAGCAAATGAAAGGAGTGAGTAAGGGGAGGCGGGATTGTGTCTCAACTTGCTGTCGGAGAGATCATGAGAAAACAAGAAAGAGCTGCTGGTATCGTGCATCAATTCTGCGGAAAATAAGTATTGGAAACAATTCAGACAGAATTGTCTGAACTATGACTGACATAAGCGAACTAAGTGGCTGATTAGGGCCCCCGTGGCCACCAGGGGGCCCCCAAAGAGAACATGAAATAACAGCTTTTCATGCCTTTTATATGCCCTGTCAAAGTTAGACAGATCTCCAAACCCCACCTTTCACCAAACAACACATCCGTGAGATGGTTTCATCAAGAGGCATGGCCAACAGTACATTTTCTTTGTCACAGCACTTCCAGTCAGCCAGCTAACTTTGTCATACCAGGAGAGCTGAAAAGACCTGTTAATCTTTTGCACAAAATCAATCTTAGGTGTTGATCTGCCCTGCTGTTTAATTATAAGTTTCTAGAGATAAACTTCCAATACACAAGGAAGGACACTTCATTCATACCCACAAACTTTCTCAAATGTTTATAGTATTTCTCCTGTGTTTTATGTATGTACCTATGTTTGATTAGTTATGACCAGTTATGATTCTTTAGTTATGTTAGAGTAACTTCCAATATTGATAGATGTATCACTGTTTGAATGTCTTTCGAATCCCCTCTTTCTTGGTATCAAAATGATGGTGTACAATATGTTATGATAAATTGCATCAGGACATTTTTACCATACTTTTGTGTAAAGACTGCACAAATTCTCCCTGCCACCATGAACATGCAAATGGGGATAAGATGAACAAAGACTTTCTCCCGGTCATCTTAGATTGGCCACCTCACCAGATGGGAGTAGGACCTGATTAGGTACCTGATCTTTGCTCAATCTCTTTGAGACAACATTTTCCTGTCTTCTTCCGGCAACTTTATCTTCAAGTTAACTTCTTTGGATTCAACGTGGACACCCCAAGAACCCAAACGAACGCTTCAGCACACTCGTGAATCATCAAGAATCTCACGAATCTCCTGCTTCTGGACTTGTTCAGCAACCGAAGTCAATGCAAGTCCCCGTTCGCAGCCTTTAGATGCGTTTACAAGCAATTGTGCCCCTTTAAGGTGACCCTGATTCTCTGGTGTTTCTCGTAGGTTGTGGTTAACTGATCGTAATCTTGCCATTCTCTTTTCTTCTCTCTCTCTTTCTTCACTTTTCTTTACTTTCTCGATTCTGTATACAATCTTTGCTTGGTTTAGTTGTGTGTGTAGCCTACCGTAGTTTCGTTTATTAAACCATTATATCCACGCTTTATTGTCTCTGTGTTTGCCACTCACACAAAGATCGAAGTCACTTACACATCTTGATCTAGCGATACCTATGCTATTACCCTGCTAGTACTGGATTTACTTTAGCTGGAAAAGGTTATTCTGTCTTGGCCAGGAAGATAATATATTTCCTAGAATTAATAATTGATTATGCTTCCTGTTCATTGGTTGAACTGATTAAATAATTGCACTATTGATTAAATAATTGCACTATTAATTCTGCTACAGTCAATTCTAAAACATTCAAATATTTATAATTAATTAGAATTCGTTAAAATTAATTATAAACATTTTAAACTGTAACTCGTTACATATTTGAACATTATTTTTTTGACATTATAGGGGAAGCCGAGCTTCCCTTACAGAAATCGCGTCTGGTTTGTGCATTTTTTATTCTATATAAGGCTTCAGTGATCTGAGAAAAAGGAGTTTTCCCAATGTGCCTATAGCGACCCAGACAGCAACATAGTGTGGTCCCAGATCCGGCCTGGTAAGTGTGGAATCCACGTGTACCAGATGTGGCCCGGATCTGGGCCGACACTACGTTGCTGTCTGGGGACGCAGTACAAGTGAACCGTATCGATGGTAAACTTTTGTAGGCTATTCAACAGAAGAAAGAAACTCATTCAGGTTTAAAACAACCTGAGAGTGGGTAAATGATGACAGAATTTTCATTTTTTGGTGAACTATCCCTTTAATGTTAATACATTTATTATTGTTAACAACTGTAACTATCTAAAATATCATTTGTATTGGCAAACCAAAGGTTTACATGAAAATTACACGTACCAAAATATGTGCACAATTTCTTTATTAACTTACGTTACAGAAAGAATCTTTGTCCACACTTTTCTGCTCAGTAATCGTGACTTTCAGTTTACATATCATTACGTTTTGAGTCAATTATAATTTGACCAGTCATAGTGAAGTGCATAAACAGCTAGGGATAAATGTCATAAACTAGCATGACGTAGCATTAAAAAAAAAAAATTGTCTGTAGTCTGGTACGTACATAAATGAACATTTAACTGCCATCACTGCTGGAGCATTTTTACTTTATTTTTCATTCATTCGATCAGCAGACGCTCGTCTGGACAGTTTGAGCTGCAGAAAACTGACCCAGGAAGCAGTGTAAGTGTGTTACTTAATACTTAATGTGTTACTCGAGTGATATCAGCAGCATATTCACAACAATATTCCTGCCTGGAAAACCTTGCTGGCATCTGGCAACCCTGGCACCACCCACGAATTACACAACACAGTCCACATTACAGCCAGCAGTGCACTGCACACACACACACACAGCAAAGCGTTTTTTGGACTGAAGTGTCGCTTTATTCTGTGAAAATGTCTGAGAAAGTTGTGTTGCATTACCTCGATGGAAGAGGGAAAATGGAGTCGATCCGATGGCTTTTGGCCGCGGCTGGAGTCGAGGTTAGTTGCTCTGGAAAACTCTAACACGTCTATGCAAAAAAGTGCAGTTGCAAAAAGTGGAAAGAAAAATGCAGTTGCAAAAAGTGGAAATCGAATAACACTTTACATATATGTAACTTTTTCCTAAAAAAATCTAGTTTGTTTGCATATGACAATCACAAAACACCTGCTTTAGAAATTGAATGTGTGCATTTGTGATTTCCAGATCAATACTTTTTTCCCCTGGACTTCATTTTGTTCTTGTGTTCACAGAGGTGTTTTTGACCACGTGACGTCTATACAAAAAAAAATGCAGTTGCAATTTGCAAAAAGTGGAAATCGATTAACACTTTACAAATATGTAGGCTTGTTCCTAAGGCTGTGCAATAAATGTAGTTTGTTTACATATGACGATCACAAAACACCTGCTTTAGAAATTGAAGACGTGCGTAATGTGATTTCCAGATCAATGCGTTCTTGTGTTCACAGTTTGAGGAGGTGTTTTTGACCAAGAGGGAGCATTATGAAAAACTGGTGAATGGTAAGTTCAGTAAATTCCTCATCAGTCATCTCTTGTTGTTTTATGAAAATATTATTGCGCAATATTTTATATGATTATGAATGTGATTGCTATGTTGGTTGCAGAGGGAGCCCTGATGTTTCAGCAGGTTCCTCTGGTTGAGATGGATGGGATGCAGCTTGTGCAGTCGAGGGCTATCCTGAATTACATCGCTGGAAAATACAACCTCTACGGAAAAGACCTTAAAGAACGGGCTTTGTAAATATCAACTTTTAATGAAATTGTTCCATAACTGTTATGAAACTAGATTCCAGTAATCCGTTATTTTAAATAAGATTCCTTGTTTTTCCACCACACCTAAGCAATTATCACTGTATTTTTGTCCTTTAGGATTGACATGTATGCAGAGGGCCTTAGTGATCTAACGGATCTTATCATGATGTCTCCTTTTACACCACCTGAAAACAAGCAGAAAAGTCTCAGTAATATAGAGCAAAAGGCAAAAGAGCGATTCCTTCCCGTGTTTGAAAAGGTATTGAAAGCTCTGACTATTCATTCCTCACATTTTGAAGCATTTATTATCCACGTAATCATGCCGTTTCTGATATGACTTTTTTAGGGTCTTGCAAACTCTCATTTCCTGGTGGGAAACCAGTTGAGCCGCGCTGACGTTCATCTTCTGGAAGCCTCTCTGATGCTGCAGGAGTTATTCCCTACAATACTGTCAACCTTTCCCAAAGTCCAGGTGATATGTTCCACGCTTTCCCACACACACCATCAACCCCAAAATTGGCCTTAACAATACCATGATTGGTCACACTTTATATTAGGTGTCTTAAACTACTATGTATTTGCATCAAAAAAGTAATTATCAGGTACAGTGATCTTATTGTGTTGATGTTGAAAACACTTGTGCTGATGTTGAGGAGGATACAGTTGAGATTAAGGGTGGGTCAAGTGGTCAACAGTGTAATTACAGATGTTATTAATGACAGCTGTAATTAAATGCAGGTATTTTTTAATATAAGTACAACATACTGTAAAAACATGCATGTACACAATAAGTGCATTGCATCAAATGATTCATTAAAAGGTTAGTATATAGTAGTTAAAGACACTGCATATAAAGCGGGACCCCCGTTTTAGTTCTTTTTGTGAGCATGTCTGTATCTTTAAACGTTAGCAGTCAGAATAGAGTGATGTTAACTTTAATTAAACCCTTTAAATTTATATTTAACACAAATAAAAAACACAGTATTGATTGTCAGATATACAGTAATACGTTTAGTGAGTTGCCTGACCAATTCAGGCCATGAATCAAAAAGATAATTCCTGTGATCTGTCTCTTTTTTAGCAGCATGATTATGATTTTATATAACTTTTCATTTGTTTCGCAGGCGTTCCAGGGAAAAATGAAGGCTTTACCGAGAATCAGCAAATTCCTGCAGCCGGGCAGTGCGAGAAAGCCTCCGCCTGACGAGGCGTACGTGAACACCGCGAAGGAGGTGTTCAGCCACGTCTTTAAGTAGAAGTGAACTAACTTACAAGCTGCTTTATTAAAACTGAGACGCGAACACGGACAGATTTATTTGGAATGTACAAGATACAGTTATAATAATGTGAAATGAACATCGCAGCTGTTCAGTACATGTTGTCTGGAAGGTCCCAGTGATCACTTAGAAGATCAGAATTCGGAAAACCATCAGGAGGCTGAAATAAATAAGAGCAGACATCAGAATAACCCAGACAGATCCTCATCTGCACATCTCGTGTTCATTTCACATGTATTTGCTCTAGTAATAATTTTGAGCATATAAATAAAAGACAATTCAATCAGTCTTCCTTGTGTTCATGTGGTAAAAAAAAAAAAACTGTGGGGAAACCATGACTTGAAACATGGTATTTTCAACTAGATTTTTACTTCTTGCATAAATGTAAAAGAAAAGTCAAATGTAAAGTTCATGCAGATACTGTACAATGAAATTGCAGGACTTTTCAGGCACTACTTTTGCTTAATATCATTATCTTTCAAATTCTAAAGAAGGTAAGATAAATAAACTATATATTAATAAAACAAAATGGTACAAATAAAGTGCAGCACATGCAATGACTGGCAGCTTTAACCGATGAAAGGATACGACAAAGATATCGCTTTCCTTATTCAAACTGACTTTCTCCCTCGTGAATATATGATGGACCGGAAGAATGAAAGCTGTATCATATACTTGGATATTTATGAGCAATATCACACTCATATCCATGTGAAATGTCATTATATATCTATATCAGACAGGCTGCAGCATTCATTTTGCATGAAAATATTGTTTAATCAAAAAAATTAAACACCAATTTCATATAGGCTGTATTTCTATAATTCGAGACTTTTCATGAATAAAAGTTTTCAAGGCTTTTGAAAGACTTCAAAGCTGTACTAACCATATTTTGATACGCCTGAACACAATAATATAGTAGTAGCTGTAAAAGAGTTAACAATGCCACTTTACCTCAGCGCTGCCATGATCCCTGCAGGCATTAATTTCCCAGATTTCCTGAACCTCATTCCCATCACAACTGCAAGTACGCCAGCAGACACTATAAGAAAAAGCAATGAAAGAGAAAGTTCAAAGCTGTAAAGTACATTTGCTGAGTATTTCTAAAGAAGGGGGGATTTTTATACTTACTCAAAGAGGTCCAGTAATCCTGTGGATCATTTGATATCCGAAAGGCTCCGTATGCAGACACACTTCCAAAGAAGAGTCCAGCAATTAATGACACCACACTTCCTGTGGGAGTCCAGCACTAGATTCAACATCTCTACATCTTCAATATTCAGCTGCACATGTTCAATTTGAAAGATCATGAAAACAACAACAGCACAATTCATACCTTTTCTTTTATATCCCATGAATCCCCCCAGAGCAAGAGCTGCAGCATAAGCGAAACCCCACCAGTCCACTGCCATCTTGTGCTGGACACATGAGCATCATATCATCAATTATAATAACATCATTCAAGAACACATTGCAGATGGAGCTACATGACTAATCCAAAACATAGTCAGCGAAATCATTACCAAATATCGCGGCTGAACTGCAGGTATGTATGCTTTAATAGCTGGAAATGAGTTGAGCAAGTGCTGTAGTGCAGCTGAGCTGAGCAGAGTCTAAAATCTGTGCTGAAGTTCATAACAAGGAACTGACGTCACGATGACGCGGGGACAGTGAGTGTGTGAAACGCAAGCGCGCCAAATCCATAGACAGTAAAAGGCCAAATCAGACACCGAATATTTTAAACGACACGGTGATCTTGGCTAAATTATTTACATATAAAGATAGATTCATCAAAACGAACTGTCTTCTTGTGTACTGTACTGTCCGCGCGCGCGTGTGTGTTTTCCTTTAATGTAACGCCCGTGGCGCGCAGGTTAATACTCTAGTATTTGGTTCATAATCTAATAAAACAAGCGTGTGACTGTAAGGAATGATCCCCTCAAAAATGTAAATGCATGCAGGTGCGAATGAGTGAAACGGAGCTCAAAATGATTTTTGAAGCACCTGCTGATATGCAACGAAAACTTAACCATGAAATCAAGATAGACCTTTTTTTTTTTAATTATGGAATATTGCAGTATTTATTATGAATTATTTATCCGTGCACATTATTGTTTTTTCATTCTTGTACCTCGAAATCTTGAATTAAAATAACCTCTTGCAGCGACTTCTCTTCTCGGTGCGAGGGCGGGGAAACCTGTCACTCACATGAGGTCAACCAATAGCAAACCACAACTATCTCCCAAAAATCAAGCCCCGCCCTACATTTGTTCTTGTTCGTGAATTAAGCAGTTTCACTCAAATATTTAGGTCTATAGTTTGACTCTAAATTGAGCATATGCACGGTTACTTCCTGATTTCCGCTTGGGCATTTACAGTTGTATTTATGTTTCAATGCAGTTATCACACTTACCTAATTTGACAATAAACCAGTTTTATTGATTGCAATAAAGAATTGAATCGAATGGGAACGTTGGAATAAGAAACACGGTGTCTGTAATTAACATGCACAACATTTTTCCATTCAAATGTTGTTTTTAATGTGATGACTAAAAACTTTATTTCTTCATCCTTCTGAGATTGTCTCCATTTGTAAAACGGGATGTTTCAAGATGTAGGAAATCCTACATTTGATAGAAAACTTTTATTTAAAAATAAAAAGACATGAATTACCACTATAACCAGTAGATGGCGGCAGAGGAGCATTTATTGGCTCATATTAATGTAGTATATTTTTCACACATTTTGCTTTTGAATAAATATGAAACATCCCTAGGTCACTATAAAAAAAGCACTATAAAATCACTACGTTTATGAAGTACTCACAAAGTCTCATGAAAAACAATAAAGCGAACACCGCGCTCTCCCTCCCTTTATAATCACTGAAGCTGTCAGTCATTGCTCAGGATTTTTGCACACTTGAGAAAACTCCTATTTTGTTCAATGAATCTAACTAAAGTGCCCAATAAATCTTTAATTTACAGTGTTTATACTTTTTTCCACATGAAAGTGTGAAAACTGATGGTCGAATTGAATTTTGCTGAGAAGGAACAGGTATTTTTTTATGTCATCTTACATTTGAATAACTAAATTAATGCTAGGCTTTACTATTGTGAGTGCACTATATTCTGATGATAAATTAAGTATTACACTATTAATGCTGTTAAAGCTTCCTCAGGACATTGAAGATAACGACACACCAACAACAAGTGACATATATTGTCATATATAGTTATTGCAGAAGTTCTCTGGCACGTTCCATATGGTCATTTAACATCGAAAATTCATGTCAACATCGAACAGAAAAGCAGCAAAGCACTAAACCTATAGAAAGCCACGAATGGGGACAAACAATCAGTGATCGCCATACTGTCCTCTTCTTTGGTCTTCATTCTTCAAGAGACTGTAGTCTCGTCTGTATAAAGTAGGTCTCATCACTTCACACTCACTCACGGGAGGGGGCGGTATGCGCCTAAAGCTGGTGTGCGACCCGCCGTTAAACCCACAGAAGAAGAAGCCATTCTGTTCCTATCGTTCTTCCTTCACAAAATACACTATTCCCGCGGGGGGGTTGTAAGGCTTTCATGACGACACAGTTCATTTAATAAACGTTAGGTTTTTGTTTTTTAACCCCAACCACTGGGTTACACATACTGGGTCACTGCTGGGTTAACTTTACATTGTTGGGTTATATTTAGTAACAACCCAGCTTTTGGGTTAAATACTGTTCCCGCGGCGACGGTTCGAATTTTAACGGTCGAGTGACAGTCAACGACATACATGAATGTAAAAGGTAAGTCGTATCGTTCTACCATGTATAACTATATTAATAAGTATTGTCTATTGAGACTTACATTTTGTATCATTAAGTTGTAAGTCAGTTTTGTTGTCCTCTATCGATTGTATTATCACAGTTGGCTCGCTAGCAGTAATAGAGTAAAAAGACTAGCCAAACAATTTAGATGTATTACTTAACGTTAACAATAATAATGCCTGCTTACATGTATGTTGATAAGTAGGTCAATAAAATCATTGTATAGCATTCCGCCATATTTACTATATTCCGGACTGTTATTTTTTTCGTACTGGTGCCACTGCAATTGATATATTGTCATGCATGTAACTGTATTAAATAAATGTATTACAGAAGTGTAATAGCCTTAATCATTTTTCTTATAAAACTACTGCTGTTTTTGCATTTATAATGTGTTGTACTAAATGTGTGTACTTTTTGTACAAATTTTAGAGAAATGGATTCCTATGTGAAGGAAAGACTACAGCAGTGGAACCTCTGCCATTTAATTGAAACATTTCAAGGTAAGATATTTAAATTAGTCATAAATGGGTCATTGACATGTAAAGCTTAAAAAAAGGTGTTTTAAAATATATATATTTTCAAAACAGATCTGCATATTTTTGAGTCATGAACAATGTGTTTAAATAAGTTTAAGTTAAATAACATTTCATTAAGGTAAATAAGATCACAAAACATAAAATATGTATTATTTAAATGTACTAAAAATGATTTCAAACCAAATAGGTTTTATAGGATAAAATGATATATGACATGAATTTATCAAATTATTTAAAAAGGGAAATAATGCACTAGGACACACACAACACATGTTCTTTTTCTTGTTCATCTTAACACAGAGGAAGGAGTGGATGAGGAAAGCTTCATGCTACTGGACGACGCCAGCATCGCCGCTCTAATTCCAAGAATTGGTTTCAGGGTTAAATTCAAGAAATATCATTCAGAACTTCTGGGAGTAAGTTCACACTCACTAAACAACGATAGCTTTCAAGTGCAGTCAGTCAGGCTTGGGGGAAAACAAAATAACTTTTTGCACATCCTAATTTGATGACATTAACACGGTGTTATACAAATGCAGAACATTCAATTTCTTATGATCATAGAGGAGACGCATATTAAAATGTGTCACACAGTCATCATCAACAACAGATCATTTGCACAATCAACATATTCCAACACAGCCACCAATTAATTACACGGTGAAGCAACCGCTACTTTGATCACTGATATTGTCAATAGCTCTTTTACATCGACTTGCTCACTCAGAATCAAGTGGTCTACGCCAGATGTCGTACGGGTCACACAAGTTTTTTACTGAAAGGTGAAGACCCAACTTTATGCATGTTTTGTAAGATTCCCGTATCTGTCAAACATATTTTATTGGATTGTCCTGGACTTAATACAAGCAGAATGCTCTTTTATGAAGTATGATGATGCATATCAATGATGCATACAGGGCCCCCAATGATGCATACAGGCCCCCAATGATGCATACAGGGCCCCCAATGATGCATACAGGCCCCCAATGATGCATACAGGCCCCCAATGATGCATACAGGCCCCCAATGATGCATACAGGCCCCCAATGATGCATACAGGCCCCCAATGATGCATACAGGGCCCCCAATGAGGCATACAGGCCCCCAATGATGCATACAGGCCCCCAATGATGCATAGAGGCCCCCAATGATGCATACAGGGCCCCAATGATGCATACAGGCCCCCAATGATGCATACAGGGCCCCCAATGATGCATACAGGGCCCCCAATGATGCATACAGGGCCCCAATGATGCATACAGGGCCCCCAATGATGCATACAGGGCCCCAATGATGCATACAGGCCCCCAATGATGCATACAGGGCCCCCAATGATGCATACAGGGCCCCAATGATGCATACAGGCCCCCAATGATGCATACAGGCCCCCAATGATGCATACAGGCCCCCAATGATGCATACAGGGCCCCAATGATGCATACAGGGCCCCAATGATGCATACAGGCCCCCAATGATGCATACAGGCCCCCAATGATGCATACAGGGCCCCAATGATGCATACAGAGGCGATCCTAAAAGAGTCAAAAACTCGAGACAGGACCCATCGTCAACATTTCTGTGTCCACCACTCTAGTTCATCCAAAACTAACTAGAAAATAGACTCAAAGTGTTAAATACCGGAATTGTCCTTTAAGACATAAATTACGTGCAAATACATGGTCACTTTGACACATATAAAGTGTGTGTATTTAATCGTTCAAGCCCAATTTGGCGGCAGCGCTGAGAAACAGAGCGAGCGCATATACTAAATCAGTTCTCTTCCACTGCTATTTGTGCTTCAACGATTTAAAATCATCTGTTTTTAAACCGCAATGCTTAAAAACGCAAGCAAACGATAAGCTTTCATGACTGCGACAAATTCTGCATAGCTGCACTGAAGGATCTACATTTTATTGCTGATAATGTCTGATATTTACATTCTTTTCCCCCTTTTAAACAGTCTCTGGGCAATAGCTCTGTCAACAATCAGTCATGTCCCAATCAGTCACCTGTGAGGAATGACCCACCAACCCCTGCACAGATAGTACTGGAAAGCTGCCAAACAAGACCAAGCAACTCAACCTTTGTAATAGCACGTCTTTTGATACACTTGACCTTCAATTTTAGGCTGATATTTTATTATGTTTAAGAACAAATTGAATGTTCTTCTTTTCACAGGATATACGAGAAATACTGAGCAATTCTGGAGGATCGGCGTTAATATCATCTTTAGACAGAGACAGGCACCTAAGCCTCAAGGACCGATGTCAGATGGTGCGGTTGTTGGTTTCACATTTGATGGAAAGGTTTGGGGAAAAGTGAGTAGAACTATTAAAGGTGCCCTAGAGTGGTTTTTTATATTATTTTATAATGTTTCCTGGGTTGCCCTTATAATGTTAGTATGTTTTTTAGATCAAAAATAGTCATAATTTAGAAATAAAAGGCATTTTTGCCACCCGGATTTTAGCCTCTGATTTGAACGCTCTGTTTGAAGGGGCGTGTCTGCTGTGTGGAACCGGCCTCTGCTGTGATTGGCTGACATGCTTGCATATGAAATAGCTATGTATTACATGTGAAACTCTCTCGAATACTTTTACTACAGCTATTATACGTTTTTACTATTACAGCTATCGAAATTAACGAATCGTGAGATGTTTTTAAAGTATTTTGATCTATTCCCATCATATACAATGTTGCTGTGATGACTGAGCATTGAGCAAGCAGAGGACAGTCTGTTGGTCGCGAGAATGAAGATCTTATCATTGCAACGCAGTTTCTGTTCTCTAATGCTTTCCCCAATGCAAACACGATCATCTAAATACAGTAAGAGCTTCGCTGTGCAGTGTAACGTGCGTCATTGAATTCATAACGAGTTTGGCAAGTGTCCAGATAAACTCGCGCTGTGGAAAGATTGTTCTTTGATCGCTTTCTGTATATAATTTATTCACAATTTAAATACGTTTTTTTTTCATCCTACTAAAAGAAACGATGTGAAGTTGATATTTTAGTCACTGGCTTGACTTACTGATGCATAAACAGTATTGAACGACTTTGAGAGAAAGGTTACCTGTCTGAACTTGAACAATTACACATCAGAAAGTGTTGCATGGTAGCTGATCCGAGGCCAGCTCTGTATTGGCCCAAGTTGAGGAAACAGTCGTCGGTGAAATGTTTGGAAATTTCCAGAGAAAATAAAAGTAAGCCATTGTTTCTTCAGAGGCTCGGATGAAGGAACTAAAAAATACTTTTGTGTTCATGTGTACATCCAAACACTGAGCAACTGCTATGCTTCGGCTGCGCAGTTTCGCCTGTCATTGAACATGGGCTGGCATATGCAAATTTGTGGAGGCATACATATTAATGATCCCGACTATTGCATCACAGTCGGTATTGTGTGGAGAACCGACCGTTTTTCAGGGGTGTTTTTCATAAACGTGAATTAAATGAGAACGCGAAAACAGTCCAGTTTGAGATTCACTCTATGTCATGTCCATGCACTGAACTCTTGTTATTTGACTATACCAAGGTAAATTCAATTTTGAATTATAGGTCACCTTTAAATGATAAAATCACCTGACCAGTGGAGATAAATTAATAAACTTGCCTATATGAACGATTCAAATGCTTGTTTCTTTGTATAGCCCAACAGCCGAGATCAAAAAGGAGATGGCTTTGGCAATAACTGCCCAGTTTCCTTGTCTGAAAAGCAATGAGGGATACGGATATGTAAGTTGTGCTGACACAGTCTGATTAAAAGATAATCAAGGGCTGATAAAGAGAATTAGTCCCCGCTTTATTATGACTGATTTATCATGCGTTTTGTTGCAGGAGGTGTGGTATACACCTTGTCGCTATCGTCACCCTGCAACCGGGTATCTAGAAGAAAGACTCCGCAACGTGAGGAAACGTCTGAGGAAACAGCCATCCCAGAATTCATCTTCCCAAACCAGTTTTCCACTGCCAGGTACGAACTAGGGATTGGGTGTGTGTGTGTCTGTGTGTGTGTGTGTATATGTGTATATTAGGGGTGTAATGATTCAAATCACTCACGGTTCGGTTTGTATCACGGTTTTAGTGCTATGTTCAGGGAAAAAAGGATCAAATAAAAATAAATAAAATAAGAACAAATAATCTCGGCAAGGAACAGCACAAATAAATACAAAGTAGCAAAGATACAAATAAAATAAACTGTTTTTCGGGTAGGTCTCACATTACTTTTCAGGAACATAAATTGAATAAATTAATCAAATGTAAAATAGCATTGCATATTTGACTGTATACATTAAAGATTCATTCTTATTAAAGTTATTAATAGCAGTGAGTGATTTGCTTTTATTTTGTTAACATTAAAAACATAGACAGCAGGAATATTAGGCTGTTGTCACTTTAAGACATATTGCACTGATCCAGTACACTGATACTGTTACACATGCGTTGTCTTTCTCAGCTGTTTATGTTCACTAAAGGTTCACATACTTAAAGGGATACTTCAGGATTTAGCACTAAGCTTTGTATTAGTAGAAAACCTGTAGTATTTTCAAATTACCGTGCTTTCCCCCCTCATGTCCCCCTGAGACGACAGATTTATGTATTTTTTGTCTGGAAGAAATCCTCCGATGGCGCAAAAATCGTCATTTTGCGTCATTGGAGGATTTTTTGGCCAGAAGCTAAAGACTACAGCCAGTAGAAGCTGTCCCGCATGTTCTCAACCCGCCCATAGAGGGGGATCTCACTCACAGAATGCACACATAGTGTCAGACATCTTTTTTTGGAAGCTAAGCTAAGCTAGCAGGCTCCTGTTCTGTGGAGAAAGCTGAGTAGTAGGGGTTACCATCCTCTTTTTCCCGGACATGTCCGGCCGTCGAGATCGTACAAAATGTCCGGGATTCTTTCTGCAGTCGCCATTGTTTACATTTACATTTACATTTATTCATTTAGCTGACGCTTTTATCCAAAGCGACTTACAATTGCTACATATATCAGAGGTCGCACGCCTCTGGAGCTAGGGTTAAGTGTCTTGCTCAGGGACACAATGGTGTCTCGCAGTGGATTCGAACCCGGGTCTCTCACACCAAAGGCATGTGTTTTATCCACTGCGCCATCACCACCCCCATTCACCCCCCGGTGTGTTTACATGCACACCTTTTGTTTCAATCTAACTGAATTCATTCCGATTGGTGAATCTGGATGTAGTGTTTACATGAGCGCTAAACAAGTGATCGGTTGATGTGCGTTTTAACATTGCTAAGAAAATTCCCTCCTCCGTGAGAGATACGAGAGTGGTGCGTCTCACAGGTGTCGCTCATCGGTAATCACGCCACCGGCCTCGCGTCGTTCTCCCGCGGCCCTCACTCGTCCTGCTCGCCACAGTAAACATGACTCGCCCCGTTCTCCCGCGGCCCTCACTCGTCCTGCTCGCCACAGTAAACATGACTCGCCCCGTTCTCCCGCGGCCCTCACTCGTCCTGCTCGCCACAGTAAACATGACTCGCGTCGTTCTCCCGCGGCCCTCACTCGTCCTGCTCGCCACAGTAAACATGACTCGCGCCGTTCTCCCGCGGCCCTAGCCTCGTCCTGCTCGCCACAGTAAACATGACTCACGGCGTTCTCCCGCGGCCCTCACTCGTCCTGCTCGCCACAGTAAACATGACTCGCGCCGTTCTCCCGCGGCCCTCACTCGTCCTGCTCGCCACAGTAAACATGACTCGCCCCGTTCTCCCGCGGCCCTCACTCGTCCTGCTCGCCACAGTAAACATGACTCGCGTCGTTCTCCCGCGGCCCTCACTCGTCCTGCTCGCCACAGTAAACATGACTCGCCCCGTTCTCCCGCGGCCCTCACTCGTCCTGCTCGCCACAGTAAACATGACTCGCCCCGTTCTCCCGCGGCCCTCACTCGTCCTGCTCGCCACAGTAAACATGACTCGCCCCGTTCTCCCGCGGCCCTCACTCGTCCTGCTCGCCACAGTAAACATGACTCGTGCCGTTCTCCCGCGGCCCTCACTCGTCCTGCTCGCCACAGTAAACATGACTCGCCCCGTTCTCCCGCGGCCCTCACTCGTCCTGCTCGCCACAGTAAACATGACTCGCGCCGTTCTCCCGCGGCCCTCACTCGTCCTGCTCGCCACAGTAAACATGACTCGCCCCGTTCTCCCGCGGCCCTCACTCGTCCTGCTCGCCACAGTAAACATGACTCGCGCCGTTCTCCCGCGGCCCTCACTCGTCCTGCTCGCCACAGTAAACATGACTCGCCCCGTTCTCCCGCGGCCCTCACTCGTCCTGCTCGCCACAGTAAACATGACTCGTGCCGTTCTCCCGCGGCCCTCACTCGTCCTGCTCGCCACAGTAAACATGACTCGCGCCGTTCTCCCGCGGCCCTCACTCGTCCTGCTCGCCACAGTAAACATGACTCGCGTCGTTCTCCCGCGGCCCTCACTCGTCCTGCTCGCCACAGTAAACATGACTCGCGCCGTTCTCCCGCGGCCCTCACTCGTCCTGCTCGCCACAGTAAACATGACTCGCGCCGTTCTCCCGCGGCCCTCACTCGTCCTGCTCGCCACAGTAAACATGACTCGTGCCGTTCTCCCGCGGCCCTCACTCGTCCTGCTCGCCACAGTAAACATGACTCGCGTCGTTCTCCCGCGGCCCTCACTCGTCCTGCTCGCCACAGTAAACATGACTCGCGCCGTTCTCCCGCGGCCCTCACTCGTCCTGCTCGCCACAGTAAACATGATGAATGGCGACTGTAGAACACAAAAGCCGAATCCCGGACATTTCGGGCGATCTCGAAATCCCGGGCAGACTCATCACTGAGACTCACTAGTAGCCTAGACTTGTTGTTGAACTACTGCGCTCTGTTACCGGTAGGCGTGGCCTCCTAGGGCAGCGAAGCAAGTGCATTCTGGGAGTTGTTGTCTTTCATCCACATAAGCCAAAAATACATTTTCTGGCTTTTCTCAGTCTAGAAAGCTCCAAATTCAAAAATAATTTCACATTTCTTCTACATAAATGACCCATTTTAAATACACATTCATCTTTCCAGAGGTGAAGTATCCCTTTAAGGTTTGCTAGGTTACTCGCCAAGACTGGCATGTCGACACAATGTTTGTGTGAATTTGTTTTTGCGCTTAAAGGTGTGTGTAAATTAAAAGTGTTATCTCCAGGTGCTGCCACCTTCATCAGGCAAAGTTTACAGATTGCCTCATTAATGTTTGCAGGTTCCATTTTAGCATTGGGTTTAAATTCAGAATATTTCTAAATAGGCACTTTTACATTAAGCTTTGAAAACAAATCTTCCGCCATTCTCTTCTCAATCAGCACGGCTCACTCTCGTCATGTGATAAATGAAATCTGACTCCTGCTGCTGATCTGTGATTCCGACTCACTCTCATTCGGCTCTCTTTTTCCTCTGTTATCTTGCATTAATAAGCCTCCACTATCATTCCTGCTTGTGGTTGCCAGATGTTCATGATTTTATGTTAATGTGTTTTAACTTCAATAGAGTCAGAGTTGTCTTCGACTGACATTCACACAATGCTTGAGTGGCTGAAGAACAATAGAGGCCCTCACAGCCAAGTCATGGAGTTCATGGGACAAACAGCCCCTCATCAAGCCGCATGGATTCGATCCCCTGGAACGGAAACAATAGAAGAAATCAATGGAGAATATCCCAAACTTCACGACTTTCCTGGAATGGTGAGTACAATGATGTGCTGGGTAGGGAATTTTCTGATGGGTTTTAGTCTAGATTTAAACTGACAGAGTGTGTCTGCTTCCCGAACAGTGTTAGGAAGACTATTCCCAAGTTTAGGTGCTAAAAGGGAAAAGGATCTACCAATCTGCAGTTGGTTTTGATATTCTAGGTATTATCAACTGGCCAGAATTTTGAGGACCATAAACGTGAAGGACGATAATGCAGTAAGAGCTCGCTCAAGTACTGGGGAGTTAACCCCTTTAGTGCTTTGTAAGTAATTAGCAGTTTTTTTTTAAAATGTATACAATGTTTAATAGGGAGCCAATGCAGTGTTGACAGAACAGGGCTAATATGGTCATACATCCTGGTTCTGATGAGAACTCGAGCTGCTGCGTTTTGGACCAGCTGTAGTTTGTTTATTAAGCGTGCAGGGCAACCACCCAAAAGAGCATTACAATAATCTAGCCATGATGTCAGGAACGCATGAACTAACTGTTCTGCATTTGTCACTGAGTGCAGATGTCGTATTTTTAAGATGGAAGAATGCGGTTTTACAGATGCTAGAAATGTGGCTTTCAAATGAAAGATTGGTATCAAAGAGCACACCCAGGTAGGGGTGTAAATCGGAGCCTTAATGACGATTCGATACGATAGCGATTTCTTAAGCCAACGATTCGATTATTTTCGATACTTCAGGATTTCCCACAATACGATTCGATTCGATACGATTCAATACTCGAAAAATTTTTTGTACATGATATCTAGTTTCAAATAAATAAAAAAAATCTGTATTTATTGAGAATACAGAAACAACATTTGTGGCGAGCAGGACGTTAATGAACATCACCTGTGAGAGGCACCGGTCTCGCGATCTTCAGCTCGTCGCTCCTCTTTTTATGCTTCCGCTCCTCCGTGAGAGATGCGAGACCGCTGCGTCTCACAGGTGATGTTCATTAACACTCACACCACCGGCCTCGCGCCACTCTCACGTCGGCCGCGTCCGGCTCGCCACAGTATTCTATTCACATAATGTGTATGTTACACTATAGCAGTCTACTTTGCAAACGGCAATTTCTCTTACCACTGCTCCATCTGTTTTCCTGAAGCCAAAATACTTCCACACCCATGACTTGACGCCGACTGGAGTGTGTAACATTTCACTTTCATTGCCAGCTCGCTCTCACGGTTCCATCGCTCTTGAAAGTCAGACTCAACAATGTGTGTGAACATAGATAGACTGTGAAACGTAAGTAACGCGAGTGAAGCGGTGTGAAGTAGAAGACAATAATGAGGTTAGCGCCACCCGCAGCTTAGGAATAGGTTGTACGCATATGTCGGAGCTGATGCTGAAAATAGACAGGCGAACAGACAGGCGGCAAAATAAACACATTAATCGATATTCTTCCGGACGCATCGAATCGTCGGCTGTATAATCAATGGATTGATCTGAATCGATTAATATTTACACCCCTACACCCAGGTTCCTAACCGACGGCGAAGACTTGACAGAGCAGCCATCTAGTATTAGACAGTATTCTAGGGTATAACATGCAGAGGTTTTTGGTCCAATCATTAGAATTTTTCAGAATTAAGTAGCAGGAAATTACTAGTCACCGATTTTTTATATCAGCAGCTAATTTTGTGAATTGATAAGTTTCGTCGGGGCACAAAGAAATATAGAGCTTCATCAGCGTAACAGTGAAAGCTAATGCCATGCTTCCTAATGATATCTCTCAAGGGGAGCATGTACAGCAACGGTCCTAGTACTGAGCCTTGAGGTACTCCATACTGAACTTGTGATCGATATGATATGATATTATAGGTAGCTTGGAAGATTGGAAAGGGTGAGACTAATTCTGCATAGCTGCACTAAAGAATCTTCATTACAGCTACACATTGTTGTCATTGCATTGCTGATAACGTCTGATATTTACTTTATTTTTCTTTTCTTTTAAACAGTCTCTGGGCAACAGCTCTGTCAACAATCAATCATGTCCCAATCAATCACCTGTGAGGAATGACCCACCAACCCCTGCACAGATAGTACTGGAAAGCTGCCAAACAAGAAAAAGCAACTCAACCTTTGTAATAGCACGTCTTTTGATACACTTGAACTTAAATTTTGGTAATTGTTTTATTATATTTCAGAACAAATTGAATGTTCTTCTTTTCACAGGATATACGAGAAATACTGAGGAATTCTGGAGGATCGGCGTTAATATCATCTTTAGACAGAGACAGGCACCTAAGCCTCAAGGAGCGACGTCAGATGGTGCGGTTGTTGGTTTCACATTTGATGGAAAGGTTTGGGGAAAAGTGAGTAGAGGTATTATTAAATGATAAAATTACCTGACCAGTGGAGATGAATTAATAAACTTGCCTTTATGAACGATTCAAATGCTTGTTTGTATTGCTTGTTTCTTTGTATAGCCCAACAGCCGAGATCAAAAAGGTGATGGCTTTGGCAATAACTGCCCAGTTTCCTTGTCTGAAAAGCAATGAGGGATACGGATATGTAAGTTGTGCTGACACATTCTGATTAAAAGATAATCAAGGGCTGATAAAGAGAATTAGGGGGCTTTCACACTTTTCATGCGAACGGGGTACGGTTCGCATGAAAAATCGCTAATGTGAACGCTGTCATGGAACCCGGGTGCGCACTGGGGTACCGAAACCGAGACTACCTGGAGGAGGTGGTCTGAGTTCGGTTGCTCCCGAACCGCGCTGCGTTTCGCGTGAATGTGAAAGCAGCACGGACTCGGGTGCGCACGAAGTAAAGTGACCTGCGCATGCGTTTTAGCTTATTGTGATGTATTCAGTTAAATAAAACACTTGTAAGTGATGATAGTGTTGATGATTTACCTCGGATACAAGCGAGAGTGAGCCTGCAGTGTATTCGTGCATTGCGCGTGAAATCAGGGCACCAAATTTGGAAATCCTCTGTCTCCTCAAAAGAGTCTATTTCCAAGCAGCAGAGGGCCACCTTATGGAACACACGCACAGTAAACCTGTATTGTTCACTCAACTGCGCATAATGGCAGCAAATTAATAAAAAACACAATATTGACCCGCGTTCTGTTTTCTATCATGCGCCGTGCACGTTTGCGATGATGTAATATGCACGCAAACACACCAGGGTTCGATAGAATCAAGTTGAGTGTGAAACCAGACCAACGCTGCGGGGGGCGCCGGGAACAAATGCGCTCGGACCGCAGCAAACGAGCCAAGTGTAAAAGCCCCCTTAGTCCCCGCTTTATTATGACAGTGATTTATTATGCGTTTTGTTGCAGGAGGTGTGGTATACACCTTGTCGCTATCGTCACCCTGCAACCGGGTATCTAGAAGAAAGACTCCGCAACGTGAGGAAACGTCTGAGAGGCCAGAGACAGCACAGCAATCCACAGCCAGCCCAGAATTCCTCTTCCCGACCCAGTTTTCCACTGCCAGGTTCGTGCTAGGGATGGGTGTTTATATGCAAAGGGTTTTAGTGTGCAGAGAGGATGCTGTACGTTAGCTGTTTAGACAATTTGCACGGCATAAAACTCTCTCTAATATTACTGTAATATGAAAGGGATAGTTACATTGACATTTATGTATTTTGCAGACGCTTTTATCCAAAGCGACTTGCATTGCATTTCATGGTACACATTTACATTCTTATCAGTTCTTGCTTTCCCTGGGAATCAAACCCATGACCTTCGTGTTGCAAGCACCAATGCTCTACTGTTTGAGCTACTTCTATCTCTTATGCCATTCTACTATAAGTTTTGGGACGTCTGCCTTTACATGCACATGAACTTTAATGACATCTCATTCTTAATCAGTAAGGTTTAATATGGAGTTTGGTCAAACCCTTTGCAGCTAAAACAGCTTCAACTCCTCTGGGAAGCCTTTCCTCAAGGTTTAGGAGTAAGGTTTAGGTCCACCAAACAACCCCACACCATAATCCCCCCCCCCCCCTCCACCAGACAACCCCACACCATAATCCCCCCTCCATCAGACAACCCCACGCCATAATCCCCCCTCCACCAGACAACCCCACGCCATAATCCCCCCTCCATCAGACAACCCCACGCCATAATCCCCCCTCCATCAGACAACCCCACGCCATAATCCCCCTTCCATCAGACAACCCCACGCCATAATCCCCCTTCCATCAGACAACCCCACGCCATAATCCCCCTTCCATCAGACAACCCCACGCCATAATCCCCCCTCCACCAGACAACCCCACGCCATAATCCCCCCTCCATCAGACACCCCCACGCCATAATCCCCCCTCCATCAGACAACCCCACGCCATAATCCCCCTTCCATCAGACAACCCCACACCATAATCCCCCCTCCACCAAACAACCCCACACCATAATCCCCCCTCCACCAAACAACCCCACACCATAATCCCCCCTCCACCAAACAACCCCACGCCATAATCCCCCCTCCATCAGACAACCCCACGCCATAATCCCCCCTCCACCAAACAACTCCACACCATAATCCCCCCTCTACCAAACAACCCCACACCATAATCCCCCCTCCACCAGACAACCCTTCGCCATAATCCCCCCTCCACCAGACAACCCTACGCCATAATCCCCCCTCCACCAGACAACCCTACGCCATAATCCCCCCTCCACCAGACAACCCTACGCCATAATCCCCCCTCCACCAAACAACCCCACGCCATAATCCCCCCTCCACCAAACAACCCCACGCCATAAACCCCCCTCCACCAGACAACGCCACGCCATACTCCCCCCTCCACCAAACAACCCCACGACATAATCCCCCCTCCACCAGACAACCCCACACCATAATCCCCCCTCCACCAAACAACCCCACGCCATAATCCCCCCTCCACCAAACAACCCCACGCCATAATCCCCCCTCCACCAGACAACCCCATGCCATAATCCCCCCTCCGCCAAACAACCCCACGCCATAATCCCCCCTCCGCCAGACAACCCCACACCATAATCCCCCCTCCACCAGACAACCCTATGCCATAATCCCCCCCCCAGACAACCCTACGCCATAATCCCCCCCAAACAACCCCACGCCATAATCCCCCCTCCATCAAACAACCCCACACCATAATCCCCCCTCCACCAAACAACCCCACGCCATAATCACCCCTCCACCAAACAACCCCACGCAACAACCCCCCCCTAGACAACCACACGCCATAATCCCCCCTCCACCAGACAACCCTACCAGACAACCCCACGCCATAATCCCCCCTCCACCAAACAACCCCACGCCATAATCCCCCCTCCACCAGACAACCCTACCAGACAACCCCACGCCATAATCCCCCCTCCACCAGACAACCCCACGCCATAATCCCCCCTCCACCAAACAACCCCACGCCATAATCCCCCCCAGACAACCCCACGCAATAATCCCCCCTCCACCAAACAACCCCACGCCATAATCCCCCCTCCACCAAACAACCCCACACCATAATCCCCCCTCCACCAGACAACCCCACGCCATAATCCCCCCTCCACCAAACAACCCCACGCCATAATCCCCCCCAGACAACCCCACGCAATAGTCCCCCCTCCACCAAAACACCCTACGCCATAATCCCCCTTCCATCAAACAACCCCACACCATAATCCCCCCTCCACCAGACAACCCCACGCCATAATCCCCCCTCCACCAGACAACCCCACGCCATAATCCCCCCCCAGACAACCCCACGCCATAATCCCCCCCCAGACAACCCCACGCCATAATCCCCCCCAGACAACCCCACGCAATAATCCCCCCTCCACCAAAACACCCTACGCCATAATCCCCCCTCCACCAGACAACCCCACGCCATAATCCCCCCTCCACCAAACAACCCCACGCCATAATCCCCCCCAGTAAACCCCACGCAATAATCCCCCCTCCACCAGACAACCCCACGCCATAATCCCCCCTCCACCAGACAACCCTATGCCATAATCCCCCCTCCACCAGACAACCCCACGCCATAATCCCGCCTCCACCAAACAACCCCACGCCATAATCCCCCCTCCACCAAACAACCCCACGCCATAATCCCCCCTCCACCAAACAACCCCACGCCATAAACCCCCCTCCACCAGACAACGCCACGCCATAATCCCCCCTCCACCAAACAACCCCACGACATAATCCCCCCTCCACCAGACAACCCCACACCATAATCCCCCCTCCACCAAACAACCCCACGCCATAATCCCCCCTCCACCAAACAATCCCACGCCATAATCCCCCCTCCACCAGACAACCCCATGCCATAATCCCCCCTCCGCCAAACAACCCCACGCCATAATCCCCCCTCCGCCAGACAACCCCACACCATAATCCCCCCTCCACCAGACAACCCTATGCCATAATCCCCCCCCCAGACAACCCTACGCCATAATCCCCCCCAAACAACCCCACGCCATAATCCCCCCTCCATCAAACAACCCCACACCATAATCCCCCCTCCACCAAACAACCCCACGCCATAATCACCCCTCCACCAAACAACCCCACGCAACAACCCCCCCCCAGACAACCACACGCCATAATCCCCCCTCCACCAGACAACCCTACCAGACAACCCCACGCCATAATCCCCCCTCCACCAAACAACCCCACGCCATAATCCCCCCTCCACCAGACAACCCTACCAGACAACCCCACGCCATAATCCCCCCTCCACCAGACAACCCCACGCCATAATCCCCCCTCCACCAAACAACCCCACGCCATAATCCCCCCCAGACAACCCCACGCAATAATCCCCCCTCCACCAAACAACCCCACGCCATAATCCCCCCTCCACCAAACAACCCCACACCATAATCCCCCCTCCACCAGACAACCCCACGCCATAATCCCCCCTCCACCAAACAACCCCACGCCATAATCCCCCCCAGACAACCCCACGCAATAGTCCCCCCTCCACCAAAACACCCTACGCCATAATCCCCCCTCCATCAAACAACCCCACACCATAATCCCCCCTCCACCAGACAACCCCACGCCATAATCCCCCCTCCACCAGACAACCCCACGCCATAATCCCCCCCCAGACAACCCCACGCCATAATCCCCCCCCCAGACAACCCCTCGCCATAATCCCCCCCAGACAACCCCACGCAATAATCCCCCCTCCACCAAAACACCCTACGCCATAATCCCCCCTCCACCAGACAACCCCACGCCATAATCCCCCCTCCACCAAACAACCCCACGCCATAATCCCCCCCAGACAACCCCACGCAATAATCCCCCCTCCACCAAAACACACTACACCATAATCCCCCCTCCACCAGACAACCCCACGCCATAATCCCCCCTCCACCAGACAACCCTACGCCATAATCCCCCCTCCACCAGACAACCCCACGCCATAATCCCCCCTCCACCAGACAACCCTATGCCATAATCCCCCCTCCACCAGACAACCCCACGCCATAATCCCCCCTCCACCAGACAACCCTACGCCATAATCCCCCCTCCACCAGACAACCCCACGCCATAATCCCCCCTCCACCAGACAACCCCACGCCATAATCCCCCCTCCACCAGACAACCCCACGCCATAATCCCCCCTCCACCAGACAACCCCACGCCATAATCCCCCCTCCACCAAACAACCCCACGCCATAATCCCCCCTCCACCAGACAACCCTACGCCATAATCCCCCCTCCACCAGACAACCCCACCCCATAACCCCCCCCCCAGACAACCCCACGCCATAATCCCCCCTCCACCAAACTTTACTCTTGGCACAATGCAGTCAGGCAAGTACCTTTTTTCCATAATTTTAATGTGTTTTAACTTCAATAGAGTCACAGTTATCTTCGACTGTCATCCAAACAATGATTGAGTGGCTAAAGAACAATAGAAGCCCTCACAGCCAAGTCATGGAGTTCATGAGACATACAGCCCCTCATCGAGCCGCATGGATTCGATCCCCTGGAACAAAAACCATAGAAGAAATCAATGCAGAATATCCCAGACTTCAGGACTCTCCTGGAATGGTGAGTACAATTTTTTGAAGGGTTGTTTTAGCCTGTAGTAGAAATCCTATATTAATTTAGAAAACAAAAATGCTTTATTTTATTCGTTATATTGTTACTTGCAATCTAGCATTGTGGTTGTTTTTATCTAGATATTACAGGACTTTGAAGTTGTATTCCCTGACCATGCTGACCGCCTTTATGAATTTTGGGCTCCTGTCTTCACTGACCGGATTTTACTTTTCACAAAAAAAGAACCCAAGGCTTCTGACGTCCTTCCAGAAAATCTGGAAACACTGCCAATAGGTAGGACGTCCTATTAAAATCACACACAGAATACCATTGTGTTCTGCCTGGTTGACTCAGGATCTAAGTGGTTGAATTTTCAGTAACTGCACAAGAAGTTAGGGTTAAAGGATTAGTTCAGTTCAGAATTAAATTAATTTACTCTCCCCCACATCATCCAAGATGTCCATGTCTTTATTTCTTCAGTCGAAAAGAAATGAAGGTTTTTGAGGAAAATATTCCAGGATGTTTCTCCATTTAGTGACTTCAATGGGGTCCAACGGGTCGAAGCGCCAGATGTGAGTTTCAGTTAGTGGTGGAAATTTTGATTCTTTCCAGAGACTCGTTCATTTTCAGTTAGTTCACCAAAATGATTCGTTCAGATTCGTTCACTGATTCATTCAGTGACAATTTCTTCATATTACATAAATAGTCCAGCAGGGGGTGAAAAAGAGTGTCTTTTGTGCTGTCTTAAAGGGATACTCCACCAGTTTTTCTTATTAAACTATGTTATTCCCTTAACTAAGACGAGTTGATACATACCTCTCTCGTCTCAGTGCGTGCACTATATCGCTCTGTATTGCCGCAAAACTATGTTAGCACTTAGCTTAGCCCATGCATTAAATATGGGCCAAGCAGAGAAGCGACCAAACACTTCCACGTTTTCCCTATGTAAACACAGTTACTCGAGTAGTGTAACTTGACCTGGGCTGGTGACACAAAATAAACCGTTGCGCTTTTCTAAGCGTTTAAAATTGATGACTATATTGTATGGCGGAATACCATAACAAGTGCTTTTGAGCACTTCGACTTGGCGCAATAATATCTTCACTCGTGAAAAGTCCTCTTACCGGCTCCCGCTTCTCCTCCCCTTCCCTCTGACATTTCCGTCAATACAACCAACGTGACATGCGCCGGTAGTAGTAGTTCGAGCGGAGTTGACGAATTAACAGGTTGTTGGAAGCTAGTTTGTGTACAATAATGGTTAAAGCGTGCATCGTAAAGGGTTGTGAAAATAAGGAGAATGTACATAGTGCTGTCATTTTTCACCGAATTCCAACGCACCACATACAGCGGAGAGCTTGGTTAGCTGCTTTGAACAAGAATCCTTGCAGTCTCAAGATACAGAGAATCAGATATGTTGTCACTATAACGTTATACTAAGGAGTTATACGGTTTAAGGCTTATACTACATGTTTCTTTCTGAGCTCAGTCCTTATCTAAATAAAACAGTAACTTTTTATTTCCTGTCTCAGAAGCGCACTGATTGCACAGATATGTTACTCAGCTAAGGTTACTGACACTTCCAGGACAACTAAATACCATGCAAAAGTACACTTACAGCGTTGGGTGATGATCCTCTTTCTTGTGTAAGTGATCTGAATATTGTTGGTGTAGCCTCATCCTTTAGTCGTGTTCCTGTGCAGGTATAATCCTCCTTTGTGAAATGTTCGGAGCAAACACGCCACTTCTTCAGAGTCATCAATGGTGTTTTGGGATTCTTGTTCAAAGCAGCTAACCAAGCTCTCCGCTGTATGTGGTGTGTTGGAATTCGGTGAAAAATGACAGCACTATGTACATTCTCCTTATTTTCACAACCCTTTACGATGCACGCTTTAACCATTATTGTACACAAACTAGCTTCCAACAACCTGTTAATTCGTCAACTCCGCTCGAACTACTACTACCGGCGCATGTCACGTTGGTTGTATTGACGGAAATGTCAGAGGGAAGGGGAGGAGAAGCGGGAGCCGGTAAGAGGACTTTTCACGAGTGAAGATATTATTGCGCCAAGTCGAAGTGCTCAAAAGCACTTGTTATGGTATTCCGCCATACAATATAGTCATCAATTTTAAACGCTTAGAAAAGCGCAACGGTTTATTTTGTGTCACCAGCCCAGGTCAAGTTACACTACTCGAGTAACTGTGTTTACATAGGGAAAACGTGGAAGTGTTTGGTCGCTTCTCTGCTTGGCCCATATTTAATGCACTGGGCTAAGCTAAGTGCTAACATAGTTTTGCGGCAATACAGAGCGATATAGTGCACGCACTGAGACGAGAGAGGTATGTATCAACTCGTCTTAGTTAAGGGAATAACATAGTTTAATAAGAAAAACTGGTGAAGTATCCCTTTAAGTCAACGGACGTATTTACTTGTTACAAAAAAAAAATTTGGCTTTGTTAAAATGTGTGCCTAATTTACTAAATTAATAAAATAAGTCTAAATAAGTGGTTCAGATGACTAAAGCACAAGGTTTTCTTGCATAATTAACATTTTGTTTGTTTGGTCAGACACACATTCATAAATCTGGGATTATATTAAACGTTGAGTTATGTTGAATATGAATATAAACTATCGTATGTGCACACTATAACTGCGCTTTGCATACGCTTTCTGCTGATTGCTGAATGAGATTAAATCACATGCTAAATGACCGATCTACCCGGTACTCTCATTCATTTCATTCACGAAGGAAATGTACCAGTTCGTTCAATTCGTCCACGAACGAGATCTCTCTCTCGGTCAGACTCAAAACAGAGCGATCTCGGTCAGTGATGGGCGTATTCGCTCAGTAGATCCAACCAATGACATGCCCTCCACAGCCCGAACTGAAATGCTATTTACTGACGTTACGCAAATACTGTCATATTTTTTTGTTTGTTTTACAGTTTTTCGAGAAGTGCATGACATGAATAAAACGTAATGAATTCATTTTTGATAATACTAAATGAACACAAAACACCAGAGCTTACAGTAGCGGCTGTACAGTATAGTAAATTGTTCAAAGTGCAAAATACCACAAAACTAAGTCTAAAACACAAATAAAATATAATAAAAACAGGTAAAGAGAAGTGTAAATTTAAATCAAGTAAACAGTCACTTAGCTCAAACCGAGTAAAAATGACAATGTTAATTTGTCTTTGTTATCCTACATTTAACCATCAGCTTGCGTTATTAAACTGTTTTCGTTACAATGGTTAAGTGTACATTTCTTTCTTTGATTCAAATATGCCAACTACACGAGCTCTATCTGTTCGCCATCATTATCGCTCAAACAACTGGTTATTTTTGTTCATGAACAACATGTACCAGTTCGTTCAACTCGTTCACCAACGCGATCTCTCTCGTTCAGACTCAAAGCAGCTCGGTCACGGTCAGGGAAGGGTGTATTCGTTCACTACATTCAACAAATCACATGCTCCGTCACATCTCATACTCGAAGGCTATCGGCTCGAGGTTTAGTCATTCTTTGAAAAAGTCCACAGAGATACCCGGTTCACTGAGCTGTGCATGCGCTGCTGTGGAGGGAGGGATTTCAGTGAACGAGACATATGACTCAATGGATTACGAGAACGAATCGTTCACCTAAAAGATTCGTTCAAAAAGAACGATTCGTTCACGAACGTAACACAGTTTCAGTGCAGCTTCAAAGTCTCGACACGATCCAGCCGAGGAATAAGAGTCTGATCTAGACAAACCAGCGGACATTTATAACACAATACACATTTATATACTTTTAACCACTAATGCTCTTCTATAGTTGACAACTGCAAGCTTAACTTTTTTCTGATGTGTTTGCTCTGTAAACTTGTCATTCAAAGATGTTCGTGGAGAAATTGCCTTAAATTGCCTTCCTGTCATCCTGCCATCATCGCCATATCGCACAAATGAGAAAATTGTGCGTCCAACATATGCGGAAATGAAGCGCAGCTTCATCGACATTCAACCGGTGAGTAAAAGCAACACTGCAAATCAGCTGTGTTAAATTACTCTGGATCCATTCCTCCTCTTTCCTTCAGGGATCGTGCCTGTTCACAGCAGGTGTCGTGACTAATGTCATCACTCTTAGGGGCTGTTTACACGACACCGCTTTCAACTAAAAACGTAAAACTTTTTATGCGCTTTGGCCGTTCGTTCACACGACAGCGCTGTTTTGGGCGCCTGAAAACACAAAACGGGTTTCAAAGTGCACGTTTTTGAAAACGGTCTCCGTGTAAATGACAAAATCGTGAATCTCTGAAGACGATGACGTCATGCACAGCGTATTAGTGTTCAGTCTACAGGGTTTCATCGCCATCTACTGGCCTGGCAGCAGAATACAGCGCTTTTAGTCGTTTTCCCGGATCCGTGTGAACGGGGATCGTTTTGACGATGGTGTCGTCTGTACGTGGAAAACTCCTTTTTTAAGCATATTGTTGTCGTGTAAACGTACCCTTAGAGTGAACATTTTATTTAATTCTACAGCACTGCTTCAGTGTTACATTTACACAGTGTAATTTAACACTGCTGACTTTGCTTCGATTCATTTGTAGTGCTGTCACTTTTGTGAAAAAATCCTGTTTGATCTTTGAGACGCAAGTGTTCATTGAATCGATTGTAAAATCGATTTTCCATCTAAAGACGTTTCCATTTTCAACAGCAAATACAGGCAAATCCACGGACACCTAACAGGCATTAGGACGAGCGTAAAGAGGGCGCTTGAGACGCACAGCAATATTCCTGATGATTTATTGGCGTGAAGTTTCTGCACAATGACAAACTGGAGCGCAACATTCAGGGATTGAGAGTAACGCCCTCGACCCGCCAAACGCGGGTACAAATGAGCTTTGGCGGGAAACGCTGTCAGATCACGAGCCAATCTGCCGTGTTTCTGTGTTTACTCACTTTGCTGGGGAAGTTCGTGTGAGACAGATCTGCGCGGATTTAGTGCAAATACGCAACTCGTGATCCTCATGATATATTAATACAGCGTATTGTGCAGAATCTGCTGATATCTGTCTTACTTGAACACACACACACACACACACACGTCACTACGCAACACATAACGGCGCTCTTGCTCACTTTCATTGAAGTAATAGCGAATTTTAAAAAGCATTTGGTGAACAGAAAAGACATTGTTATTTCCCAGCATCCTACATGTTCTGTGTGCTGTATTGATCTGTCCACCTAACACACACTTTTGGTTAAAAAACAAAAAAGGCCATTAAAATCGATTCCCTATTTTCGTTTTCGAAACTTGTGTTGGTTGGTCTGATCGATTGTGCAATCAATTTTCGAACGTAAAGTGACAGCCCTATTCATTTGTAAACATGTATCCATGGAATATTGTCACAATGCACATGTCAACTGAAGTTTATTTATTGTTTTAAGGTTGGAACTGATATGGTTCATTACCTGGACAGCGAGACGAGCCCGGATCCACATGTGCTGGTGCTCGGGGACAAAGGGAACTTCTCCGAAGTGTTCGTCATTTTCAACGGGGAGGCAATCGAACAGGAGACCTTAGTTCAAGCTGTGGATTTATGTTTCAAAATGTTTTATGTCTATGCCATAAACTATCCAAAGCCCTCTGCTCCCATTTGGGAGTTTTTGCAGCACGCCATCTTCAAAATCCCTGGAGGAGTGCCGTCATCACACTGCTGCCTCCTTAAGAACTTCGTCTTCAGTGTCACTGAACATCAGTAGAAGAACTTGTGAATAACCAAAAAATTATCTTGCGAGTTCTGTTTTTATCTTTAAACAACATTAAAATTTGAATTGGCTTAATCGATGTTCATTACTCAACTTCTAAAATTAATTTCTACTTATCTTCAATGTTGAAGATCAAAAGCTTTATGGAAATCACATTTGTATGAAGAGAAATAATTATTATACCAAATTATTCTTTATGAAACTTATGAAACTTTATCTTTTATAAATACTGGGAAATATTTTATTCTAAGGGTGTTCTAGTGCTAAAAGAAAAATCTATAAATACTGTTAGTGTTAAAAATATTGTATATTCAAAAATATTTAACATACATAAACAAATAAATAAATCGGCATTAAATGGAATCCATATTAACAAGATAAAAACCGTTGGCATGACATTTATCCAAGACCGCACACATTTATAAATCACTGTCAAGGAAATGATTTACTTTGGGTAATATTTTATTTGCTTGATTAATTTTTCAAAACCATTTTAATACATACATTTTGAAAGTCTCAGAAATGAAATAAAATACTGTATAAAAAATACTACAGGTCTAAAAAGTCAAATGAATTTGTAACGGTTCTTGTGTTTAGTTCAAAGTCAGTTTTCCCGTCTCTTCTAAAAGTAGGAAATGAGACACACACACACACACACAAGACAAAATGTGATCGTAAATCAAATTGTTGCTTGTTTCTGAGGGTGTGTATGTGCAAATAAACGTCATTATAGGCTGAGAATAATTCAGGTGTGAGAGTATATTGGTAGTGATATATCTTTGGATGGATCATGTGACTTCATTGCTTTGCATGTCTTTCAGAGAACCTTCTAAAACATGAACGCACACACACACACAGATCACTTTTCAACAATCATTTCAAACACAATTTGTGGGTAACATGATGAAAAAAAACATGGCGAATAAAAAAAATGCTATCATTGATCTCATCTATAAATTCATCTACAGGTGAAACTCGAAAAATTATATCGTGCAAAAGTTCATTTATTTCAGTAATTCAACTGAGTCTATTATTATATAGACTCATTACATGCAAAGTGAGATATTTCAAGCCTTTATTAGTTGTAATTGTGATGATTATGGCTTACAGCTTATGAAAACCCCAAATTCAAAATTAGAATATTGTGAAAAGGTTTTCATAAGCTGTAAGCCATAATCATCACAATTACAACTAATAAAGGCTTGAAATATCTCACTTTGCATGTAATGAGTCTATATAATATATAGTTTCACCTTTTAAGTTGAATTACTGAACTTTTGCACGATATTCTCATTTTTCGAGTTTCTTCTGTAAATCTTAATGACATTCATAATTCTTTCGTAGTCTTTTCTGCCAAGGAGTAGATAAAGTTTGCATTCTTTATGCAACCGGTTATAAAACACACATTTGTCAGTCCAGAAAAGCACACATTTGAAACACATGGAAACAATAAGATGTTCACAGACGTCCATGTGTGCCAAAGATAACGTGCAGCGGCGTGATCTTTCCACTTCTAGCATCAGCTGTCCGAATCATATTAGCTCTATAGAGCCGATCAAGGAGAAACACTGAGAGACTTTCCTTTCTTCTTCTCTCGGTCTTCGGTGATGCTTTTTTCATCATTGCAAAGTTCCCAGCAACACAAACAGGCAAAAAAACAAACAAAACAAAAAACTATTTGTCAGTTCATTACGTGCTCTTCATTCTCCTTGCATTTGTTAAAAAAAAGCTGAGCTCATTTACAAAGTACGCGAGTACAGAGTACCGATCGAGATGGATTTGGCAATCTTTCCATCACTTATGGGTCAGTTTGGGTTTTGAATCAGCTTGTCTTTCTCCAGCTGGACAAGTGGCAATCATCCTGTTCTTTCATCCATTCCAATGTGAAGAAACGATTAAATATTGAAGACAGCGTGTTCTTCGCTGCATCACTGGTTAAGATACGGTGACTGCTTTTCAACAGGTTTTGTTATCTTGCTTATGTTTGACTTTTGTGCTAGAACTTAAAAGAGAAAGAAGGTCCCGTAAGGACCGGGAATAACACAATCACACATAATACTCCTTGTTTTTCTTGCTCTTACTGACGCAACTGGTGTCGTCCATTGGTTTCTCCTTTACGATTGATCCGTTGGACTGGGCTGAGTTGCAGATGTAGTTGCGGCTCTCGTCCACATGGTACGACCCCTCGTCGCGGTTGCGGTATTTGAACATGGCGTAGAGCAGGATGAGGATGCAGAGAGCGGCGGCGACGACGATGCCCACCACCATGCCTGTGGTGCCGCTGTCCTCGTGGAACACCTCGGCCTGACCCGGATAGCTCTTCAGCACCGGGCCTGTGGGGTTAGCTGGGGAAACACACGCCAGTTTATATATCAGCAATAACCAACAGCCATTTTTGAAAGAAAAGAGACGAGCAAACTCTTCCTTTTCCCAATGACTCGAATTCCATATTGGTTTAGTAGCAACATTAAATTCAGGGGAGTATCTTCACGTTTGCAGTCTCAAAGTCAAGCTCCATCTAACTAACCCTCACTTCCCAACAACGTTAATATCGTCTACAAAAACGCTGCTTTTTGGATGTTGGCATCAACACAAACTCATTCTGACTGCTCTTCTCATTTCCCTCTGTCCTATAACCCTTCTAACACATAAACTGTTAGCATTTTTTGTCTTCTTTGGTTGGCCTGCTGGTCGTAGTTCACCCTGTGACTGGGAACCTCTGGGTTCTGCTGGGTTTTAATAAAGTATGTTGATCTAGCTGTGCGTTCGGGGCCTCGATCACGAACCTGACACATTGTGGCACAAATCTCGCCGGCCTCTATCACAAAGGTGAAGATAAAGAATAGCACCAAACACAAAGCCAAGTCAAAAAAGGAAGGAATTCGGAAGAACAAGAGTGACCAATCCAAACATGTTGAATGGCTTGAAACTGGCTGTACACTGGAGATTTATTGACGTTGATAGACTCTTATTAAAAAAGACTGGCTGCTTAAAAGCAAAAGCTGCTTCACCCAGGTATTAGTTGAGGCGTGTGAACACTTGTGCAATCAGGTTAGTTTTATTTTTTCCCCTTGAATTTTTTTTGTTTCAATTGAAATTTAAATCAGGGTTTAAAAAACCTGAACATTCAGGACAATTATGTCCTTTCATATCCGAATGCCTGCTGACACACATTACATTGTCAAGCTCTTCAAGCTTACGATTTGTCCCCTCAGGTCCTCTCTACAGTCGGTATTAAAGGGTTAGTTCACCCAAAAATGAAAATTAAGTCATTAATTACTCACCCCCATGCTGTACCAACCCCGTAAGACCTTCGTTCGTCTTCGGAACACAAATGAAGATATTTATGATTAAATCTGAGAGGTGGATCACTCCTCCATAGGCTCCCTAAGGGAATGAATCCTGACGGCCCAGAAAGTCAATGAAGAAAATGTTTAAATATTCCATGTCACAACAGTGGCTCAACTATAAGTTTATCAAGCGACGAGAATACTTTTTGTGCGAAAAAAACAAACAAAAATAACGACTTTATTCGACTATTCCTTTTCTTCCTTGTAGGCCTGAAACGAGACTTCAAGAGATTTCCACGACGCACGCGCGAGAACTGAACTGAAGTAGTTGAAGGAGATCGCAATTCTCGCGCATGCGTCGTGGAAATCTCTTGAAGTCTCGTTTCAGGCCTACAAGGAAGAAAAGGAATAGTCGAATAAAGTCGTTATTTTTGTTTTATTTCCGCACAAAAAGTATTCTCGTCGCTTGATAAACTTATAGTTGAGCCACTGTTGTGACATAGAATATTTAAACATTTTCTTTAATGACTTTCTGGGCCGTCCGGTGTCATTCCCTTAGGGAGCCTATGGAGGAGTGATCCAGCTGTCACATTTAATCATAAATATCTTCATTTGTGTTCCGAAGACGAACGAAGGTCTTACGGGGTTGGTACAGCATGGGGGTGAGTAATTAATGACTTAATTTTCATTTTTGGGTGAACTAACCCTTTAAGATGTGTTTTGGTCGATCGGATCACAAGTGGGCGAGGGAGACACATTCCCGTTTACACCTGGTGCTTTACTCCGTCTCCTGATGTCTTCGAGGGGAGGGTCTATGGGCGGGGAAATGTAAGGGCTTTTTCAGATCTTTCAATCTAATGGACAAAATAAGCTCATGCCATTTACATATGAACGCAAACAGACGACGGAAAAACACACGGAGAGAATCAGCTTTCGTTTCTGCTCTGACACACAAGACCAGCCGAACGCTGCGAGTGTGTGTTAGAAATCAGGAATGGTGAGAACATTGCGCTTGGTACGTTTTTCCTCTTCAAACCAAGCTTGTGTCTCCAGCTGATAACGTTTAAACCCTGTCTGGCTATCGCTCTTCCCATAATGTTACGCATCAGGTCAGTAGACGGAGAGTAGACGGTCTTTTGTGGCTGTTTGAGCACATGAGCGTTTACACTACAAACGCAATCCGGTCTAATGCATTTTCCACTATCTCTGGAAGAGGATTAAAGTGGACAAGCTCAACATTTTTAGATCCCGTTTACACCTGTATTTAACGTCATCCATTTGTATTTCGATCGACTGAAATGCTTCTTAACACCAGGTGGAAACGGACGTAAACCAATTTGTAAAAAAAAAAAAAAAAAAACACAGTCATAAACCAAACTCCACTAAATATGCCTATTACCACTGGATGATACAGAATATAACCACCAGAATGTTATAAAAGTACAATAGAGCTAAAGTAAAAGTTGAGTTTGAAAATCCTTTTCATGGGAGCATTATTGCTGTGTCTGCATGAAGGAACTTCAGGGGAGGGTTCTTTAATGAAACATGGCAAATTTACAAAGCAAAATAAGAGTTTTACTGAACAGCTTGTGTCTCTGCTCCATAAACCTGAGTCTCAGTTAGATCTCATGCTTCATTACAGCTTACAAATGACATCACTTGACCGTGTGAAAAACATGAAACAGCTCAACGTGTTCTCGGGGACAGCTGAACTAAAACTACTGAGGTCAAACAGCGAGAGATTGACACGAGCAGCATTTCCATCACAGATTTGAGCACAACTTTTGGGATGTTTTCTAAATGTCGATTGCGAAATGACTATGTTTCCATTAACCAGTTTTATCCGACTGAAATGTAATTTTTTCCTCTCATGATAAGTCATTGCAAACATCATGGCGACGGATGTAAGTCGGTTTGTGTATATCAGCCACCGCACTAGACTTTATTATTAACGGATGGAGACGTGTGTGTGTGTGTGTGTGTGTTATTGAACATTAATGCCAAGGAGAGACTCTTAGACTGTGAGCGGCTCGTGTGAGGAGTTTCTGGGAGATTCTCCTCAGTTCTGCTTCAAGCTCTTGATAAACTGTGGTGTTTCTGTGGTTTAGAATCCAGTATTCCTGTAATACTTCTGTCTTTCATGAGTTTAATAAAGAACTCGGTCTCGTCTTCTGTCCACACACACACACACATCATCTACGACAGGAGACTGTACATGCGCAAAAGCTGTTTCCACTGCAGGGTTTTATATTCCTGTTTCGAATTGTCTGGAAAACCCCCTCATGCGAGCGTAAACTTTTTGCTCTATATGGGAGTTTTTGGGAAGTTGACGTGTTTCCATTGGGCGTTTGCAATTTGCGCAATATGAAGGGTAATGGAAACGCGGTCAGAAAGAGAAGACTAACCTAACCCACCTGAGCTCGGCTCGCACGGGTCGATGTCCTCGTCGTCGCTCGGGCACTCGGCAGACGCCACCAACAGATCATCAGTAGTCTGCGAAACATGATCAAGGAAAGAGAGGCTGAATTTAAACAAATATACAACAAATCATTGCCAGATCTAACACTACATTACACATGAAACCAGTTGTGGACCTCAGATCACATCACTGAACCTGGAATGTACTAAGACTTTGTCCAGTTTTGAAGAACAACAACGCGCCGCTCGTTCAGGGACCATGACTGGCGGAAGCAGCAAACACTGAATGGCTTATTACAAAACATAAATCAGAAGCCACTGCAAAAATCAGCCTTGTCCGTGTCAAAAGATGAAACTGTTCCCATGCATTTTAGTGCGTGTTTTATTTATTAATTTCTCCAGAGTTAAAGACTTACTTTTCTCAATGATTTGTACACATTATTTTAGATGCAATTACAGTCTTCTCCTTTCTAATCATATTTCTGTCAGGACCACTATCGTCAAATACGATTGACCATTAGCATACAGTTAGGACTGGCGGTGTGGTTCTGTTCTGGGCGAGAGCTCCCTGCGTAGGAGCTTATATATGTATACAGTGATAGGCGTCGTATTCCTATAGTAGAGGATCAGCTGAGAGTCACTGATGCGAGCTTGACTAACATGACCCGCCAGAACTGACGCTACGCTTGATTTGAGCCTAAATTTGACATTTGTTTTGTTTTAGAATGGACAGATCATGAAAGCCCAAATGAAAATCTAGACAGTCTGAGAATCCTTTCCTCTTCGGCAAACGAAACATAAGGCCCGAGAACACACAGTTTAAGACTGCTACCCTGAGGGCTTTCAACTGTGCAAACTCGTCAAGGCTAACCGTTTACATGACTGACTTTTCTTTATTCTGCACTGTAAAAAAAAAATGTAAACTTACAGATAATAGTCTGTATTTTTTTACAGAATCTTGCCGTTTTGTCATTATACAGTGAATGCCTGCTATTTTACAGATATTTGCTGTAATTTAAAGGTCCACTATTGAATTTACAGGTAATTGCTTGTATTTTGGTTTTACATCAATTTTCCGTTTTCTTAAAGGAAATTGTCTGTATTTTTACAGGGTTGTGTGTAATTTTACATAAAATATTCCATAATATTTTACAGATTTTTTCTGTTAAATTAGAAAACACACAAAAGAAGTTATAACTGCAGAAATCAGCAGTCTTTTAACATGTTTTCCTTGAAGATCATTAAGTATGTGGGTGTTAAAGTGAGTTTTAAGGTTAAATAATAGTATTTCCCTACTAAATACCATTAAATTTACAGTTTTTGAAAGCGAAAAAGAACAACTCGTATAATTTACAGTGAAAAACCGTAAATTGACATTCCCAAAATTCCCTGCGTGACACTTCACATTTTATGTGTTTTTGTTGAAATAACTGTTTCTTCATAGTTTTCTTATTTTTTTTCGAATCAGTTATGTATATTAAGGTTTTATGTTACATTTAATGTTGTTAAACTAATGTTTATTGCATTTTTAAAATTTCATGTGTTACCACGATGGTGTTTAATGTTTCTGCGAATCAGACTGTGCAGTTTCTATATATTAGTACTAACTCTCTTGTGGTAAAGCTGCTTGTAATAAGCTTTGAATGATCATGTGACTCTCATCACCACTGTGGTTGTCAGTGTTACAATGTTACAAAACATTTATTAATACTTCAATAAGTCAGTAAATTAACATTATATCAGATAATGGAAGATATTTTTGTGTAGAATAACAGTAATAAAGCATAATTATAGAATAAGAAATTACCATTTTTTTACCGATTTTTACCGTTCTTTTCCTGACAGTATTTTTCCGTTTTTTAACAGACATTTTCTGGCGCCCCTGCTAGCAGAAAATTACAGTTTTTTTACAGTTTTTTTTTTACACAATTTTTTGGGAAAGCCACAATAAATTCAGTCATTTTGGGCTGCAAAAATCTGAAAAAAGTCCCGTGAAATCCTAATGGGACTGGCAGAACATACAGGTGAAACTCGAAAAACTAGAATATCGTGTTGAATTCAACTTAAAAAGGTGAAACTAATATATTATATAGACTCATTACATGCAAAGTGAGATATTTCAAGCCTTTATTTGTTGTAATTGTGATGATTATGGCTTACAGATATGAAAACCTTTTCACAATATTCTAATTTTCTAAGATTTTGAATTTGGGGTTTTCATAAGCTGTAAGCCATAATCATCACAATTACAACAAATAAAGGCTTGAAATATCTCACTTTGCATGTAATGAGTCTATATAATATATTAGTTTCACCTTTTAAGTTGAATTCAACACGATATTGTAGTGTTTCGAGCTTCACCTGTATAGCCGGCGAGTGCAGGAGAGCGCGAGGAGCTTCTGACCTGCTGGGGTTCTCCCGCTGGGGTGTGTTTGGGCTGGTGGGTGGAGGTGGAGGTGGAGGTGGTGATCTCCATCACTGAGGTAGAGGTCTCAGAGCGAGGAACCGTAGCACTGGACTGCGGTGTCATGGAGGAAGACTGCGACTCCCCAACCAGCCTCACGCTGCCTTCGATCCGGATGTTGGGATCTCCTTCCACAGCCATGTTAAAAACCTTCAAGCCATTGTAATAGAAACCAGACATCTGTCCCTGGAAGGAGCGGCTGTGGTCTCGTTCCCAGCCGCCGATCTGGATGGTCATCTGGCTGTTGAAGATCGTGAGCTGGCGGCCTGTGGGAGAACACCGTTACTGCGAAACAACAACACTCAGTGCGGATCCACAATGGAGTGATGGAAATAATCACACGCCTGAGAAAAGATGGATTATTCAGGTATTGGCCAATGCAAATGCCCGACAATTTATCATCGCCGTCGTGGAGGGATGCGTATGAAAACAGACATAAAACAACAGAAAAACAATACATTTAAGCAGTGGTACTTTGCTAAAAGGCCTCTTTAATAAATATCATCTGTGAACAGTTGGTTTAGTTCCTAGGGAGATATACTGTAAAGCCTAGTACTGTACATATTCAGCTCTCAGAAACCCTGAAGGATTATTTAATGGCTTCTGTCATCATGGCAGATTACTGTCCATCTGAAGGCAGCATGCTAACTTTAGACTCTTATAAATGACTGGTTTTAATCTTGTTTTAATGTTGTGTAGGTGTGTGAACACAATAGTAATATTTACAAATGAACAATAACAGATATGCCTTTTAGCAAGAGGAGTTGGGTTGGATGCAAAGGTATGGTCATGAAACAAAAGAAAACTGAAGAATAATTCAGTTAAAATCAACACTGAAAAACAACAACGGTGGCACATTTCATATATGATTAAACATGCACATCAGAATCACTTTACTTCAATGGATATTTAGTCATTTTCTTAACTGCATGTAACATTTTGTTAAAGGGACTATTATATAATTATTATCTAAATACTATCAATTTATTATAATATTACTACTATCTGCTTATTCATCACAAATGTGTACACATATACACATGCGACAGTTCAAAAATAGTTACACAATCAGAATTATTGTTTTAATTTGGACCTTTTAAAAGTTTAAATTACATTAAAAACATGTTTGCTCTTTTATATATCAAGCTTATTCAAACTTACATCTACAGTCCCTTTAACCGAAAGTTATGACATAAACTAGTTACAGATTAATACAGTGTCCAATAATTACAAGCTACATTTATCTATTTAAATTGCTTTCATTTATTGTTTAAATGGTTTATTTTACATACAACATACTACTTATTCAAAATTATCCTAAGTTTTATCAGTGTTTTTACCTTTGTCGAGTAGCCATTCGTCAACTACTCGACCGAGCCGAAATGGGAATCGCTGTCTAGCGATCGCCAGCCGTTCGCTATCAATGCTTCCTTTAAAGTTTAAAGAGACATTTCATTGGTTAAAATCCAAGATCATGGGTGATTTAAAACCGATTATTCGAGCTGTTCAAATTTTTTAAGTTGAGATATTATATTTTACACTCAATTTTCGTTTATATACTGTGTGTAAATAAACAGTTGACCGCATATGTTTGTTTTTAAACCACATGCAGAATTTATATAAACATTAGAAATATACATTAAGATTTTTTTATTATTATTTAGTATTGCCCTTCAGAAGCTGCATAAGATATTTTCATGTTTTCTACAAGACAGATTTACAGCTGTTTGCAAACGTTTCCATTACCTTGGCTCGTAATATAACATGCTGGTAATATAACCGTGATGTCCACCAAAGGGCACTCCTCCTGTCTCTCCCCTTCCCATCATGCCAACTACATTTCCCATAACCCATTGCCTGGACTCATTGTGAGCTGCGTTTCCATTACCCTTCAAATTGCCCAAATTGAAATTGCGAATTCACAATACGCCCAATGGAAACACTAGCCTGGCTAACGTCAGACCACGTCTCATTGACATTGAGACGTGGTCTGGGAACCACATGTTCATTTTCTCGTATTTGAGGCGTGGTTTACGAATGCCCAGAGCCGTTTATTGGGTCTATCAATGTCTATCAAATGCGCCTGTACGTAGCTCATAGCCAATCATTTCAATTATACCAGATGACGCAAGTAGAGCGACAGAAATTAGACGAGGAAGAAGACGATGGGTCAGAGATTTATTTGCGTTTTAAACTACTTATAACAAGATCTAAGGCTGCATCGAAAGGTAACTTCGCGTCTGCTGCCATGTTGGATCCATAGGTATAAACAAACTGCTTCGGTGTGTCGCATAGACGTCGTCATCGTCTTGCTGCTCCCTCCCCGTTCTGTGATTGGTTCCCTCGCTGAGGCGAAAATCTCCTCCATGGTATCCAGACCATAGATATCCATAATAAAGGCTAGATGTCTCATCCGCGCTGCCGGCCAATGGAGGTCGACGTCCGCACCTGGCGGCCATCTTGGCACAGGCAGCTCGCTCACTCGTAACATTGTGTTTTAATGGTGCATGTACTTCTTAAATAACCATAACTTGCTCAATTTTCTACCGATTTCGAACGGTTTGGTTTGTTATAAACGTCAGAGATGTAGTTATGACACTGCACACTTATGAATAATAAGTGTAGAAATAAATAATCATCCAGAATTATAGCCACGTTAATAACGTTTGTAAGAAACCAAACCATTTGTAAATCCGTCAAGATTTCAACGAGATAAGAGTATTTGTGTTCGTGCTGATCACTCATCTTACATCAGGGACCACAGAGCCCGCCAGAAAGCTTGCCTGTGACAAGATGGCCGCCGGTGATGCCGATAGAGACTCCGCCGTAAGACATCTATTATGTCTAGCCTTTATTATGGATATCTATGATCCAGACTGCCTAGCAGCGTGAATAAAATCGCGCTGCGCAAAGGCAGTATGGGGAAACCCATGCTATGGAAACACGTCAATTTCTCAAAAACTCACATATATTGCAAAAAAGTTTTTAAAAAACGAGGTGGTTTTTCAGGCAATTTGAAAAAGGAATATTTAGCAAAACTGCAATGGAAACAGTTTTTGTGCATTTACAGGTCACCTGACCTAAAGTAGTAAAAGTCGATCATTCTTTAAAGAAGAATAAGGGGTGTATAAGTATAAGTTTCTCTCCTTGCCGTTTATGCTTGGATAACACACCTACGTCTCCTTCCATTAATAATAATGGCTAGTGCGGTCGCTGCGATATACATAAACTTCGCAACATCCGTTGCCATGATGTTTGGAATGGCTTATCGCGGGTTGAAAAATGACGTTAACATCGGTTAATGGAAACGCTGTCATTGCGAAAATACCGCAAAAGTTTTGCGCAAACCTGTAATGGAAACGCAGCTATGGTCTATTTATTCTACCTGTGTGTGATTAACTCGTTTCTGTATGCTCTGTGTTTTCAGTCACTCATTGCGAAGTCTTGTTTGTGTTCTGAACTGGTTCCCGTACTATGGTCTCGCCCTTCTGTCTGATTCCCAGTTTGCGTGTGTCTTGGACTGTTGCTATCTGGATTGTTTGCCCTGTGGTTTCGTCCTTCTGCCTGTTATTTGGATTATGATTGTGGATTACTCTAATAAAACTTTGTATATCATATTTCAAGCTTCTTTTTACTTCCAAGAATGGTTATGTATGTAACCTTGCTTCCCTGAGTAGGGAACAAGACGGTGTGTAGCTTTCCGTACTCCTCCGTATCTGAGTTCCTTTGAACCACTGCAGTGACTCTATATAAGCTTCAGACAATCATCTTCCCAAAGCATTCGCTCCTGTCGCAGCATCTCTTTCCCTACTCAGGGTTAAGCTCCCTACTTAAGGTTACAGTAACGTAACCCTGGCTCTCTGATAACATGAAGAGGTATCTCACTATGGTACGATCCACACCAAAAAGCGATCAGGGAGTCTCACTATGGGATATAGACAACTTCCATATTGCTGATATGCTGAGGACTGATGTCTATGACCCAACCACAGTGATGTTATAAATATTGTGTAAATATAATGCAAGTGTTTATGTCGCATCTTGGTGCATTGATATAGAATTCAACTGTGCAGTCGCTCAGTGCCATGGGCTATAGTGGCGTATAATGTGAACAGTAAAGTATGGATACTTAAAAATAACTCACATGAGTTAAAGCAGAACTACTGAGAAATAATATTACTCAAGTAGATTTATAAGTAGTTTTACTCACATAATTACTTCACAGGTTACTTTAGTACACCAACAATGCTGCTCAGTGGACGCGTTAAAGCATTTACACAACAATTACAATTGCATAAATTATGTTATGAAAATATATCTTAAGTTAAATTTAAAAAATGGTTCTACATTAATATTAAAATAGTCATAATAAATACGTATTAATTTATGTTAGGGTTACTTTATTACTAATTTGTGTTCAAGGATATTATTCTAGGTCTTTATGGCAATTTAATGCTGGCTTTAATTTTAATTTAGAATTCCAATTAAAAGTTGTTTACTAAAATTATGGTATTGGTAGGGTTGACAATTCAAGAGAACATAAAGTAAGAGCTGACAATAGCTTTTCATTTTTTAAGTGATTATTTAGACATATCTTTTTAGCACAAAAGCCATCTGTATTGTATAACGACCCATACAATTTCCTGAAAATTCACATAACATTCACTTAATATTCACATAACATTTCCTGAATATGTATTGAACTTTTACTGTACCTAAACAGCTGTGTAAAGGCAAACTTTGTTTGAAATTCCTAATTAAAACTTAACTTAAAATGTCTTGCTAAAGAAAAACGTCTCATTACACCAGTTGTGTGACACAAAAAAACTGCTGACACAATATGATTAGAAACAAACAAAAAACACTTAATCTCATAATGTGGGTGTTGCCTGGCTATGTGGGACTGATTAAGTCCATCTTTGCATTTAATTATGAGCAAAAAGTTAATTGAATGACCATTCTAAAGTATAAATGAATCCAACACCTCTAAACAGTCCTGTTGTCAAAACCTTTTAGCTTGTTAAAGGGTTTGTTCACCCAAAAATGACATTTCTGTCATTAATTACTCGTATATTAATTATGTCTTTCCAAACCCGTAAGAAATCATGTTTTTGATGGCAACGTCATTGCAAATTTTAAAGCCCAGAAAGGTAGTAAACACGTCATTAAAATAGTCCATGTGACTCCAGTGGTTCAACATTAATGTTATAAAGCAACGAGAATACTTTTTGTGTGCGCAAAAAATCTAACAAAAAAGCGACTTTATTCAACAGTTTCTTCTCTTCTGTGTCAGATCTCTTACACTTTTCGCGTAGTAACAAAGTTCAGAGCTTCCGGGTTCTACGCCAGAATGGAGCCTCGCTATTGGCCGACGCTGGTCACGTGATGACGCGACACATGCAGGAGCAGCCAATAGTGAGCCGGCGTTCTGCTGCAGAAGCGCTGCACTGTTTACTACGTCCACAGCGTAGGAGGCTGACGTGGAAGAGAAGAGATTGTTGAATAAAGTCTTTATTTTAAGGGGTTTTCGTGCACAAAAAGTGTTCTCGTCGCTTCATAACATTAAGGTTGAACCACTGGAGTCACATGGACTATTTTAACAATGTCTTTACTACCTTTCTGGACCTTGAAAGTGGCAATGATGTTGCTGTCTATGGAGGGATCAAAAAATTTCTTAATTTGTGTTCCGAAGATGAACGAAGGTCTTACGGGTTTGGAACGACGTGAGGGAGAGTCATTAATGACAGAATTGAAATTTTTTGCTGAATTAACCCTTTAAATGGCCAAAATGACCTAGTGAGCATTAACCCAATTAACTAACAGGTGGAAAAGAGCCTAATTCTGATTTCATGTTCAGAATTCAATGGAATTCACTGCAAACACAAAGTAAAGATCCCCCAGTGAGCCTGTTCAGCTCAGACAGGTGTAGTCGAGGTGTTTCTCACCTGTGGGGAATCGCTCAATAACAGGAAGATCGTCCACCTGCAGTGTGGCGTTGCCGCCACTTCTTGTAAACTTCACTATGTGGTATTTTCCATCATTCACAAACTTTGATTTCTCCTCTATGTTGATGTCATCTGTGCCCACATTAAATATAGCTGTAACGTAACCTTTTACCTGGAGAAAAACAAAGAGAAATAGGTTGTTGCATTAGTGACATTATAATCTATGCCACCCTCTATTATATAACTGGAACAAGCATGGAATATTTGTTTGATATTAACAATCAATATACAAAATAAAATAAATTTAAATCACATCAAGCTAATAACTTAATCAATTACTTGCACTGATTACTCATAATATGTGGTCTGATCTTCAACAGTCCCAGTTATACACAAACACAATCTGACTGACACAAAAGCTAAACATTTCATTGACAGTGCATGCTGGAAAAACATGTGAGCTGAATTTAGAAATGTGTAGATCCTTTAGCAGCAGAAACCTCTTCCAAATGTTCCCTGCACTTGCACAACATGCAGGGTGAACTTTATATCATTCCTCTTTACAAATCTGTTTTAACATGTCTGGGTGATTTTGATTGCACAGCACTCTTCAGGTCACGCCGAAGCGTCTCAATGGGGTTACGGTCAGGACTTTTACCTGGCCATCCCAGAATATTAACCTTCTTCTTTTTAAGCCCTTATTTTGTTGATTTCTTGTGTGCTTTGGATCATGGTGTTGTTTAATGCACTGGAGCCGGTTACACCAGCTGGATGTCTAAATAAGTTGGGTGTAAGTCCTGCTTTGGCCTTAGTTACATCCAGACATTTAATAAATATTTACACCCTCCAACACAGCTCATGGCTTTTTGTATTTGGATGGTTTATTATATAGACGGCTGTGTGCCTTTCCCAATCTAATCCAATCCACTGAATTTGCAGCATCTGGACTCATAAAAACATCTCAAAAATGATCCAGAGAAATGGGATGCATTTGTGCAGAAATGGGGTAGGTTTCCAGGAACCACGTCGCATTTTAATTACATTAAAATTAACCCCAGACACTGAGTTTGTGAGTGATATGGAGTAATGTGTTTTCTCTCGCTCAAAGATCAGTCAGATATTGTGCCTTTTTGCGTAAAAAGCAACAAATGGCTAATGTTTCAATAAAGGGTGGAATAATTGATGCAGTATAATTTAATATATCACACCCAGATGTTTGTGATATTAAAAATGAAAACTAACATTTATTAACATAACATTTCAGAGAAGAATGATAACTGAGGGCACATTTGGCTAGTATGGAGAGAACATGAAGCATGTTTTGACAGAAAGTGTGTTTATTTCATTGATTGATAAACTCAATAAAGTTAAATAAAATACAATTATAAAAACAGATCATTTAAGAGGCTGCTCACTGCAGACCCACTGGGCTTAACCCTACCCATAAACCTAACCCTAAACAAGCTAGAGGTCAAGCTCCGCCCATTACATCCAGAGAGGGGGAGCTAGAGGTCAAGCTCCACCTATTACATCCAGAGAGGTGGAGCTAGAGGTCAAGCTCCGCCCTTTGCATCCAGAGAGGGGGAGCTAGACGTCAAGCTCCGCCCATTACATACAGAGAGGGGGAGCTAGAGGTCAAGCCCCACCCATTACATCAAGAGAGGTGGAGCTAGAGGTCAAGCTCCGCCCTTTGCATCCAGAGAGGGGGAGCTAGACGTCAAGCTCCGCCCATTACATACAGAGAGGGGTAGCTAGAAGTCAAGCTCCGCCCATTTCATACAAAAAGGGGGAGCTAGAAGTCAAGCTCCGCCCATTGTCTCTGCAGTGAGCACCACTTGGATATTTTAGGCATTAAACGTAAAAACTCAGTTATGTGTGTGTGGCAATATAAATTAATAATTTAATAATATGACAATATCTGAAATCATTGCCCTTGTGGGGACATTTTTGGTCCCTATGAGGAAAACAGCTTATAAATCATACTATGTAATGTTTTTTTGAAAATGTAAAAATGCAGAAAGTTGTGTGTGATGGGTGGGTTTAGGAGTCAGGTTAGTGTAAGGGGAGAGAATATACAGTTTGTACAGTATAAAAATCATTATGTCTATGGAAAGTCCCCATAAAACATGGTCTTGTGGGGAAATTTTTTTCTGGTCCATATGGATGTATTATTTTTAAACATGCATGTGAGTCTACCTGAGAATTTTATCCAGTGAGAATGTTGAAATGTTAACACCCAAGAACTCTTATGATACAGGTTTGTTCGATAGGACACAGAGTGTAAAAAAACATACAGGTGATACAACATCTAAAAGCAATTTTGAGAACAGACTTGCACAGTTACTATGGAAACAGCAGTGACAGTGATGAGAGAGGGAGGAGAGGCTCTAACAGTGGAAGCACACACACACACACACACACACACACATATTTAATAATGTCGACTGTATGTATGATAGCATAATCACTGTATCTCATGAGCCCAGAGTAATCTCAGTGTGACACGGGGGGTGAACGAGGCAGTCGCGTGCCAGAGTCGCTGTGCTGTTCTGGGATCTGGGTTTATGTGCGTATGTGTGTGTGTGTGTGTGTGAGATGCGCAGCAGCAGCGGGTCTAATCTCTAAGTTCGTGTCAACGGGCAGGTGTTTAATTGGTGTGCTGGGAATCGCGTGCGACAGACTTCCCAGCAGAGACACGGCAAGAATAAACATACGCACAATAGCTCTGGAAAAACAAGGATGGCAGACACGCAGAAAACAACAGCAAAGAGCCTTCAGATGAATTATCAATCACAGATGAGCACAAAACACATACTGGAGTTTAATAGATTCATATCCACTGCAAACAGAGCTGCATTTTCTTGAAGAGATGTTTGCAGTCACAGGACAGAAAGCAAAAAGCATTCACCCTGACTTCTCAAACAATCTCTTCTTTAGTGTTCCTGAAGGGAATTCACTTTCATTCAAGATGCAAAAGCAAGGTTTCAAGGTTCAGGAGCTTATGGGTCAAATCTACACTTTACACAGTGTCCTCAATTCACAATGTTTCTAACCATCCGGACGATGTCCTCACCGCTGACTGATCTGATCCAGGGTAACTGACACCTGATGGATGAGGCAAACACCTGTATTCCCCAGCAATAGAGATGGGAATCAGCAATAGTTTAACAATTCTGGTTCTTATTCCATATAACAATTTCAAAAAACAATTCTTTAACGGAAAAGTTCAGCCAAAAGGGAAAATTCTGTCAATAGTATTCCACCTCATGCTGTTCAACACCGCTATTAGCCTACTTTTTGTTCTTTAGAAAACAAAAGGTGAATTCCAGAAGAATATTTTGGCCACTGTTTTATAATAAAAGTGAAGCTGTGCTTTTGCATTCATTTCGAAGCTTGAAAGCTGCAAAAGTCCAAAATGAAAAAGTACATTACAAAAAATAAATCATAACAATAAACAAAATCTCATTCAGTTTCACAGAAAACAGAACATCGTTTAAATTTGGACTAGTACAACAGGGAGAGACTGAATGAATGCTAAAAAATGTGGTGACACTTTCTATGAAGCCCATATAATTAATTATAGCCCCATTTATACTTATTTATAAGTATTCCAATTCTCTAAATATAGACCTATTAAGACATATAAGAACAGTTATAAGAACAGTTAGTCACATTTATATAATTTTTATAATTACTTATAAGTTACCCATTTGCTTTTTCAATGGGCATGTTAATAATCCATTATACACTGATTTATAAATGATCAAATATAAAATGGTTTTAAATACTTATTCGCTGTACCAATTCACTATCAATTATGTCTTTAATGGCTAATGTTTGCATTAGAGGTCATGGATGGTAATTATGATTTGTTAACATCTATTAACTCCTTTTGCATATTACAGTTTGCAGTGTTTTGCTAGTATGTAGTATTAAAAAATATATATATTTATATAACTTCTATTGTTAGAACACAGCAAGGCGAGCATTTGTGCTTATAAAACTTAAACTGTTTTATTTATTTTGAAATGACCGATCGTTTCGCTAGATAAGACCCTTATTCATCGTCTGGTGTCGTTTAAAGCCATTTGAAGCTGCACTGAAACTGTCATTTGGACCTTGAACCGTTTGGACCCCATTGAAGTCCATTATATGGAGAAACATCCTGGAATGTTTTCATCAAAAACCTTCATTTCTTTTTGACTGAAGAAAGAAAGACATGAATGGCGGGGAGGGTGAGTAAATTATCAGGAAAAGTTTTTTTAAAAGTGAACTAATCCTTTAATGAGGAGGGAAGAGGAAGAGAAAATGGCATCGAAACTATTCTGAAGACAGTCAGTTTCCTTCAGAGATACATTAATGTAAATCCCCTCCCCAGTTCAATATTATATTTTTCTTCCTCTATTTCGAGCGTCACGCACAGTGATCTTGCTGTGATCTCGCTCTCTTCTTGACGTTCGTCTTCAGCGTGTCCCATATCTCTGGCCTGTGTTAACGTCCTGTTTACAGGCTTCGTAATATTTGACACAAATTACATTTCGGGAAATGATTGCAATAAAGTTTGTGTGCAAGCCCAGAATAGAGATTAGCCAAAATGAAGCTTAAAAACTGGCCTCATGCGATCGTGTGTTTGAAGCACAAACCGTCAGGTTACGATATTGGTCGCCCAGTGCATGTGTAGAAAAAAGGTTGAACCACATGAATTATTGGCACTTGAACAAATGGTCCAAAACAAATTGAGGTCGTACAGATTCAATTTTCGAGAGCATATGTGAAGGTCGCAATTTCAAGCCTTGCTTCATGAACAACCCATCATCTCACACATTCTACAAGCCATTTCTCCTACACTTCTACTGGCACTCACACACTTAATCAACACATCTCTCCTCACCGTGTTCACGCAGCTGCGTAAAAAACCTTCTCTAATCACTTAAATAACAGAACGTTAGAGACCCGACTCCCTCCTCAAGTTCATAGTTAAAAAAAAACACGGTTTAAAACAACTTGTTCATCTTTCTTTTTCACAGAACAACCGGGCTGGACAACAACTAATCAGGGTTTAAAGTGTCCAGTCAACAAAGCCTGCCTTGTTATCGGTCACTGAAGCGCTGCCGACTGAGAAAGCTGTTCCATCATTGTGCTATAGATTGATCTGCAGCTTTTGACTCAGATAATTTTGTCCACACTCTCCTCATTGGGCATCACTGGAACTCCACTGGTTTGAATCTGACCTCACAGGTATTTCAAGGTCACCAGGAGGGAGAAGATATGTAAAGCACATCAGCCGCTCACAGGGGTACCCCAAGGCTCTGTTCTGTTTCTCCACATTCACTACATCACTGGGACTCACTACACAGAACATGGTTTCTTATGCAGTTGCTTTGCTTTTCATTTCAACCACACAATCCCAAAATAGCAGCACAGATCTCAGACTGACTGGCAGACATCTCAGCATGGGTGAAAGAACATCACCTGCAACTCAATCTAGCGAAGAAAGAGCGCCTCGTCTTCCCCGCCACTGGCGGTACAGCAGTTCACTATCCACATAGAGTCACCTACATTGCCGTTCAAAAGATTTTTAATGTTTTTAAATGAAGTCTCTTATGCTCACCAAGGCTGCATTTATTTGATTAAAAATACAAAAAAACAGTAATATTGTGAAATATTTTTAGAATGTAAAATAACATTTTCACATTTTCTATGTGAATATACAGTAAAGTGTAATTTATTCCTGTGATCAAAGCTGAATGTTCAGCATCATTACTCCAGTCTTCAGTGTCACATGATCCTTCAGAAATCACTCTAATATGATGATCTGATGCTCAAGAAACATTTATGTTTATTATCAGTAAAAAAAATTAAAAATCAGGATTCTTTGATTAATTGAAAGTTCAAAAGAACAGCATTTATCTGAAATAGAAAGTTTTTTTTAACATTATACCCCGTGTTCAAAAGTTTGGGGTCAGTAAGAATTTTTTTTGGGGGGGGGGAATAAAATAAATCAATACTTTTATTCAGCATGGATGCATTAAATTGATCAAAAGTCACAGTGAAGACATTTATAATGTTACAAAAGATTCTTACTTTGACCACTCTTCATTTGAGAGAAGCTATCATCTCATCACAGAAGACGATCAACCCGTCAAAATGGAAGTTTGGTTTAACTTAAAGGTGCAATGTGTAAAAATTTTGAGTATCTATTAACAGAAATGCAATATGACATCCATAACTATGTTTTCAGTGGTGTATAAAGAACTTACTTACTAAACCGTAATGTTTTTATTTCCTTAGAATGAGAGATTTATATCTATATAACCGCGGGCACCCCCTTCTGTGAAGGTCGACATATTGTGACGTCATGTTTCTACCGTAGCCGAACGCGAACACACAGCGCTACAGAGCGCGTTTCGTCACTACCTTGAAAGAGAAGCCGCAGAAAGCTAGAAGCTAGCCATAAACACCGTGAGTAGTGACTTTTCCCTTGTCAGTGGTGTAAAATATGTAGTTGGACTGTTTTATGTAACTTTAGTTCTTCTCCCTCGCTGTGTTATGGCTTTGCTATGTGGGGATAAATGTGCTAGTTACGTTCGTGAGACTGCTGATTAGTAGGCTACTCTTGTCATTGACCGTAAAACAGTAACGTTACAGGAATCACCAAACCGTCGATCGCGGTCGACAAGTCGATCTTGAAAGCATTTTAAGTCGATCGCGAAGAGTTTTCAAAATCAGAGAAAAAAAGCCTATTGTGTGTAGTAAATGGTGTCTAGGGGATGCGGAGGCCAAGCTGTTACAATCGTCTCAGGTTACGTATGTAACCCTGGTTCCCTAATAGGGAACGAGACGCTGCGTTTGAGACGCGGTGGGAACGCTCTGCGTGATTGCGTCATGAAGCACGTGTAAAATCAGTCCAATGGAAGCCCGATACGTCATAGGTGACGTCATAGACCAGGAAACTATAAAGCACCCTTGCAAACAGACCGCGCCAGCTTCTGAAAAGTCTGAAGCAAGTCGATCAGGGTATGCAGGAAGTATGGCAGGCAAACGCAGCGTCTCGTTCCCTATCAGGGAACCAGGGTTACATACGTAACCTGAGACGTTCCCTTTCAAGGGAACTCGAGCTGCGTTTGAGACGCGGTGGGAACCCCATACCCACTACGCCATAGTGACAAATGCCCGTTCTGTGTGAAGTCCTTGCGCACACTAAGAAGCAAGCAACCTTGCCCCTGGAGTGGAGAGGTCAAGGTCATAAAACCTGACAAATGTATGCGGAGAGGACCATCCTGCCGCATTACAAATATCAGGAAGGGAAACCCCCGAAATTAAGGCTGTAGAGGCCGCCATACTCCTAGTAGAATGGGCCCGTACAGCCATAGGTGAAGGCTGACCGGCCGCTTCATAAGCTAATGAAATAGCCTCGACTATCCACTTGGTCATAACCTGTTTAGATGCAGGGCACCCTCTTCTGAGTGACCCAAAACATACAAATAATTGCTCTGACTTACGCCACAGGGCAGCTCTGTGAACGTAGGCATCCAATGCCCGAACTGGACATAACAGGTTCAAATGTTCCTGATCTGGGGTATTAAAAGGTGGAGGATAAAAGGCCTGCAGCACTATTGGGCCCCCAACATTGAATGGGACCTTAGGAATATAACCCGGTCTAGGGTATAGAAATGCTTTCACCATACCAGGTGCAAATTCCAAACATGAAGGAGCAACCGACAGGGCATGCAAATCTTCAATTCTCTTGATAGATGAAATAGCAAGGAGAAATAACGCTTTCAAAGTGAGGAATTTTTCTGAAACCTCTTCAATAGGCTCGAACGGAGCCAGAGCCAGACCCTCAAGTACAATGGCTAAATCCCAAGCCGGTGCTCTGGAGTGCAGTGCAGGTCTCAACCTCAATGTACCACGGAGAAAACGAGTAATCAGAGGATCTCTCCCAATAGAAGTACCCCCCAGAGGGGTATGGTAGGCCGATATAGCCGCCACATAAACTTTTAAGGTGGAAGGAGATAATCCAGCAGAGAAACGGTCTTGCAGAAAATCGAGAACTGAACCAACAGGGCAGTTAACAGGATCTAACTGACGCTCACCACACCAGGTGGAGAATAATTTCCATTTCAGCGCATACAGTCTTCTCGTGGAAGGGGCTCTGGAATGGAGAATGGTCTCAACGACCTCAGTCGAGAGACCGGATTCTATGAGCCTGGCCCCCTCAGAGGCCAGGCCCACAGTTTCCACAACTCCGGTCGAGGGTGAAAAATCGTGCCCTCTACCTGGGACAGCAGGTCCCTCCTGATTGGAATCTCCATGGGAGAGCCGTTCAGAAGAGACACCAAGTCCGAGAACCAAACTCGAGTCGGCCAGTAAGGGGCTATTAGTAGCAGACGGGCCCCTTCCCGGCGAACCCTCTCCAGAACCCCCGGGAGCAACGATATCGGGGGGAAAGCATACAGGTACAGCCTCGGCCAAACCTGCACCATCGCATCCAGTCCGAGAGGAGCTGGGTGCGTGAGAGAGAACCACATGGGACAATGAGTTGTATCTGAGGATGCGAAAAGGTCTATCTGAGCACGACCAAATTTCTCCCAAAGGAGCTCCACCACCTCGGGGTGAAGTCTCCACTCCCCGGGCCTCAGCCCCTGCCTTGACAGTATATCTGCTCCCACATTCTGACGCCCCGGAATGTAAACTGCTCTGAGAGATAGCAACTTTCCCTGGGCCCATAGGAGGATCTGATGGGCCTGCTTGCAAAGGTGACGTGACCTCAAACCCCCCTGATGGTTGATATATGACACCACCGACGTGTTGTCCGTACGGACCAACACATGATGGCCTCTCAGGTCTGGCAGGAAATATTTGAGAGCTCGAAATACCGCCATCATCTCCAAGCGATTTATGTGCCATGACAGTTGATGGTCCTGCCAAAGACCTTGCGCCGAGCGGCCACTCATGACCGCCCCCCATCCCGTGAGGGAAGCATCCGTCGAAAGCGTGACGCGTCGACAAGAAGCCCCCAGCACTGGGCCCTGGGCGAGGAACCAAGGTTTCTTCCACATGACCAAGGCACGAAGGCATAGCCGCGTGACCTTGATCTTGCGGAACGGATTTCCCCTCGGAGAAAACCCCTTGGTTCTGAGCCACCACTGCAGGGGTCTCATGTACAGCAGGCCAAAAGTAATCACGTTGGACGCTGCTGCCATGAGCCCCAACAGTCTCTGAAACTGTTTCACAGTGAGTGACTGGCCTAGTTTTACATTTTTTACGGCTGTGAGAATCGCAGAAATCCGAGCAGGAGATAGACGTGCCTGCATTGTGGTCGAATCCCAAATTACACCTAAAAAAGTGGTCCTCTGAGCAGGGAGGAGAACACTCTTCTTGATGTTGAGCCGCAACCCCAACTCCTTTATGTGAGACAGAACGACATCTCGATGCCGAACTGCCAACTGCTCTGACTGAGCTAAAATCAACCAATCGTCGATATAATTTAATACGCGAATGCCCTGGAGTCTCAAAGGAGCCAGAGCTGCATCCACGCATTTTGTAAAGGTGCGGGGTGATAAACCTAGGCCAAACGGTAGAACCCGATACTGGTAAGCTTCGCCCCCGAAAGCGAACCTCAGGAACTTCCTGTGATGAGGATGGATGGATACATGAAAGTAAGCGTCTTTCAGGTCTATTGTGACAAACCAGTCCTCGGACTGAATCTGTGATACAATTTGCTTGAGTGTGAGCATCCTGAACTTGAGTTTCTGAACTCTGCTGTTTAACTGGCGCAGATCTAGAATAGGACGCAACCCTCCATCCTTTTTCGGAACAATGAAGTAACGGCTGTAAAACCCTGACTCTCTGCTGGGAGGAGGCACCCCCTCTATCGCTCCTTTTTGAAGAAGTGTCAGAACTTCCTGCTCCATAACCAGAGCTTGCTGTGAGTCCACCACTGTGGGAAGGACCCCTTGAAATCTGGGCGGCCGAGAACCGAACTGAATTCTGTAACCCTTTTCTATTATATGCAGGACCCATAAAGAAATATTTGGCAGAAGTTTCCACGCTGCCAGAAATTCTGATAAGGGAACCAGTCTCTCGAGACTGGCCTCTGGATTTGATTGAACAATCATTTCGGCGCCCTGAAGCGGCGAACCGGCAGGGAACAACCGAACTGACCGTTCTACAATCCTCCTCAGGGGATTGCATGGGGACGCTGACACCTCGGTGCCCTGAAACGGCGAACCGGCAGGGAACAACCGATGTGGCAACGCTGCGATTCTCCTCGGAGAACCGCCCCCCGGAGGGCGCCAAAGAGAAACGGTTCCTCGGAATCGTTCCTCCCTGGAGGGGACCACCCTCAGAAGCCTGGCACACTCGGCGTCAGGACTTCTTCTTAGTCCAGGTTCTCTTAGACATGACAGTCCTCAGATCCTGTCTGCCCCCAGCAGGCCTGGACTGCGAACGCCACTCGGGAACCCCAGATTGTGGAGGAGCCCGAGCAGCAACGCTCTGTTTCTGCTGGTATCTGTGTGAGGAGCTCGTAGACGGACGAGGCTGCTCAACCTTTATATTGCGTGCAGCCTCGGGGACATTAGACCGGCGAGGAAGAAACCTCTGAAACGCAGCCGCTTGTTTTTTATTTTCTCGAAACCTATCGACAACACAATTTATAGCATCGCCGAACAGACTTGTAGGAGAAACCGGTGCGTCCAGAAGAACAGATCTATCTTTGTCTTTAATCTCAGAAAGATTCAACCATAAATGACGTTCCGTGGCCACCAGGGCTGCCATAGAACGGCCCACAGATTTGGCCGTCTCCTTGGTGGCCCGGAGAGATAAATCTGTCGTGCGACGTAATTCTCGAATTGCATCAGCACTAACTTCCTCACATTCATCTATGTCCCTCAGCAGGTCAGCCTGATAAGCTTGTAATATCGACATTGTATGTAAGCATGCCGCCGCCTGATCTGCTGCCGAATACGCTTTACCCACCAGCACTGATGTATTTTTTAATGGTCTGGTGGGTAACGTCGGGCTTTCAGTGATGACGCTGACTCGGGGGAGAGATAGCTCGCAAGCGTCTCTTCCGCACGAGGCATCGTCAAATAACCGTAATCATCAATACCTCTAACTTTACTGTAATTACTAGTTTGAGGATTATGAACTCTGAAAGACGCCGGTTTATTCCATGATCTGGACACCTCAGTGTGAAGATCAGGAAAAAACGGGAGTTCCCGACGAGGAGGTCGTGATCTAGATGGTAAATAACGATCATCTAGAAGACTCTTTTTTGATTCAACATCAATATCATCAGCTGGCCACTCAATATTTAATTTAGTAACAGCACGAGATAAAACCTCCAACTCCTCATCAGCGGGGATATGAGCTGGCGAAAACTCAAAATCCCCCATATCAACGACATCCAGTTCCTCAGAACTGGATAGCCGCAACATTGGTGCCTCAACCTGGGGAGGAGAAACCGCAGAGCGGGCTCCTTCCTGGGCTGGGACACCGGATCCAGCAGGTAAGGGCTGAGAAAGGGCTGGGCCCGTCTCAAACCCCGCTACTAGATCCATCTGTGAACCCCACGATGCACGCCGCCGCTGTGCCTCGGCAGCAGCGGGACCCGCACCACGGGGAACACGAACCGAACCATCCTCCTCAAAGAATGCCCGGCGGGAGCGGAGAGTTTTCATGGACAAACTCATGCAATGCTCACAATCAGCCCCCTCGAGGACTGACTGGGCATGCTCTACTCCCAAACAAGCAACACACATCTGATGTGTGTCCCCACCCGTAATGAAACGAGGGCAGGGAACAACACAACGTTTGTAATCTTGCTTGCTCGCCATCATGAGATATATAGCAATATGATCGTACAGACAACAATAAATAGACAAGGACAGAATCACAGAGAGCGCTTGCTGAAGACAACAGAAGCTGGCGCGGTCTGTTTGCAAGGGTGCTTTATAGTTTCCTGGTCTATGACGTCACCTATGACGTATCGGGCTTCCATTGGACTGATTTTACACGTGCTTCATGACGCAATCACGCAGAGCGTTCCCACCGCGTCTCAAACGCAGCTCGAGTTCCCTTGAAAGGGAACATGTAATTTTTGCCGCGCGCACCTTTGGGCTCATGCGGACGCGTCGAGTTTAAACAAGGCTTTACGCTTTAACCAGCTCAGCCACAGTAACAGCTCTTATTAGCCAGCTAAACTTTTACTACCCTGTTAGAAAAATATATAGTTGCATAGTTTCATGTGGTTCTTCTCCCTCGCTGTATTATGGGTTTGCTATGTGGGGAGAAATGTGCTGGTTACGTTTGTGAGACAATCAGCTGATTACTATTATTATATTAAGACCCTTGATCCTCACCTGACTATGGCTTTGTAAACTTTATCCATGATGTGGTTTATAATGGACTGTGGTACAGAAACAGTGACAATGTTACACACTCTTGGCTTACTCTGGCTATTCTCTGCTGTCTCAGACGACGATATGTTTGTCCCGTTTTAGCCACTGTAGCTTCTTCCAAAAGGAGGGGTGAGCAGTGGGCGGAGCCCTTAGTGCAACTCGCAACCGAACCGCTAGATGCCGCTCAAAAATACACACTTTAAAGAAACTGCGGTAGAAATATATTACTCTTGTACAGTATAATGCACATCTTAATGTAATACTACTACTAATAATAATAATAAGCACTTGTTTGCCCAAAATATTTCATTTGAATAAAAGATTTGATTTAAATAAAAGCCTTCATTTGATTACCAGAAAAATTATAATACACAAAACAGAATAATAATAAAATAAACATTTCATAAGGCCCTATTATTGTTAAATTTTAATAAATTTATAAATTCATTTAATTAGATATGTTTTTGATGAAACCACTAAAATGGAATATGGACAATAATTTGGAAAAAAAACATTAAGAATGTAATTTTTGTTCAACTGTAAATAAATTGCTGTTAAATTTATCAAGTTTCATGATTTCAATTAATTACACATGCTTTTTGATTAATACAATTTTACTGTTGTCTTCTGTAGAGCTGCTTTACAGCTGAAATTACATTTGTTTTCATAAGTGATGCAGTTTACACCTGTCATTTTCCTGTTTATTAATGTGAAGTACTCTGAAACAATCTATATCATATAAAGCACTGTATATAAATAAATGACTTGACTTGCTATAAAAAAATCACTATTTCTTTAAGTAGCATACTATTCTGGACCATGTTTAAAACTTTGTATTGTTAGCACTTCTTTTGTTATTGCCTCCTTAAGATGAATCGATTGTTGGTTAGGGTTAGGGTTAGTATTCCACATTGTAAGTTGCTGTAAATAATAGCATCTGCTAAATAAATACATATAAATGTTATAAGCAGCAGAAATCTTCAGCAGAAAGCTTCTATTGCAGAATTGAACTCTGCCTCACTGATCATTATTTTCCTGTTATCACTGTAAAGCTGCGAAACAATATGTATTGTAAAAAGCACTATTGAAAATAGAGCTTTTAATGTTGTTTATGTGTCTATGTGGTGTTTTTAATACGCTTTAAGACACACCATGTGTAAGTTCATAAGTCGACAGCATTGCTGAGTATTTTCTGCTTAAAACTGCAGTGAACCAAAGACAGTCTCAAAAACACGGTTTGAAATCGCTGGTGTTTCTGACGTCACAAACAACCTTGTAACCAATCAGATCAACGTGTGATCGTCAACCAGTGGATCTCTGAGCTGAGTGAGTGAGTGGAGACGGGGCTCATTTGCATATTCATAAAACCTCGCATACTAAGAAGAAGAAGAATCTTTATGCTCGCACATAACAAAATTTTGTATGAGACTCGGCTTTAAGAAAAGTGACACAGCAATTATATAAACACAAGCAATTATAAGCCCAACTTTTTAAATAGAAATATAAAAATAGAAATAAAATACCTCAAGTAAAAACCGAACACTAAATATATTTGATAGCAGCAGAGTGAATATATACTAGACTAGAGTATTAAAGTCAAAAATAAAAACGTAGTGCAGCAGTGCAAAACAATCAGAGTTTTGCTTTCTTGTAAGTATTTTACATCAGTAGTAATAGATGTGCATGTGAGCGAGTGAGTGTGTGGCTATATAGAGAAGTTGCATGTGTGTGTGACTGCGAGGGAATGGAAGAGGGTGATAGCTTTCACAGCTCTGGGAAAAAAAAAACTTTTGAGTCTGGTTGTAGTGGTCTTGATGCTTCTGTACCGCCTTCCCGAAGGAAGTGGTACAAACGTCTCGGTTACGTATGTAACCCTCGTTCCCTGAGTACAGGGAACGGAGACGTGTCGTCGGGGGAGTTCCCTGACGAATTGGGATCACGCTAGGGAGCCTATTGCCTTTGAGAGAATTAAAACGAGCCAATGGAATTGGCATGCAAAATTTGCATTCCGCAGCCCGCCTACCAGCGCGGGTATAAAAAGCGGAAGTAAATATTGCGTAATGCTTTTCGCTGAGGAGCCGAACAGTGTCCAGTCCTCCGCGAAGGTACAGCAACATGGCGAAGGGACGACACGTCTCCGTTCCCTGTACTCAGGGAACGAGGGTTACATACGTAACCGAGACGTTCCCTTTCGTCCTGGGAACTCCGACGTGTCGTCGGGGGAGTTCCCTGACGAATTGGGATCCCTAACAAAACGCCATGGTGCTGGCCCCTTCCAGCGCCCAGCTAAGCTACCCAAGCAGTTTTACAAATTACGGGAGCTAGCAAGGGAATCGCACTGCTGTTCCGCAAGACCCGCACAGTGGATAGGATAACACTGGGAAAGCGTGCCCAACCCGTAAACAGGGGAAGGGAACGCTGCGGAAGCCAGATGCCTGAAGAAGGCCTGGAATACACATATGTACTAGCCCAGGGGGATAGTGAAACATATGGCAGTCCCTGAGGTAGTCCCCTCCAAGGGGAGTGGGAGCGTACTCAACAGGGACGACAGAACGAGTCTGTCAAGGGGAAGACACGGCTAGACTGCACGTGGCATAATGGGTCACCGAAGAGACCACTGGACATAACACCCAGTCTACACAACAACTCCCATAGAGGTAGTAGACCTGGCGCCGGCGGTCCGCCACGCCTGGCACCGAAGGGGTGATGGAGGAACTCACGAGGCTAACCAACGTATGGCGCCAACGGAGCGAAAGACGCACGTATCCGGCTGAGGCACGGAGTGGCGTAGCAAGCCGACACAACCTATTCCCTCGCACCACTGGCCGTAGCGAGTACTCGGGAGGAAATAGGTTCCACACGTAGGCTATAGAATCTAGCGAACGTGTTCGGTGTCGCCCAGCCCGCAGCTCTACAAATGTCTGTCAGCGAGGCGCCTTGAGCCAACGCCCAGGAGGCGGCAACACCTCTTGTAGAGTGAGCACGCAACCTGGGAGGACAAGGCTCACCCGAAGCTTCATACGCTTGGGTGATAGCATCCACTAACCAGTGAGCTAACCTCTGCTTGGAGACGGCCTTCCCCTTCTGCCGGCCTCCGTAACAGACAAAGAGCTGGTCTGAGGTCCTGAAGCTTTGCGTTCTGTCAGTGTAAACCCGCAGGGCGCGGACTGGACAGAGAAAAGCTAGGGCTGGGTCTGCCTCCTCCTGGGGCAGCGCTTGCAGGTTCACTACCTGATCCACGAAGGGAGTGGTAGGAACCTTGGGCACATATCCGGGCCGGGGTCTCAATATAACGCGAGAAAGGCCCGGCCCGAACTCTAGGCACGATTCGTCGACCGAAAAAGCTTGCAGATCCCCGACCCTCTTAAAAGAGGCCAATGCCAACAGGAGCGCTGTCTTAATGGACAGGATATGTCAGCAAAGGCTCAAAGGGAGGACTTTGAAGAGCTCTCAGTACCAGAGCTAGGTCCCAAGAGGGTACAGAGTGTAAAACACGAGGTGGATTTAACCTCCTAGCACCCTTGAGGAATCTGATGATCAGGTCGTGCTTCCCCACGGACTTACCTTCTACTACATCGTGATGTGCGGCTATTGCGGCAACATACACTTTGAGGGTGGAGGGAGACAGCCTTCGCTCCAACCCATCTTGTAGGAAGGAAAGCACGACTCTGATCGGGCAAGTTCGGGGGTCCTCCCGGTGGGAGGAACACCATTCGACGAATAGGTTCCATTTCAATGCATAGAGGCGCCTCGTAGAGGGGGCTCTAGCAGAAGAGATGGTGTTTACCACTGCCTGTGGTAGACCACCTAGAACCTCCGCGTCCCGTCCAGGGACCAGACATGGAGTTTCCAGAGGTCTGGACGCGGGTGCCATAGAGTGCCCCGTCTCTGAGAAAGGAGGTCCTTCCTCAGAGGAATCGGCCAAGGAGGGGCTGTCGTGAGGAGCATGAGTTCCGTGAACCAAGTCCTGGTGGGCCAATAAGGCGCCACTAACAAGACCTGCTCCTCGTCCTCCCTGACCTTGCACAGAGTCTGTGCAAGAAGGCTCACTGGGGGAAACGCATACTTGCGCAGGTCCCGGGGCCAGCTGTGAGCCAGGGCGTCCGTGCCGAGGGTCCCCTCGGACAGGGAGTAAAACCACTGGCAATGGGTCGTGTCCGGAGAGGCAAACAGGTCTACCTGTGCGAGTCCGAAAACACTCCAGATCAGCTGAACCGCCTGGGGATGGAGTCGCCATTCTCCTGGCAGGGGAGGCAACCGTGAAAGCTCGTCTGCCACACAGTTGAGCTCCCCTGGAACATGAGTGGCGCGAAGCGACCTCAGATGCTTCTGACTCCACAGGAGGAGGTGGGAGGCGAGTCGCGACATGCGGCGGGAGCGTAGACCACCTTGTCGGTTGATGTACGCAACGGTCGCAGTGCTGTCCGTACGGACCAGTACGTGCTTGTCTTTGAGGAGCCCCTTGAGGCGGCACAAAGCCAAGCGTACTGCTTGCAACTCTAGGCAGTTGATATGCCAATGCAGCTGGGGCCCCGTCCACAGACCCGAGACTGCATGCCCTTTGTACGTGGCCCCCCACCCCATGGCAGAGGCATCTGTGAAAACCACAGCATGCCTGGAAACCTGGACTAGGGGCACTCCGGCCCGTAGAAACGCAGGATTCGACCACGGGGAGAAGGTTTGGCGACAGTGCGGGGTCACTTTGACCCGGAACGTGCCGCTCTGCCACGCCCACCTCGGGACTCGATCGTGAAGCCAGTGCTGGAGCGGTCTCATATGTAACAGGCCGAGCGGCGTTACTGCGGCTGCGGCTGCCATATGCCCCAGGAGCCTCTGAAATTGTTTCAGTGGGACCGCTGTCCTGCCTCGAAAAGACCTGAGGCAGGTGAGCACTGACTGGACGCGCTCCTCCGTGAGGCGCGCTGTCTGGGCGACCGAGTCCAACTCCATACCGAGATAAGAGATCCTCTGCACGGGGCAGAGTTTGCTCTTGTCCCAGTTGACCTGAAGCCCCAACCGGCTGAGATGCCGTAGCACCATGTCCCTGTGCTCGCACAACACATCTCGCGAGTGAGCCAGAATGAGCCAGTCGTCGAGATAGTTGAGAATGCGAACGCCTTGTTCTCTCATGGGAACAATGGCCGCCTCCGCGACCTTCGTGAAGACGCGGGGTGACAGGGCCAGCCCGAAGGGTAGGACTTTGTACTGATACGCTCGACCCTCGAAAGCAAACCGAAGAAACGGTCTGTGACGAGGAAGAATCGAGACGTGAAAGTACGCGTCCTTCAGGTCGATCGCTGCAAACCAATCCTGGGGACGGATGCACTCGAAAATGCGCTTCTGCGTGAGCATCTTGAACGGGAGTTTGTGCAGGGCCCGATTCAAAACTCGCAGGTCCAGGATTGGCCGTAACCCACCGCCTTTCTTGGGTACAATGAAGTAGGGGCTGTAGAACCCGGACCTCATCTCGGCAGGAGGGACCGGCTCGATCGCGTCCTTCGCCAGCAGGACATCGATCTCTTTCCGCAGGACAGGGGCATCCACTGACCGCACACGGGTGAAGTGGACGCCCCTGAACCTGGGAGGCCGGCGTGCAAACTGAATTGCATAGCCGAACCGGATGGTGCGGATGAGCCATCGAGACGGACCCGGAAGCTCTAGCCAGGCTTCCAGGTACCGAGCCAACAAGCCCACCCGAACCACCGGCGTACCCGCGGAGGGGCAGCGAGGTGGAAGGCAGGGACCCGGCTGCAGTGGCGATGTGGCCACTGGAAGCGGGGTCTGGGCGTGGAGTTTGCCAGAGACCTGCTTCCACCGAGGGGCAGACGGCAGAGAGAGCGCGTGGGCTTTCTGCTGCGGGCTGCCCCTTGGCGAGAGGAGGGGAAGAGACGAGGTACGAGGCCCTGCCTCCTCGTGAGCTGGTCTCTGCCCCTCTGGGCCCAGCCGCCGAGAGGAGCGACGCAACCGAGGAAGCGTTGCCGCTCTCTGCAGACTGGGAAGAGGGGAACGGGAGCGATGCTGCTCGGTGACAGCATCCACTGCCATTCTGACCCTCTTGGACGGAGGAGACTGCGTGCCCACCAGTCTCGACCGAGGATGACCTGAAGGAGGAAGGAGAAACTGCTCTTTTAATGAATTTTTGGGTACCGCTGACCGAGTGGCCAGCGGCGGAACAGAAAGTTTTTTCATACAAAACAAAAAATTCTCCGCCCGGCCCTCCCCCGGGGGAAGGAGGCGTGCAGGGGCACCCTCCTGAAGAGCAGTCATCTGGTCCTCCTTCAGGTCGCCCGTCTCAGGAGCGCTTCCCTCCCTTCCTTTTACGGGAAGGGGCCGGGGGCGTCTGAGCGGGTTTGGCCGACCTCTTACGACCAGACTTCCTCACTCCAGGGTTGGAAGGCTGCGCTGGAGGGGGAGCTGGCGCAGGAGGACGGCCTCGGCGACGGGAAGCAGCTGGAGGTTCAACAGGAGCAGAAGACGGACCCGCAGCAGCCCGTCTCCTGTGCAGGACGTGCCGTATCGCCTCCGACTGCTTCTGGGCGGCGGAGAACTCTTGGGCTAAGGTCTCCACCGCGTCGCCGAAGAGGCCGCCCTGGGAAATGGGGAAGTTGAGAAGTCTGTTCTTCTCCGCTTCCCGCATCTCAGCCAGGGTCAGCCATAGGTGGCGTTCCTGGACCACTAGAGTGGACATCGCCCGACCCAGCGAACGTGCGGCGACTTTCGTCGCCCGGAGGGCGAAGTCCGTCGCCACACGCAGCTCCTGCAGCAGAGCCGGGTCAGAACCACCCGCCTGCAAGTCATGGAGCGCCTTTGCTTGATGTACTTGCAAAAGCGCCATGGCATGCAGGGTGGAAGCGGTGTCTCCACACGCCACGTAGGCATCCTTGGTCAGACCGGAGGAAAACCTACAGGCGCGGGAGGGGAGTGAAGGGGCACCCCGCCAAGCGGAAGCGGTCTTAGGACACAATAGCATCGCTACCGACCGCTCCACTGGGGGGATTCCCTCGTACCCGTGCGCCGCTCCACTGTCCAGGGTGGTGAGGAGGGAGGAGCGAGGATGTCCACGCCTGGACGCAAAAGGTGCCAGCCAAGACTTCCTCAACTCCTCATGCACTTCAGGGAAGAATGGGACTGGAGCAGGCCGTGGGGCAACAGAACGGCCCGCCCCAATACACCAATCATCCAGCCGCGAAGGTTCGGGACCCGGCGGAGGGTTCCACACAAGCCCGACATTCGCAGCCGCCCGTTCGAGCATAGCAGCCATTTCTGGATCCGGCTCAGGCTGAACCACCACACCCGAAGGGGGCAGTCCTGCCGAGTCATCACCAGAAGATGACCGCTCCTCCTCCGATGCCGCGATCGACATCTGATCCTCAGGTGGTGCTCCGAAGGAGACAACCGGAACCGCCCGAGGGGGCTCCGGCCGCTCCAACGGAAGCGCCGATGGCCGCGAGCTACTAGAGGTGTGAGGATGCCGATAGGATCTTTCACCAGTCGAAACATTGCTCACAGTAATCCTCATACGCTCACCAACAGGAATCACAGAAGTAGCCGCCTGCCGAACTGAATCGACAGGTGAACTAGATCTGGGATTTTCTGAAGGGACTCCCCCATGTTTCAGGGTTCTCAGTCTCGAACGCAGCGTCGCGAGAGTCATATTCCCACAGTGAGAACATGACTCGTCCACAAACGCTGCCTCAGCGTGCGCTAAGCCCAAGCACGAGAGGCAGTATTTGTGGCCATCATCCCGAGGGAGAGATCGACCGCATCCAGAAACGCACGGGTGAAACGTCATCCTGAAAAGGACGCGAAACACCCGTGATGCTCTTTTAGAGAAAGGAAAAAAACTCTTTAAATGTGCCGAGGCACAGAGGGACCACCGCGGCAGACAAACGGGGAAACTGCAAGCCCGAATGCTGCACTCCAATACCAGCCGTTAAAACAGCTTTTTGTTTCTGTTTCAATCCAGCCGCGGGAAGCGATGGTCGCTCGAGTGCCGTGACGCCAGCAGCAGAGGATTCCTCTCTTCTCCAAAAGACGCTCGTTCTGTTCTTCTCTTCTTCAAAAGCTTTTTCAGAGGACACAGCAGCTCAGAGAGACACACTGGAGGCTCCGAAGCTAAAAGCATTACGCAATATTTACTTCCGCTTTTTATACCCGCGCTGGTAGGCGGGCTGCGGAATGCAAATTTTGCATGCCAATTCCATTGGCTCGTTTTAATTCTCTCAAAGGCAATAGGCTCCCTAGCGTGATCCCAATTCGTCAGGGAACTCCCCCGACGACACGTCGGAGTTCCCAGGACGAAAGGGAACAGTCCATTTCCCGGGTGGATGGGATCCGCCACGTTGCGGCTGGCCCTCTTCCTGATTCGGATAGCATATATTGTGTTCAGGTCTGGTAGATGGCAGCCCATGATCCTCTGAGCAGTTCTCACCACCCGTGCCAAGTCCTTCCTTTCCTTTGCGGTGCAGCTGCCATACCACACCGTTGCATTTAAACAAAGTATGCTTTCTATTGTAGCACTGTAGAAGTTCTTGAGCAACTGAGCGCTGAGTCCAGTACGTTTTAACTTCCTGAGGAAGAAAAGACGTTGTTGCGCCTTCTTCACCAGGTGTGATGTATTAACCGACCAGGACAGGTCAGATGAAATATGGACTCCCAGGAACTTAATACTATCCACACGCAAAACAGTCATGAGTAAAAAGGCTGAAGAGGGCTGGGCTGAGCACACAGCCCTGCGGTGTTACAGTGTTCAGGATCAGAGTGGAAGATGTAAAGTTCCCTATCCTCACCAACTGTTGACGAGTCGTGAGAACATCCCTGATCAAGAAACACAGTGAAACTGATAGTCCCAGGTTGTGGAGCTTCAGCACCAGCTTGTCTGGGAGAACTGTGTTAAAAGCTGAGCTGAAGTCCACGAATAACATCCTAACATAAGTGTTGGGGTGCTGCAGGTGTGTCATGGCTATATGGAGTGTTAGCGAGACAGCATCCTCCGTAGGCGAACTGAAGGCTATCGAGACCATCAGGGATAACATCTCTGATGTGATTTAGGAGGATCCTCTCAAAACACTTCATGATTACCGGGGTTAGGGCAACTGGACGATAATCATTGAGGCATGTGCCGACTGATTTTTTTGGCACAGGCACAATGATAGAGGTTTTTAGGCAGACGGGGACCATAGCAAGCTGCAGGGACAGGTTGAAAATGTCCAGGAAAACTCCTGCCAGCTGGTCAGCACATGATTTCAGAGCCCAGCCCGACACCTTATCTGGTCCTACAGCCTTGTTGATATTGATGTTCTTTAGGGTATAACACACTTGGTGCCTCTGCAGGACGAGGGGCTGGTGCTGCTCCTCTAGTTAGCTGCTCACTGAGTCAAAGCGTGCAAAGAAGCTGTTCAGGGTATCTGGCAGAGTGGGGTCATCATGGCTGACCTGCCGGTCACTGTGCTTATAGTCCGTAATGGTCCTTATACCTCTCCACATATTATGTGGGTTGTTGTTATTGAAGTGCTTCTCAATGCGCTGTTTGTACTTGAGTTTTGCCAGTTGGATACCCTCTTTCAGTTCTTTCCGGGCCCTACTGTAAGCCGGCCTGTCCCCTGACCCGTAAGCTACATCCCGGGCTTTGAGCAGATGCCGCACTGTACCATCCAACCATGGCTTCTGATTGGGAAAAACCATGATGGTCTTTGTGGGCAGGACAACATTAGTGCAGAAATGAACATAGGACAGAACAGCAGAAGTATATTCCTCAAGATTAGCACCCTGTTTGAACACATCCCAGTCTGTATGCTCGAAACAGTCTTGTAGTGCTGAGGAGAGCTCCTTAGTCCAGTTCAGCACGGTTCTAGTTGTGGGTTTAGTCCTGCAGATCAGAGGTTTATAAGCCGGGATCAGCGTCGCTGTAATGTGATCTGACATGCCCAGGTGTGGAGCTGCATAAGCTTTATATGCTCCCGAAATGTTACAATAAACCTGATCCAGTATGTTATTTTCTCTGGTTGGAAAATCAACGAATCTATAAAATTTAGAAAGCACTGATTCCAGCTCTACATGGTTAAAGTCCCCAGCTACAATCACAGCCGCCTCTGGATTTGCGTTCATCTGCGTGCTAATCAGACAATACAGTTCCTCCAGTGCTAATTTAGCATTTGCTCTCGGTGGTAAATAAGCTGCTATGATTATAACAGAGCCGAGTTCTCTGACCAGTTTGAACGGTCTGCACTTCACTGCCAGATATTCCAGCTCAGGGGAGCAGAATGTCCCGATAAGATTAGTAGCAGTACACCACAGGTTATTAATGTAAAGCACCAAACCTCCTCTTTTGTTCTTCCCTGAAGCTGCGGTCTTATCGGCTCGGAACAGAGAGCGCCCCGTATGTTGTTATCCAGCCAGGTCTCTGTGACGATCGCCACACAGCTGTCCATCCTCCGCGAAGCGAACCTCAAGCGGATCTCGTCTAACTTGTTGGTGAGAGACCTGGCATTCGCGAGGAGAAGGCTGGGCAACGCCGGTCTGTGTGGATTTGCCTATAGCCTAGCACGCAGCCCGCTCCGCTTACCCCGCTTTTGTTTACGGTGTCTTCTGCATCTTCTGAGCTACAGAGGGGGGGTGGTGAAAGCCCCGATGAGCCGCTGCAGCTCCGGTGGTATAGAATCCAGCTTTGGGGGTGCATAAAGTCCTGATTTTTTTCCCAGCTCCAACATTTCAGCCCTACCGTTTTGTATTTTTTCCGCAAGTCCTTGAATAAGCGACGAACACACATACAAAAACATACAAAGAAATAAAAAAAGCCGAGAGCTCCGAGCCGCTGCGTACACACGCGCCGCCATGTAGCCATGTGACGCATTAACGTGTGCGTCAATAAATGAGGCGAGGGTGTCGAGTTACATTCAAGATATTTTAAGGCATGAAGACCTTTTTTTTCAAAGAAAAAACATTTAAATGTGTCATTTTGATGATCAAAGATGAGTTTTAAGGGATAAAATTATTTACTACAGTGGGACTTTAAATAATGGTGGCTTGACTTCTTTTGTCTCTGTTTTGTCACTTTTCTTGCAGTGTAAATATGTTGTTGTATATGTTTAATCTCATTGGTCTGCATTTGTGCTGCTGCGTGCAGTCTGTTGCATTGTGCCTAAAAAGTGTGTTATTTAATGCATCTTTTCAGATGCTCTGCTCTTGAGTGACGAGTATATACTTCAAGTGATGAGTATATACTTCTGCTGCCATCGGACACATTGCAGAGGAGAAACTCTGGAAACTCATGTTCACCCACGGGCCATAGTTGAGCTGACACTGCAACAGTAACACTGAATGTATCACTGGGTGCATGGGGAACACTGAATGAGTGAATGCAGACACTATATGCATGAAAGAGTAAAAACTCCTGCCTCTGTTTCAGATCTGCAACTTTCGTGTAGATCTGTAGACCAGTAGATGGCAGTGCTTGTATATGCCTCGCTTTCTTGTGTAAATGACCATGTGCACATTAATAAATGGATCTATAAATCATTTAAAGGCAATATTGGAGTATACTTTTTTAATTTTCCATAGAAAATTCTGCCAAAGATAATTGGTGTACTTACGATGTGTAGTTTTAGATAGTCCCCTAGCCCAGAGGAGCTGTTGACTCGCACCAGTACTGCTTCTGTCAGCTGAGTGCTGAAGCCCATGGCCAGCCGGTCCGCTCGCGTGCTCGGACGCTCGTTCGGTGGCCATGTGTATGTGATCAGACCTCCATCTCTCCCGAATATATACGTGGTGCCGGCTGCAGGAGACACAGATGTGCAAACACACAGAGAGATTATGCTAAATCTGTGAGCGATTACAAAACTGTATCATGTAACTATACAAAGTTTCCGGCTCTCTCAATAGAATAGAATAGATAGATAGATAGATAGATAGATAGATAGATAGATAGATAGATAGATAGATAGATAGATAGAGATGTTATTTTTTTCTGATCCTGTGATCAACAAATATGTAAATAACATTACTAGGTTCACATGCAAGATTTATGAGAATACATGGAACCTGTAAGGAATAATCGACAACAGGCTGTTGAATTACACAGACTCGAGGCGGTGGAGATGTTGCCACACCTCAAGACACTTTTCAAGTGTTTTATTTCAAGACCATGGGGTTCCCTTTCGAAAACGGTCACTTCATATTGCATAGCTATACGCAGTGGGGAAACTCCTTTTACTCGAATTCTGAAGCTTAAAATGTAAAACGCATTTTGCAGCTGCACAGCTAGCACAGTGAGTGTCTAGCTCACTCATTGGCTGTGCTGCGGCAACTGCACATCCAATGGCGCGGGCGGCTCCAACGTGTGCGCCAATGAACTATCATTACGTCATACACGGAACCTTGCTAAGACAGAACTGCTTGTGATCCCGGCCAACTCAACACTACACAACAACTTCTCCATTCAACTAGGTTCGTCATCCATAACTCCTTCCACGACAGCCAGGAATCGTGGAGTTGTAATTGAATAGTTAAGCTTCACAGACCATATTAATACAATGGCAGATCTGTCCTTGCCTAATACAACATTAGGAAGATCAGACCCTTCCTATCAGAGCTACACAACTCCTGGTCCAAGCTCTTGTTCTCTCCAGACTGGACTATTGTAATGCTCTCTTAGCGGGCTTTCCGACATATGCTATTAAGCCTTTGCAACAGATCCAGAATTCAGCAGTGAGGGTGGTCTTCAACGAGGAAAGCCCACGTCACACCCCTCTTCATCAGTTTGCACTGGCTGCCAATCGCATTAAATTTAAGACACTGATGTTTGCCTACAAGACAACCACTGGCTCTGCAACAATATAAGTAAACTCGCTAGTTCAGACTTATGCACTCTCCAGAAGCATGCGTTCTGAAAGTGAACGACGCCTCGTGGTGCCGTCTCAAAGAGGCACGAAATCACTCTCACTGAGCTTTTCCTGGACTGTTCCCAGCTGGAGGAATGATCTGGCTATCTCAATTCGAGCAGCTGAGTCTTTAGCCATTTTCAAAAAAATTATTTTTAATTGACCAATTAATACTAGCACTAACCTTTTCTATTCTATACTATTCTAATTCTATACTATTCTAAACCTTACTACCTGTACTGTGCTAGACTGAGACTTGTTACAGCACTGTTGGTCTGATTGCTTCTATTTTTCTCATTTGTAAGTCGCTTTGGAAAAAAGCCTGCTAAATGATTAAATGTAAATTAGTTAATTAAAGTGTTTTTGACCTTGGATGTGTGTAAGAATGCCTGTAGGAGACTCCAAAACAACATTAGGAGTCTTTATAACAGCATAATAGGGGCATTTTAATTGAGAAAATAATCCAAAATTCACATCCTGTCGGGTCAATTTGTCCTACTCATGTCCTACTTCATTCTAGGGTTGACCCGTCAAACAAAAACAACTCTTTCACTCTGTATTTTGTCTAATAAGCATTCATTCAAAATGCCCCAGTCCTCAGAAAACCTTCCCCCTCTCCCCTGTTGTCATCGGCCCTAAAACCAGTTCCCTTCAAAGGCCATTATCACCTCTGCTCCCCTAACGCAAATCAAAACATTGTGGCTTCTTTCATTTGTTCTTTTCTCTCTTTTCCTCAAAGTCGACAACTGTGTTATTCAACAGTCGTTCCAGTTGCTCCAGACGAGCACAGAGAGAGGAAGGAATAACCACACGGAGGAAGTCAAGAGGAAAAAAAGAAGGCAAGGCCCTGAACTGGGCCCTCCTTAAATTATGGAATAATTGTTAAAAAATAAATAAAATAGGCATATTTGTGGAAAAAATATCTAATATTTGAGTTACATAAAAGCTTTTTATTTGTTTTCTTCCAAATTGTCCTTGAAATAGTGGTCAAGAACCCCCGCCCACCCCCAAAACAAAAATGGTTTGGCCACTGATCAAAATTTGATGTTGTCATTTGATTTGAAGTTCAGTAGGCTAATGTTACGATCAAAATGTCCGGTCAGCATAAGTCTGGTGCTCAGAAAAGAAAAGAAAAGAGAAGAAGAGAAGAAGAAAATAGAGGCCTTCGAGATGTCCTAAACAAATATTTTTAAAAAGGTGGTGACGGTGAAGCTGGAACTAACGTTAGTAAAGTCAACGTAGAGCAAGGTAAGAAACAGCGCAGCCAACGTTTATGAGTGTTGTCAAAGACCCGGTACTTCGGTACTAATTTTGTTTGAAACGTCACGCCACGGTACCAGGTTTTCTCAAACCCGATACTTGATGCGCGTGCATGCCCGAAGCGCGTGCAGTTGCGTCCTCTTCATAAAAGTGCTGAGACATTGTGACCGGCGGTGCTGCTGATGTGGTGGCTGTAAATCCACTTGTTGATAAGAAAGGAGGAAAGAGAAACATATGGAAATATTTTGGATATTAGCTCATAATAGCGACGCGGCGCGCTCGTTTTTACAGGCGCATAAGTTCATTGTTGCATTGCAACGACAAACGCCACGGGAGAGCACGCGCTTGTAGAGAGGAAGAGCAGAGGAGTGGAACAGGAGAGGAAGAGCAGAGGAGAGGAACAGGAGAGGAAGAGCAGAGGAGAGGAGAGGAACAGGAGAGGAAGAGCAGAGGAGGGGAACAGGAGAGGAAGAGCAGAGGAGGGGAACAGGAGAGGAAGAGCAGAGGAGGGGAACAGGAGAGGAAGAGCAGAGGAGGGGAACAGGAGAGGAAGAGCAGAGGAGGGGAACAGGAGAGGAAGAGCAGAGGAGGGGAACAGGAGAGGAAGAGCAGAGGAGGGGAACAGGAGAGGAAGAGCAGAGGAGAGGAACAGGAGAGGAAGAGCAGAGGAGGGGAACAGGAGAGGAAGAGCAGAGGAGGGGAACAGGAGAGGAAGAGCAGAGGAGTGGAACAGGAGAGGAACAGGAGAGGAAGAGCAGAGGAGGGAAACAGGAGAGGAAGAGCAGAGGAGGGGAGAGGAACAGGAGAGGAAGAGCAGAGGAGGGGAACAGGAGAGGAAGAGCAGGGGAGGGGAACAGGAGAGGAAGAGCAGAGGAGGGGAACAGGAGAGGAAGAGCAGAGGAGGGGAGAGGAACAGGAGAGGAAGAGCAGAGGAGGGGAACAGGAGAGGAAGAGCAGAGGAGGGGAACAGGAGAGGAAGAGCAGAGGAGAGAAGATGAACAGGAGAGGAAGAGCAGAGGAGGGGAACAGGAGAGGAAGAGCAGAGGAGGGGAACAGGAGAGGAAGAGCAGAGGAGGGGAACAGGAGAGGAAGAGCAGAGGAGGGAAGATGAACAGGAGAGGAGGGGAACAGGAGAGGAAGAGCAGAGAAGTGGAACAGGAGAGGAAGAGCAGAGGAGGGGAACAGGAGAGGAAGAGCAGAGGAGGGGAACAGGAGAGGAAGAGCAGAGGAGGGGAACAGGAGAGGAAGAGCAGAGGAGTGGAACAGGAGAGGAAGAGCAGAGGAGGGGAACAGGAGAGGAAGAGCAGAGGAGGGGAGAGGAACAGCAGAGGAGAGGAACAGGAGAGGAAGACCAGAGGAGGGGAACAGGAGAGGAAGAGCAGAGGAGGGGAGAGGAACAGGAGAGGAAGAGCAGAGGAGAGGAACAGGAGAGGAAGAGCAGAGGGGTGGAACAGGAGAGGAAGAGCAGAGGAGGGGAACAGGAGAGGAAGAGCAGAGGAGTGGAACAGGAGAGGAAGAGCAGAGGAGTGGAACAGGAGAGGAAGAGCAGAGGAGGGGAACAGGAGAGGAAGAGCAGAGGAGGGGAACAGGAGAGGAAGAGCAGAGGAGGGGAACAGGAGAGGAAGAGCAGAGGAGGGGAACAGGAGAGGAAGAGCAGAGGAGTGGAACAGGAGAGGAAGAGCAGAGGAGGGGAACAGGAGAGGAAGAGCAGAGGAGGGGAGAGGAACAGCAGAGGAGAGGAACAGGAGAGGAAGACCAGAGGAGGGGAACATGAGAGGAAGAGCAGAGGAGGGGAGAGGAACAGGAGAGGATGAGCAGAGGAGAGGAACAGGAGAGGAAGAGCAGAGGAGAGGAACAGGAGAGGAAGAGCAGAGAGGTGGAACAGGAGAGGAAGAGCAGAGGAGGGGAACAGGAGAGGAAGAGCAGAGGAGAGGAACAGGAGAGGAAGAGCAGAGGAGAGGAACAGGAGAGGAAGCGCAGAGGAGGGGAACAGGAGAGGAAGAGCAGAGGAGGGGAACAGGAGAGGAAGAGCAGAGGAGGGGAGAGGAACAGGAGAGGAACAGCAGAGGAGAGGAACAGGAGAGGAAGACCAGAGGAGGGGAACAGGAGAGGAAGAGCAGAGGAGGGGAGAGGAACAGGAGAGGAAGAGCAGAGGAGAGGAACAGGAGAGGAAGAGCAGAGGGGTGGAACAGGAGAGGAAGAGCAGAGGAGGGGAACAGGAGAGGAAGAGCAGAGGAGAGGAACAGGAGAGGAAGAGCAGAGGAGAGGAACAGGAGAGGAAGAGCAGAGGAGGGGAACAGGAGAGGAAGAGCAGAGGAGGGGAACAGGAGAGGAAGAGCAGAGGAGGGGAACAGGAGAGGAAGAGCAGAGGAGGGGAACAGGAGAGGAAGAGCAGAGGAGGGGAACAGGAGAGGAAGAGCAGAGGAGAGGAACAGGAGAGGAAGAGCAGAGGAGAGGAACAGGAGAGGAAGAGCAGAGGAGGGGAACAGGAGAGGAAGAGCAGAGGAGGGGAGAGGAACAGGAGAGGAAGAGCAGAGGAGGGAAACAGGAGAGGAAGAGCAGAGGAGGGGAACAGGAGAGGAAGAGCAGAGGAGGGGAACATGAGAGGAAGAGCAGAGGAGGGGAACAGGAGAGGAAGAGCAGAGGAGGGGAACAGGAGAGGAAGAGCAGAGGAGGGGAGGGAAACAGGAGAGGAAGAGCAGAGGAGAGGAGGGAAACAGGAGAGGAAGAGCAGAGGAGAGGAACAGGAGAGGAAGAGCAGAGGAGGGGAACAGGAGAGGAAGAGCAGAGAGCAGAGGAGGGGAACAGGAGAGGAAGAGCAGAGGAGGGGAACAGGAGAGGAAGAGCAGAGGAGGGGAACAGGAGAGGAAGAGCAGAGGAGAGGAGGGAAACAGGAGAGGAAGAGCAGAGGAGAGGAACAGGAGAGGAAGAGCAGAGGAGGGGAACAGGAGAGGAAGAGCAGAGGAGGGGAACAGGAGAGGAAGAGCAGAGGAGGGGAACAGGAGAGGAAGAGCAGAGGAGGGGAACAGGAGAGGAAGAGCAGAGGAGGGGAGGGGAACAGGAGAGGAAGAGCAGAGGAGGGGAACAGGAGAGGAAGAGCAGAGGAGAGGAACAGGAGAGGAAGAGCAGAGGAGGGGAACAGGAGAGGAAGAGCAGAGGAGGGGAGAGGAACAGGAGAGGAAGAGCAGAGGAGGGAAACAGGAGAGGAAGAGCAAGGGAAAAGGAGAGATCTGGGCATGGGGGGGCCATCTAAGATTATCTTGTCCCGGGCCCAGGCAAGACTGTCAGCTGGCCTGAGTGCAGCTATAGTCAGGTGATTGGTAAGATTGATCTGGTCATGTGGTTGAGGACTGAATAAAAGAAGATTATAGTAAAACTTTTCTCTTTTCTCTGAGCTTTGATTTTTGATTCTCATTTTGTGCTTCTGCCTTCTGGGCAACTGGCTTAAAGGGTTAGTTCACCCAAAAATGAAAATTAAGTCATTAATTACTCACCCCCATGCTGTACCAACCCCGTAAGACCTTCGTTCGTCTTCGGAACACAAATGAAGATCTTTTTTTATTAAATGTGACAACTGGATCACTCCTCCATAGGCTCCCTAAGGGAATGAATCCTGACGGCCCAGAAAGTCAATGAAGAAAATGTTTAAATATTCCATGTCACAACAGTGGCTCAACTATAAGTTTATCAAGCGACGAGAATACTTTTTGTGCGAAAAAAACAAACAAAAATAACGACTTTATTCGACTATTCCTTTTCTTCCTTGTAGGCCTGAAACGAGACTTCAAGAGATGTCCATGACGCATGCGCGAGAATTGCGATCTCCTTCAACTACTTCAGTTAAGTTCTCGCGCGTGCGCGTCGTGGAAATCTCTTGAAGTCTCGTTTCAGGCCTACAAGGAAGAAAAGGAATAGTCGAATAAAGGATCTGGGCCGACACTATGTTGCTGTCTGGGTAGCCTCCTGTAACGAATGCCGTAATCAAAATGCCCCAGTCCTCAGAAAACCTTCCCCCTCTCCCCTGTTGTCATCGGCCCTAAAACCAGTTCCCTTCAAAGGCCATTATCACCTCTGCTCCCCTGAACAATCTCACCAAGAGACTGTGTCTGCAACCCTCAAAGACAGCATAGGAGACCAGACGGCACTAGCCATTTGGTCAAAGACTATAGAGATAAACTTCCACAGAAGGACACTTACTCCATTCATACCCACACACTTTCTCAAATGTTTATAGTATTTCTCCTGTGTTTTATGCATGTCCTTATGTTTTATTATCCTAGTTATGATTCTTTAGTTATGTTAGAGTAATTTCAAATGTTGATATCCAAAGATGATGTATCACTGCTTTAACCCTCTGGGGTTCTTCGTCAACCAGTCACACATAGGACCTTCACAGTCATAAGTGACCGGACCCCTAAAATCAAATTTTTTATTTTTCCAGTAAAATCAATGAAATGTATTTTTGTTCAATAATATTTTTTCTTTTTTTCTTTGGTGTTTTCAGAGAATTCTATGATATTAATGAATATTTATGCAATAATTATGATCATTTTTTTCCCATTGAATATAATAGAAAATTTATATATATATATATATAATTTTTATTATTTTTTAATTAATGCTGTATTTCAGGTTTAATTAGAGACTAGGCCTATAGAAAAAAAATGTTGAAAGCAGATTGGTGCCATCTGGTGAAAGTAGTGAGCATAGTTATCATGCAATATCATATTTTAACAACTAGATGGATTTACAGCTCTCTGTAGAAAGGCTTCTGAATTCTAGTTGTTTTGAACATATTTGCCTATTTTTTCAGGTTGTGGATTTTAATATATAATAAGAGATTCTCAAAGACTATTTTTGTCAAGTTTTTTGAGAATTTTATGATAATAATTAATATTTATGCAATAATTATGATCCATTTTCCCCATTGAATATAATAGAAAATGTATATATATATATATTTGTTTTTTTATTAATGCTGTATTTCAGGTTAAATTAGAGACAAGGCCTATAGAATTTTTTTTTTTTAATCAGATTGGTGCCATCTGGTGAAAGTAGTGAGCATAATTATCATGCAATATCATATTTTAACAACTAGATGGATTTACAGCTCTCTGTAGAAAGGCTTCTGAATTCTAGTTGTTTTGAACATATTTGCCTATTTTTTCAGGTTGTGGATTTTAATATATAATAAGAGATTCTCAAAGACTATTTTTGTCAAGTTTTTTGAGAATTTTATGATAATAATTAATATTTATGCAATAATTATGATCCAGTTTTCCCCATTGAATATAATAGAAAATGTGTGTGTATATATATTAAATTTGTTTTAATTAATGCTGTATTTCAGGTTAAATTAGAGACTAGGCCTATAGAATTTTTTTATTTTAAATCAGATTGGTGCCATCTGGTGAAAGTAGTGAGCATAATTTTCATGCAATATCATATTGTAACAACTAGATGGATTTACAGCTCTCTGTAGAAAGGCTTGTGAATTCTAGTTGTTTTGCACATATTTGCCTATTTTTTCAGGTTGTGGATTTTAATATATAATAAGAGGTTCTCAAAGACTATTTTTGTCAAGTTTTTTGTTTGTTTGGTTGGTTTAAAATGATTTTTTGTACAATTCAATGAACAGTAACTCTTATTCAAAATTGGCAACAGCAATTATGAACAAAAAACTAAAATAACAGCAAAAGTATAATAGTGGAGGAAGTCGAGGATGAACTTTCGACAGTTCTTCTTTACAAATTCGCAATGCCTTTACCTGATTAATGCATCTCTAAAATGTATCTTCTAAGGTCCTGTGAAAGTTGTCGGGAGAGAGGCATGAATCACACTAATCAATCTCTCTTGAGCAGAACAGATTAGTCAGTAACCAGACTTTGTGGGTCAGAAATAAACACATCACACACAACATCAGAGGAAATATGTAGATTTAGGAGAGATTTAGTTGGCATTTACATATGGCTAAAGTCATAAATATTGCTCAGTTTTGGGGTGTTTTTGACATTTGTATATTTTATCAGTGTTTTCCAGCAGTTGTGAAGGCTTGCAGACATGTGTCGAGGAGACTGGGGGTGGGTGAATCTACACAATCCTATTAGTGTGGATTAGCGCTTGGCTTTCTCATGCACCGCTGCACAGCTCAAGGAGCCGGATTGTGCATCAGCAGAAAAAAGAGCAGTGACATTGCTGACCTTTTTTTCTTTTCTATTTGCTAATGGATAAGGCTGTCTCACAGAGGATTTATTAGCTTGTAAACCTTTCTAGCTGTGTCTTAACATATCCTTCTGAAGGATCCAAACATTAGAAAGCAGTGACAAGTTTATTTTTTACAGTGCACCTGATCATTTTCATCTGCACATCTCAGCGACAGTTGTTTTGTCCATCTGTCACAATGACTGGGTTTACATGAGCAACAATAATGTGATTATTTCCAGTTACACAATCAAACCTCTTCACTCCCGTTTACATGCGATTGTCATTATGCTGATTATTCGCTATGACGCTTTTTGCCATTATTCATATATGCACAAATGATGAACTCACATTCAGTAAGTGTGACACTGTTTTAATCAGGTGTAAAACACATTTCTATGGGTGTATTGGGTTTTTTAAAAGTGTCTTCATTCTGATCAATAAACTGCATTATATTCATGTTGCGCAACATTGTCAACATGAACTAGCAGCACAAAAACGTGACACCTTCTTTACCGCCACGTTTTCCGAACCGGCGCATGAAAACGCCATCAGTGTTCGTCACAAACACACGCGCCAGAGAGGAGCAGATGCCATTAAACTCTTTACATGTTTATTGTGATTAAAGTCGGCGTACGCCACATATTCTCCTGTGATTTTGATTGTGAGCGTAATTGCATCAATTTGATTAAAGAATTGTGTTTACATCAGGTAAAGTTTAATCACAATTCTGCCTGAATCTCATTATATCACACTATGAGGGCACAGTTACATGTAGTCAATGTAATGTGAAAAGTGAGTAACGCTTTAGATTACAGCCTTTTTCTTAAATATCGGGTTTTTTACGAGATACTCTCGTTTCATGTAGTTACAGGGTAAGTACAATTGAAAAACATACACACAATCTTATATTACTGACTCATGAAACATTACTGAAACATTTATTTGAAAAACAACTTAATTCAAAACAAACACTTCTTTTTCGTTTAAAACTTTTTTTTATCAATTCATTTCAAATGCTTAAGTCTCGACAGAAAGTAGCATGTTTTGTCCCCCTTTTATTCTCATGCTTGGCTTGTTCCTCTTGTTCCTCTTCTGTTTTTTCTTTCTTTCCACTGATGAATCTGAAGAAGAAATCATCTCTTGCTATTCTGTATTAAAATAAAAATGCAGTACACCCAGAAATACGTCGTCACCATTTACTTAACTTTTACCCTCATGCAATCCGAGATGTATACGACTTTCCTTCCTCAGATTAACACAAATGACGTTTTTTAGAAAAATAAATCATCTCTGGGAATGCAGATAATGCAAGCTCATGTGTTCCTAAAAGTTGGAGCATCAAACAGCACATACTGCAATAACTGCATTCGACCCCAATGGAGGGATCAATGTCTTCTGAAGTCAAACGAAAGTGTTTGTAAGAAAAATACCAATATTTTAAACTTTTTAAACTGTAGACTACCGCTTCAGACCAGCTGTCACCAGCGTGTGCATGAGAGGGTTGAGTTCACTCTTGACCTGAGCGTAATGTGAAGCGTGACGTGACATGCCGAGAAACTCACGCGCAAGTCTGATGCGGATTTTTAAATATTGCTCACAACAAAATACAAACAATAACAGATAATAACAATGAGAAACAAACAAGACAGGAGGAGAGAGACTCCAGTTCTCGAGTTTCACAGTGTGCTTACGTCAAGCTTCACATTGTGCTTACGTCAAGCTTCACATTGTGCTTACGTCAAGCTTCACATTGTGCTTACGTCAAGCTTCATATTGTGCTTACGTCAAGCTTCACAGCGCGCTTACGTCAAGTTTCACATTGTGCTTACGTCAAGCTTCACATTGTGCTTACGTCAAGCTTCACATTGTGCTTACGTCAAGTTTCACATTGTGCTTACGTCAAGCTTCACAGCATGCTTACGTCAAGCTTCACATTGTGCTTACGTCAAGTTTCACATTGTGCTTACGTCAAGCTTCACATTGTGCTTACGTCAAGCTTCATATTGTGCTTACGTCAAGCTTCACAGCGCGCTTACGTCAAGTTTCACATTGTGCTTACGTCAAGCTTCACATTGTGCTTACGTCAAGCTTCACATTGTGCTTACGTCAAGTTTCACATTGTGCTTACGTCAAGCTTCACAGCATGCTTACGTCAAGCTTCACATTGTGCTTACGTCAAGTTTCACATTGTGCTTACGTCAAGCTTCACATTGTGCTTACGTCAAGTTTCACATTGTGCTTACGTCAAGCTTCACAGCATGCTTACGTCAAGCTTCACAGCGTGCTTACGTCAAGTTTCACATTGTGCTTACGTCAAGCTTCACATTGTGCTTACGTCAAGCTTCACAGCGTGCTTACGTCAAGCTTCACAGCGTGCTTACGTCAAGCTTCACAGCATGCTTACGTCAAGCTTCACATTGTGCTTACGTCAAGCTTCACAGTGTGCTTACGTCAAGCTTCACATTGTGCTTACGTCAAGCTTCACATTGTGCTTACGTCAAGCTTCACAGCGCGCTTACGTCAAGCTTCACAGTGTGCTTACGTCAAGCTTCACAGCGCGCTTACGTCAAGCTTCACAGTGTGCTTACGTCAAGCTTCACAGTGTGCTTACGTCAAGCTTCACATTGTGCTTACGTCAAGCTTCACATTGTGCTTTCGTCAAGCTTCACAGCGCGCTTACATCAAGCTTCACAGCATGCTTACGTCAAGCTTCACATTGTGCTTACGTCAAGCTTCACATTGTGCTTCACATTGTGCTTACGTCAAGCTTCACATTGTGCTTACGTCAAGCTTCACATTGTGCTTACGTCAAGCTTCACAGCGTGCTTACGTCAAGCTTCACATTGTGCTTACGTCAAGCTTCACAGCGTGCTTACGTCAAGCTTCACAGCGTGCTTACGTCAAGCTTCACATTGTGCTTACGTCAAGCTTCACAGCGTGCTTACGTCAAGCTTCACAGCGTGCTTACGTCAAGCTTCACAGCGTGCTTACGTCAAGCTTTACAGCGTGCTTACGTCAAGCTTTACAGCGTGCTTACGTCAAGCTTCACATTGTGCTTACGTCAAGTTTCACATTGTGCTTACGTCAAGCTTCACATTGTGCTTACGTCAAGTTTCACATTGTGCTTACGTCAAGCTTCACAGCGTGCTTACGTCAAGCTTCACAGCGTGCTTACGTCAAGCTTCACATTGTGCTTACGTCAAGCTTCACATTGTGCTTACGTCAAGCTTCACAGCGTGCTTACGTCAAGTTTCACATTGTGCTTACGTCAAGCTTCACATTGTGCTTACGTCAAGCTTCACAGCGTGCTTACGTCAAGCTTCGCATTGTGCTTACGTCAAGCTTCACATTGTGCTTACGTCAAGTTTCACATTGTGCTTACGTCAAGCTTCACATTGTGCTTACGTCAAGCTTCACATTGTGCTTACGTCAAGTTTCACATTGTGCTTACGTCAAGCTTCACAGCGTGCTTACGTCAAGCTTCACATTGTGCTTACGTCAAGTTTCACATTGTGCTTACGTCAAGCTTCACATTGTGCTTACGTCAAGCTTCACAGCGTGCTTACGTCAAGCTTCACAGCGTGCTTACGTCAAGCTTCACAGCATGCTTACGTCAAGCTTCACATTGTGCTTACGTCAAGCTTCACAGTGTGCTTACGTCAAGCTTCACATTGTGCTTACATCAAGCTTCACATTGTGCTTACGTCAAGCTTCACAGTGTGCTTACGTCAAGCTTCACATTGTGCTTACGTCAAGCTTCACAGTGTGCTTACGTCAAGCTTCACAGTGTGCTTACGTCAAGCTTCACATTGTGCTTACGTCAAGCTTCACATTGTGCTTACGTCAAGCTTCACAGTGTGCTTACGTCAAGCTTCACATTGTGCTTACGTCAAGCTTCACAGTGTGCTTACGTCAAGCTTCACATTGTGCTTACGTCAAGCTTCACAGTGTGCTTACGTCAAGCTTCACAGTGTGCTTACGTCAAGCTTCACAGTGTGCTTACGTCAAGCTTCACAGTGTGCTTACGTCAAGCTTCACATTGTGCTTACGTCAAGCTTCACAGTGTGCTTACGTCAAGCTTCACATTGTGGTTACGTCAAGCTTCACATTGTGCTTACGTCAAGCTTCACAGTGTGCTTACGTCAAGCTTCACATTGTGCTTACGTCAAGCTTCACAGTGTGCTTACGTCAAGCTTTACAGTGTGCTTACGTCAAGCTTCACAGTGTGCTTACGTCAAGCTTCACAGCGTGCTTACGTCAAGCTTTACAGCGTGCTTACGTCAAGCTTCACATTGTGCTTACGTCAAGCTTCACATTATGAGAACATTTCTGGGTGAACTGTATTTTCTTTTAATACATAATAAAGAATAGCAAGAGACATGGGATTCCTTTTTAAAATTAATCTTTGGAAAGATTGAAAAGTAGAGAAGGATTAAGAGGAGGAAGAAACACAACAAACAAAGGGCAAAACGTGCTTGTCTCTGTATTTGAAATAAAAAGTTGACTTAAAAAAAAGAAAGAAGTGTTGTAAGTCTGTTTTGAAATAAGTTGTTTTTCAAATAAAGGTTTCCGAGTCAGCGACATTATGTGTGTGTATGTATTTTTAGTACTTAGCCTGTAACTACATGGAACAAGAGTATATTTCCCAGTATTTGAAAAAATGGCAATAGTTTTAGTTTCACTTGCCTTAAAACATGTAAGCCCAAACTAAAACATCTGCACTTTTGATACAAAAGAACTGTATAAATGCATGGATATGCATTCATTTTGTAAAAGCCTATACAGTATGTATTGGTACACCATCACGGTTCGCGGTTTATGTTCTCGTTATATTGCTCCAAAATGTAAGAATGTTGTACCATAATAGTAGAATAAGTACCCCTTAGTTCTATAATACTTATAGAATTTATATATATTATTATTATTTGTTAATTATCCTGGTTGTTACCCCTTTATTCATAAAACATTACATATTGTTCTCTTATTCTTACATGTAAGTACTTAAAGCTGCAGTAGGGAGTCTTGAGAAAACGTTGACTTAGCCTGAAAATTTGAACAAGCACAACTTCCAGGTCCCACCCCCCTTGCTCTCTGCTGCGCTACAGCCCTCCCTCCACAGCTCGTCCTCCACAGCGGAGCCTGTCGTGAACGCGCAGGCTAGTAAACAGGGCCACCGATGACAGCGGATAAAAAGTTATATGGCACATTCACTAATAGGGACTAAACGTCAATAATATGCTTTACATTGACTATGGCCTGCCCATACTTTGACTACAAACTTGGTCCTCAAATCATTATGTATTTTCCAATAGCCTACATGTAACTTTATAACGTTGCACTCTTTCTATAAGTTATAAATAGCTAGTAAGATAACGTTAATATAACGGTAACTAACGTTACAGCATGTAAGTAATTATTCTAGCGATATATAATGCTAGATAAGGTGTGCTAGTACATTATTTCAGCAACATGACAAGCCAGTGAATTAGCAGGTTTCAATTGTTGCTTAGCAGAGTGCGTGACATTTTATCTACATGTTAGTTTTGACACCGAGTCAATGGGCTCTGTGTAATTCTTTCTTTTTCGGTTGTTTATCGTCATCAGTCTTTTTCCTTTTACCTCTTTGTTTTATGAGCAGGTGTCACTCGAGAATTGGCAGTTTAGGTTGTTTCTCCGTCATAAGCACAGCTGCAGCACGCCGGCAATCTTGAGTTTGAACGACGGCTCGCGCTCCGGCGCTCGCGCTGTGCAAGAGAGGGGTGTGATCAGCGCGTACACGAGCGTGATTGACACTGCTAAGACACTCCTCCTGGCTCTCATTGGTTGTTTCTGACCGGGAGCGTGTATTTCTTGCAAATGGCAATAGGACCACTGGGAGGAGCCAGAGAAGCTTGATTTTTACACAGATTATCTGTCTCATATTCTACTGTCAGGATATAATGACAGTTTTAGCAAATACATGTTTTCAAAAGTTACCTACTGGAGCTTTAATAGGTACACTATAATTACCGAAAGTTAAGCTGTAAATTCGTCTTAATTACCCAGTACTTTCCGGGCTTTACCAAAAAGTGTTATTTGTAGGATGGAGCGTCAGCAAATACTTCTGTACACTACTGTAGCTCGTGTGGAAAAATCATGTCCTTGGAGGAAAGTTATGACACTTCATCATTTATTTATTACTTCTGTTGTAGTATATGCACTACTTAATAAGTGTTGACTGTTCTGGGATTTAACAATCGGAAGTGCTTCAAGACCAGACGTGCACAGTGCACTTTTGCTATTATTTTTTGGTCCTTGAAAGGGTCTATGATGGGAACTGTTTTATGAGCCAAATCAGCACAACAGAAATAGTATTTGTTTTGTACGTGTAATTGACACAACATTCAGTTTTTTATGTTCTCACAAAAGCAGTATAGTTTCAGTGCATTAACAGCACAGTTTATTTCTTGGTGATCACTTCATGAAAGAAACCCACAAATGAGATCTTGTACAAAGATTGTTCTGGATTGTATTGATTTTTTGAAAATCAAAAAGAAGCCACAAGGTATCTCAGATGGTTATGGGTTAGAGGATGGATGGGTTAGAGGATAGAAAATATGATTAGCTCAGTATAAAAACCATTATGTGAAACAAGAGTGACTCAATTGGTTGTTCTGCCATTTCAGCAGGACTGTAAAAACCCTTCTGTCCAATCAGCTTACAGCATGCCTAATCCCCCCGACTCCCAGGTATATAACAGATATGTGTGCGAGTATCAGTCTGTGTAAACAGGTTTAGTACACGCGCATTCTGACTGTCACAATCAAATCATGAGTTATAATGCATGAAAACATCTTCCCAGCAGACATCTCCAAACTAATGACACAGCACATTCTGAACTGCATTCATCCTCTATATGTCCATAATTAATGTGGAAAACTATAGGGAACTTCATACCTCGGCTAAAAATCCCTTTGACAACAGCAAGCAAAGCTCAGAATTTAATTTTGAGAAAAGCTCTAGCATCAGGTGTTTGCAGAAGCCAATTAGTTTAATATGTTGCTATTTAATGCAACAGTCCAAGCTCTTTTACTTCCACTGTACGAGAAGTCAAAACATCAAAACACAGCTCAAATAGTCCTATAAGTGATTTTCATCTAAGCCTGTGTGACTCTATGGATGTGCTATAATCTGATCCAGAGAGAAATGTGCTGATGCAGATACTGAGAGATGAGGCTAATCCCAATGACATCAAGGGTGGGAGATGCTGAATAATGCTGAAACAAATATAGCATTGCAAATGCCCTTCCAATGGATTTGAGTTTCAGCGCACTGCATTGTGTTTGTGCTTTATAATGCTTTACTGCTACCCACCATGTCCTGCCCGTAGAGACCCAGGTGATCTGTTAATAGTGAGAGTCTGGTTCTTGCCTCCCTGGGTGATGTGTGTGTGATGTGTCCTGGTGAGTGTGTCCGATGTCGCTGCGATGCCCAGTGAGAGAGCTGTAAGGTACAGGGCGAGGCAGGTAGTGGAGGCCAGACCCCGGACAAGGGTTTCTGAGGAGGGCTGCCAGTCCGCCAGCCTCCAGCCACACAACATCTTCCCCGAACGAGAGAATGCAAAGATCACGGGCTCTTCAGCGCACCTGCCTGCCCATACTCTCTTACACACACCTTCTTAAAGAAGAAGCACTCAATCACCCAATCCTTCTCTCTTTGTCCTCGTGGTTTAATCTTAAATCCAAGCCGTTTAAGATAAAATCCAACTTTCGATAAAGCAAGAAAGAGTGTTTTCAAACATTGACCATAAAATCAGAATAAGCAAATTCCAGACACTAGTTATTCCATGTAGCCGGATATCACGAAAATGACTTAAAATCCTGAGGAAAACTGGCAGATATCAACACACGCCAGGCATCAGGCGATTTCTGAATTCGAAGGCGTTTTCTGAAATCAGAATTTCTGCTGTTTTTCGTCTGAATGTTGTCTTCAAGAGGAGAAATCCCCAGAAATCCATCCACAGCTGGCTGAGAGCCTCCAACAGATGGTGAGAGCTTCATTTACACTCTTTCCTGAGGACAATGTTAACTGTTCTCCATGGAGAGAGTGTGTGAGAGAGAGAGAGAGAAAGATCTCCCCACACACCTGCGCAAGCTGCGTTTCAAGCCACAAGACATCCACAGAGCAGCTCCGGAGCGAGAGAGATAGAGAGAGAGAGCGGTCGGAGAAAAAAAGAAAGAGGAAGAGAAGAAAAGAGAGGGAGGGGGAGCTCTAGCAGTGAAATCAGGGCGCGAGAGCACTGCAAATGTTCAGCCTAAACACAGCAACTCAAGTCAGAGTGCATTGCAGAGAAACACACTGCACAGATGGAGAAATCTGGAGTGTGCTTTGTTTTTTTTCTTCTCTGATTGAAACCAGAAATATCTGAAACATCTAAAGGTTATTTTATCTTTCCAAGTCTGGATTCATCCCTCTGTCTCCCTGAAAGTAGAGCAAGGATTATCTGTGGAGGCACTTCTTGCTCGTACCAACTTGAAAGTTGACTGCCATATGTCATTTATGTCTCCAGATGCTCCATCTGCTGCCCAACACCAGGTGACGTCAGTAGCAGAAGAGCACCCTGCATCTGCACTGCACATAAAGAGCCGTCTGTGCAGGAGGACTTGGCCCTCGACCGTCGTCCTTTGGGAGGAAGTTGCTCTTTCAACCACCATAAAAAAGAAGCACACACAGAGAAAAGAGCTGATAAATGTGTATCTGTGTGCAAGCATGTGTCCCTGTGCAGATGTGACTGGTGCTGATGAAAGCAAAGCTCACAGTTGCAGTTAATATGTATGTATGTAATGATTTTTTAAAGGGATATTAAGGGATAGAGTAAAAATCTATATTCATTTACTCACCCTCATGTCGTTGCAAACCAGTAAGACTTTCGTTCATCTTCGGAACACAAATATCACTTTGACGCTTCAAAAAGTTAATTAAGATATCATAAAACTAATCTGTATGAATTGAGCGGTTAAGTACACATTTTTTTTAGAGACAAGAACGCTTTATATGATGAAACGATTAAAATTAGGCTTGTATTCATATATAAACTGATCAGCAAAAATAAACAGAAGCTCAACCGCACATGCTTGACATGTGAGAATGAACCTCATTGGTTCTTGCTGAAGCTCAAACGTGATGCGTAACACAGGAATGAACCTCATTGGTTCTTGCAGAAGCACAAACGTGATGCGTAACACGAGAATGAACCTCATTGGTTCTTGCTGAAGCTCAAACGTGATGCGTAACACGAGAATGAACCTCATTGGTTCTTGCTGAAGCTCAAACGTGATGCGTAACACGAGAATGAACCTCATTGGTTCTTGCTGAAGCTCAAACGTGCTGCGTAACACGAGAATGAACCTCATTGGTTCTTGCTGAAGCTCAAACGTGATGCGTAACACGAGAATGAACCTCATTGGTTCTTGCAGAAGCTCAAACGTGATGCGTAACACGAGAATGAACCTCATTGGTTCTTGCTGAAGCTCAAACGTGCTGCGTAACACGAGAATGAACCTCATTGGTTCTTGCTGAAGCTCAAACGTGATGCGTAACACGAGAATGAACCTCATTGGTTCTTGCAGAAGCTCAAAAGCGATGTGTAACACGAGAATTAACCTCATTGGTTCTTGCTGAAGCTCAAACGTGATGCGTAACACGAGAATGAACCTCATTGGTTCTTGCTGAAGCTCAAACGTGATGTATAACACGAGAATGAACCTCATTGGTTCTTGCTGAAGCTCAAACGTGATGCGTAACACGAGAATGAACCTCATTGGTTCTTGCTGAAGCTCAAACGTGATGCGTAACACGAGAATGAACCTCATTGGTTCTTGCAGAAGCACAAAGGTGATGCGTAACACGGGAATGAACCTCATTGGTTCTTGCTGAAGCTCAAACGTGCTGCATAACACGAGAATGAACCTCATTGGTTCTTGCTGAAGCTCAAGCGTGATGCGTAACACGGGAATGAACCTCATTGGTTCTTGCTGAAGCTCAAACGTGATGCGTAACACAAGAATGAACCTCATTGGTTCTTGCAGAAGCTCAAAAGCGATGTGTAACACGAGTATTAACCTCATTGGTTCTTGCTGAAGCTCAAACGTGATGCGTAACACGAGAATGAACCTCATTGGTTCTTGCTGAAGCTCAAACGTGATGCGTAACACGAGAATGAACCTCATTGGTTCTTGCTGAAGCTCAAACGTGATGCGTAACACTGGAATGAACCTCATTGGTTCTTGCTGAAGCTCAAACGTGATGCGTAACACGAGAATGAACCTCATTGGTTCTTGCAGAAGCTCAAAAGTGATATGTAACACGAGAATGAACCTCATTGGTTCCTGCAGAAGCTCAAACGTGCTGCGTAACACAGGAATGAACCTCATTGGTTCTTGCAGAAGCACAAACGTGATACGTAACACGAGAATGAACCTCATTGGTTCTTGCAGAAGCTCAAAAGTGATGCGTAACACGAGAATTAACCTCATTGGTTCTTGGAGAAGCTCAAAAGTGCTGAGTAACAAGAGAATGAACCTAATTGGTTCTTGCAGAAGCTCAAACGTGATGCGTAACACAGGAATGAACCTCATTGGTTCTTGCAGAAGCACAAACGTGATGCGTAACACGAGAATGAACCTCATTGGTTCTTGCTGAAGCTCAAACGTGATGCGTAACACGAGAATGAACCTCATTGGTTCTTGCTGAAGCTCAAACGTGATGCGTAACACGAGAATGAACCTCATTGGTTCTTGCTGAAGCTCAAACGTGCTGCGTAACACGAGAATGAACCTCATTGGTTCTTGCTGAAGCTCAAACGTGATGCGTAACACGAGAATGAACCTCATTGGTTCTTGCAGAAGCTCAAACGTGATGCGTAACACGAGAATGAACCTCATTGGTTCTTGCTGAAGCTCAAACGTGCTGCGTAACACGAGAATGAACCTCATTGGTTCTTGCTGAAGCTCAAACGTGATGCGTAACACGAGAATGAACCTCATTGGTTCTTGCAGAAGCTCAAAAGCGATGTGTAACACGAGAATTAACCTCATTGGTTCTTGCTGAAGCTCAAACGTGATGCGTAACACGAGAATGAACCTCATTGGTTCTTGCTGAAGCTCAAACGTGATGTATAACACGAGAATGAACCTCATTGGTTCTTGCTGAAGCTCAAACGTGATGCGTAACACGAGAATGAACCTCATTGGTTCTTGCTGAAGCTCAAACGTGATGCGTAACACGAGAATGAACCTCATTGGTTCTTGCAGAAGCACAAAGGTGATGCGTAACACGGGAATGAACCTCATTGGTTCTTGCTGAAGCTCAAACGTGCTGCATAACACGAGAATGAACCTCATTGGTTCTTGCTGAAGCTCAAGCGTGATGCGTAACACGGGAATGAACCTCATTGGTTCTTGCTGAAGCTCAAACGTGATGCGTAACACAAGAATGAACCTCATTGGTTCTTGCAGAAGCTCAAAAGCGATGTGTAACACGAGTATTAACCTCATTGGTTCTTGCTGAAGCTCAAACGTGATGCGTAACACGAGAATGAACCTCATTGGTTCTTGCTGAAGCTCAAACGTGCTGCGTAACACGAGAATGAACCTCATTGGTTCTTGCTGAAGCTCAAACGTGATGCGTAACACGAGAATGAACCTCATTGGTTCTTGCAGAAGCTCAAACGTGATGCGTAACACGAGAATGAACCTCATTGGTTCTTGCTGAAGCTCAAACGTGCTGCGTAACACGAGAATGAACCTCATTGGTTCTTGCTGAAGCTCAAACGTGATGCGTAACACGAGAATGAACCTCATTGGTTCTTGCAGAAGCTCAAACGTGATGCGTAACACGAGAATGAACCTCATTGGTTCTTGCTGAAGCTCAAACGTGCTGCGTAACACGAGAATGAACCTCATTGGTTCTTGCTGAAGCTCAAACGTGATGCGTAACACGAGAATGAACCTCATTGGTTCTTGCAGAAGCTCAAAAGCAATGTGTAACACGAGAATTAACCTCATTGGTTCTTGCTGAAGCTCAAACGTGATGCGTAACACGAGAATGAACCTCATTGGTTCTTGCTGAAGCTCAAACGTGATGTATAACACGAGAATGAACCTCATTGGTTCTTGCTGAAGCTCAAACGTGATGCGTAACACGAGAATGAACCTCATTGGTTCTTGCTGAAGCTCAAACGTGATGCGTAACACGAGAATGAACCTCATTGGTTCTTGCAGAAGCACAAAGGTGATGCGTAACACGGGAATGAACCTCATTGGTTCTTGCTGAAGCTCAAACGTGCTGCATAACACGAGAATGAACCTCATTGGTTCTTGCTGAAGCTCAAGCGTGATGCGTAACACGGGAATGAACCTCATTGGTTCTTGCTGAAGCTCAAACGTGATGCGTAACACAAGAATGAACCTCATTGGTTCTTGCAGAAGCTCAAAAGCGATGTGTAACACGAGTATTAACCTCATTGGTTCTTGCTGAAGCTCAAACGTGATGCGTAACACGAGAATGAACCTCATTGGTTCTTGCTGAAGCTCAAACGTGATGCGTAACACGAGAATGAACCTCATTGGTTCTTGCTGAAGCTCAAACGTGATGCGTAACACTGGAATGAACCTCATTGGTTCTTGCTGAAGCTCAAACGTGATGCGTAACACGAGAATGAACCTCATTGGTTCTTGCAGAAGCTCAAAAGTGATATGTAACACGAGAATGAACCTCATTGGTTCCTGCAGAAGCTCAAACGTGCTGCGTAACACAGGAATGAACCTCATTGGTTCTTGCAGAAGCACAAACGTGATACGTAACACGAGAATGAACCTCATTGGTTCTTGCAGAAGCTCAAAAGTGATGCGTAACACGAGAATTAACCTCATTGGTTCTTGGAGAAGCTCAAAAGTGCTGAGTAACAAGAGAATGAACCTAATTGGTTCTTGCAGAAGCTCAAACGTGATGCGTAACACGGGAAAGAACCTCATTGGTTCTTGCTGAAGCTCAAACGTGATGCGTAACATAGGAAAGAACCTCATTGGTTCTTGCTGAAGCTCAAACGTATTGCGTAACACAAGTATGAACCTCATTGGTTCTTGCTGAAGCTCAAACGTGATGCGTAACACAGGAAAGAACCTCATTGGTTCTTGCTGAAGCTCAAACGTATTGCGTAACACAAGAATGAACCTCATTGGTTCTTGCTGAAATTCAAACGTAATGCGTAACACGAGAATGAACCTCATTGGTTCTTGCAGAAAATCAAACATTATGCGTAACACGAGAATGAACATCATTGGTTCTTGCTGAAGCTCAAATGTAATGTGTAGCACGAGAATGAAGTTAATTGGTTCTTGCAGAAGCTCAAACGTGATGCGTAACAAGAGAATGAACCTCATTGGTTCTTGCTGAAGCTCAAATGTGATGCATAACACGAGAATGAACCTCATTGGTTATTGCAGAAGCTCAAACGTGATGCGTAACACGAGAATGAACCTCATTGGTCCTTGCTGAAGCTCAAACGTGCAGCGTAACACGAGAATGAACCTCATTGGTTCTTGCTGAAGCTCAAACGTGATGCGTAACATGAGAGTGAACCTCATTGGTTCTTGCTGAAGCTCAAACGTGATGCGTAACACGGGAATGAAACTCAATGGTTCTTGCTGAAGCTCAAACGTGCAGCGTAACACGAGAATGAACCTCATTGGTTCTTGCAGAAGCTCAAACGTGATGCGTAACACAAGAATGAACCTCATTGGTTCTTGCTGAAGCTCAAACGTGATGCGTAACACGGGAATGAACCTCATTGGTTCTTTGCTGAAGCTCAAACGTGCTGCGTAACACAAGAATGAACCTCATTGGTTCTTGCTAAAGCTTAAACGTGCTGCGTAACACGGGAATGAACTTCATTGGTTCTTGCTGAAGCTCAAACGTGATGCGTAACACAAGAATGAACCTCATTGGTTCTTGCAGAAACTCAAATGTGCTGCGTAACACGAGAATTAACCTCATTGGTTCTTGCTGAAGCTCAAACGTGCTGCGTAACACGAGAATGAACCTCATTGGTTCTTGCTGAAGCTCAAACGTGATGCGTAACATGGGAATGAACCTTATTGGTTCTTGCAGAAACTCAAATGTGCTGCGTAACACGAGAATTAACCTCATTGGTTCTTGCAGAAACTCAAATGTGCTGCGTAACACGAGAATTAACCTCATTGGTTCTTGCTGAAGCTCAAACGTGCTGCGTAACACGAGAATGAACCTCATTGGTTCTTGCTGAAGCTCAAACGTGATGTGTAACACGGGAATGAACCTCATTGGTTCTTTGCTGAAGCTCAAACGTGCTGCGTAACACAAGAATGAACCTCATTGGTTCTTGCTAAAGCTTAAACGTGCTGCGTAACACGGGAATGAACCTCATTGGTTCTTGCTGAAGCTCAAACGTGATGCGTAACACAAGAATGAACCTCATTGGTTCTTGCAGAAACTCAAATGTGCTGCGTAACACGAGAATTAACCTCATTGGTTCTTGCTGAAGCTCAAACGTGCTGCGTAATACGAGAATGAACCTCATTGGTTCTTGCTGAAGCTCAAATATGCTGCGTAACACGAGAATTAACCTCATTGGTTCTTGCTGAAGCTCAAACGTCTTGCGTAACACGAGAATGAACCTCATTGGTTCTTGCTGAAGCTCAAACGTCTTGCGTAACACGAGAATGCACCTCATTGGTTCTTGATGAAGCTCAAACGTAGTGCGTAACACGAGAATGAACCTCATTGGTTCTTGTTGAAGCTCAAACGTAATGCGTAACACGGGAATGAACCTCATTGGTTCTTGCTGAAGCTCAAACGTGCTGCGTTACATGAGAATGAACCTCATTGGTTCTTGTTGAAGCTCAAACGTAATGCGTAACACGAGAATGAACCTCATTGGTTCTTGATGAAGCTCAAACGTCTTGCGTAACACGAGAATGAACCTCATTGGTTCTTGTTGAAGCTCAAACGTAATGCGTAACACAAGAATGAACCTCATTGGTTCTTGCAGAAGCTCAAAAGCGATGTGTAACACGAGTATTAACCTCATTGGTTCTTGCTGAAGCTCAAACGTGATGCGTAACACGAGAATGAACCTCATTGGTTTTTGCTGAAGCTCAAACGTGATGCGTAACACGAGAATGAACCTCATTGGTTCTTGCTGAAGCTCAAACGTGATGCGTAACACGGGAATGAACCTCATTGGTTCTTGCTGAAGCTCAAACGTGATGCGTAACACGAGAATGAACCTCATTGGTTCTTGCAGAAGCTCAAAAGTGATGTGTAACACGAGAATGAACCTCATTGGTTCCTGCAGAAGCTCAAACGTGCTGCGTAACACAGGAATGAACCTCATTGGTTCTTGCAGAAGCACAAACGTGATACGTAACACGAGAATGAACCTCATTGGTTCTTGCAGAAGCTCAAAAGTGATGCGTAACATGAGAATTAACCTCATTGGTTCTTGGAGAAGCTCAAAAGTGCTGAGTAACAAGAGAATGAACCTAATTGGTTCTTGCAGAAGCTCAAACGTGATGCGTAACACGGGAAAGAACCTCATTGGTTCTTGCTGAAGCTCAAACGTGATGCGTAACACAGGAAAGAACCTCATTGGTTCTTGCTGAAGCTCAAACGTATTGCGTAACACAAGGATGAACCTCATTGGTTCTTGCTGAAGCTCAAACGTGATGCGTAACACAGGAAAGAACCTCATTGGTTCTTGCTGAAGCTCAAACGTATTGCGTAACACAAGAATGAACCTCATTGGTTCTTGCTAAAGCTCAAACGTAATGCGTAACACGAGAATGAACCTCATTGGTTCTTGCAGAAAATCAAACATTATGCGTAACACGAGAATGAACATCATTGGTTCTAGCTGAAGCTCAAATGTAATGTGTAGCACGAGAATGAAGCTAATTGGTTCTTGCAGAAGCTCAAACGTGATGCCTAACACGAGAATAAACCTCATTGGTTCTTGCTGAAGCTCAAATGTGATGCATAACACGAGAATGAACCTCATTGGTTATTGCAGAAGCTCAAACGTGATGCTAACACGAGAATGAACCTCATTGGTCCTTGCTGAAGCTCAAACGTGCAGCGTAACACGAGAATGAACCTCATTGGTTCTTGCTGAAGCTCAAACGTGATGCGTAACATGAGAATGAACCTCAATGGTTCTTGCAGAAGCTCAAACGTGATGCGTAATACGAGAATGAACCTCATTGGTTCTTGCAGAAGCTCAAACGTGATGCGTAACACGAGAATGAACCTCATTGGTTCTTGCAGAAGCTCAAACGTGATGCGTAACACGAGAATGAACCTCATTGGTTCTTGCTGAAGCTCAAACGTGATGTGTAACACGGGAATGAACCTCATTGGTTCTTTGCTGAAGCTCAAACGTGCTGCGTAACACAAGAATGAACCTCATTGGTTCTTGCTAAAGCTTAAACGTGCTGCGTAACACGGGAATGAACCTCATTGGTTCTTGCTGAAGCTCAAACGTGATGCGTAACACAAGAATGAACCTCATTGGTTCTTGCAGAAACTCAAATGTGCTGCGTAACACGAGAATTAACCTCATTGGTTCTTGCTGAAGCTCAAACGTGCTGCGTAATACGAGAATGAACCTCATTGGTTCTTGCTGAAGCTCAAATATGCTGCGTAACACGAGAATTAACCTCATTGGTTCTTGCTGAAGCTCAAACGTCTTGCGTAACACGAGAATGAACCTCATTGGTTCTTGCTGTAGCTCAAACGTCTTGCGTAACACGAGAATGCACCTCATTGGTTCTTGATGAAGCTCAAACGTAGTGCGTAACACGAGAATGAACATCATTGGTTCTTGTTGAAGCTCAAACGTAATGCGTAACACGGGAATGAACCTCATTGGTTCTTGCTGAAGCTCAAACGTGCTGCGTTACACGAGAATGAACCTCATTGGTTCTTGTTGAAGCTCAAACGTAATGCGTAACACAAGAATGAACCTCATTGGTTCTGGATGAAGCTCAAACGTCTTGCGTAACACGAGAATGAACCTCATTGGTTCTTGTTGAAGCTCAAACGTAATGCGTAACACGGGAATGAACCTCATTGGTTCTTGCTGAAGCTCAAACGTGCTGCGTTACACGAGAATGAACCTCATTGGTTCTTGTTGAAGCTCAAACCTAATGTGTAACACGAGAATGAACCTCATTGGTTCTTGATGAAGCTCAAACGTAGTGCGTAACACGAGAATGAACCTCATTGGTTGTTGTTGAAGCTCAAACGTAATGCGTAACACGAGAATGAACCTCATTGGTTCTTGCTGAAGCTCAAATGTGCTGTGTAACACAAGAATGAACCTCATTGGTTCTTGCTGAAGCTCAAACGTGCTGTGTAACACGAGAATGAACCTCATTGGTTCTTGCAGAAGCTCAAACGTCTTGCATAACACGAGAATGAACCTCATTGGTTCTTGCTGAAGCTCAAATGTGCTGTGTAACACGAGAATGAACCTCATTGGTTCTTGCTGAAGCTCAAACGTGCTGCGTAACACGAGAATGAACCTCATTGGTTCTTGCTGAAGCTCAAACGTGATGCGTAACACGGGAATGAACCTCATTGGTTCTTGCTGAAGCTCAAACGTCTTGCGTAACAAGAGAATGAACCTCATTGGTTCTTGCTGAAGCTCAAACGTTCTGTGTAACACGAGAATGAATGAAGCTCATTTGTTCTTGCAGAAGCTCAAACGTGCTGCGTAACACGAGAATGAACCTCATTGGTTCTTGCTGAAGCTCAAACGTGCTGCGTAACACGAGAATGAAACTCATTGGTTCTTGCTGAAGCTCAAACGTGATGCGTAACACAAGAATGAACCTCATTAGTTCTTGCTGAAGCTCAAACGCCTTGCGTAACACGAGAATTAACCTCACTAGTTCTTGCTAAAGCTCAAACGTGCTGCGTAACACGAGAATGAACCTCATTGGTTCTTGCAGAAGCTCAAACGTGCTCCGTAACACGGGAATGAACCTCATTGGTTCTTGCTGAAGCTCAAACGTGCTGTTTAACACGGGAATGAACCTCATTGGTTCTTGCTGAAGCTCAAACGTGCTGCGTAACACGGGAATGAACCTCATTGGTTCTTGCTGAAGCTCAAACGTGATGCGTAACATGGTAAAAAACCTTATTGGTTCTTGCAGAAACTCAAACGTCTTGCGTAACACGAGAATGAACCTCATTGGTTCTTGCTGAAGCTCAAACGTAGTGCGTAACACGAGAATGAACCTCATTGGTTCTTGCTGAAGCTCAAACGTCTTGCATAACACGAGAATGAACCTCATCGGTTCTTGCTGAAGCTCAAACTTCTTGCATAACACGAGAATGAACCTCATTGGTTCTTGCTGAAGCTCAAACGTGCTGTGTAACACGAGAATGAACCTCATTGGTTCTTGCTGAAGCTCAAACGTTCTGCGTAACACGAGAATGAACCTCATTGGTTCTTGCTGAAGCTCAAACGTGCTGCGTAACACGAGAATTAACCTCATTGGTTCTTGCTGAAGCTCAAACGTCTTGCGTAACACGAGAATGAACCTCATTGGTTCTTCCTGAAGCTCAAACGTGCTGCGTAACACGAGAATGAACCTCATTGGTTCTTGCTGAAGCTCAAACGTGCTGCGTAACACGAGAATTAACCTCATTGGTTCTTGCTGAAGCTCAAACGTCTTGCGTAACACGAGAATTAACCTCATCGGTTCTTGCTGAAGCTCAAACTTCTTGTATAACACGAGAATGAACCTCATTGGTTCTTGCTGAAGCTCAAACGTGATGCGTAACACGAGAATGAACCTCATTGGTTCTTGCTGAAGCTAAAACGTCCTGTGTAACACGAGAATGAACCTCATTGGTTCTTGCTGAAGCTCAAACGTGCTGCGTAACACGAGAATGAACCTCATTGGTTCTTGCTGAAGCTCAAACGTGATGCGTAACACGGGAATGAACCTCACTGGTTCTTGCTGAAGCTCAAATGTGCTGCGTAACACGAGAATGAACCTCATCGGTTCTTGCTGAAGCTCAAACTTCTTGCATAACACGAGAATGAACCTCATTGGTTCTTGCTGAAGCTCAAACGTGATGCGTAACACGAGAATGAACCTCATTGGTTCTTGCTGAAGCTAAAACGTCCTGTGTAACACGAGAATGAACCTCATTGGTTCTTGCTGAACCTCAAACGTGCTGCGTAACACGAGAATGAACCTCATTGGTTCTTGCAGAAGCTCAAACGTCTTGCGTAACACGAGAATGAACCTCATTGGTTCTTGCTGAAGCTAAAACATCCTGTGTAACACGAGAATGAACCTCATTGGTTCTTGCTGAAATTCAAACGTAATGCGTAACACGAGAATGAACCTCATTGGTTCTTGCAGAAAATCAAACATTATGCGTAACACGAGAATGAACATCATTGGTTCTTGCTGAAGCTCAAATGTAATGTGTAGCACGAGAATGAAGTTAATTGGTTCTTGCAGAAGCTCAAACGTGATGCGTAACAAGAGAATGAACCTCATTGGTTCTTGCTGAAGCTCAAATGTGATGCATAACACGAGAATGAACCTCATTGGTTATTGCAGAAGCTCAAACGTGATGCGTAACACGAGAATGAACCTCATTGGTCCTTGCTGAAGCTCAAACGTGCAGCGTAACACGAGAATGAACCTCATTGGTTCTTGCTGAAGCTCAAACGTGATGCGTAACATGAGAGTGAACCTCATTGGTTCTTGCTGAAGCTCAAACGTGATGCGTAACACGGGAATGAACCTCAATGGTTCTTGCTGAAGCTCAAACGTGCAGCGTAACACGAGAATGAACCTCATTGGTTCTTGCAGAAGCTCAAACGTGATGCGTAACACAAGAATGAACCTCATTGGTTCTTGCTGAAGCTCAAACGTGATGCGTAACACGGGAATGAACCTCATTGGTTCTTTGCTGAAGCTCAAACGTGCTGCGTAACACAAGAATGAACCTCATTGGTTCTTGCTAAAGCTTAAACGTGCTGCGTAACACGGGAATGAACTTCATTGGTTCTTGCTGAAGCTCAAACGTGATGCGTAACACAAGAATGAACCTCATTGGTTCTTGCAGAAACTCAAATGTGCTGCGTAACACGAGAATTAACCTCATTGGTTCTTGCTGAAGCTCAAACGTGCTGCGTAACACGAGAATGAACCTCATTGGTTCTTGCTGAAGCTCAAACGTGATGCGTAACATGGGAATGAACCTTATTGGTTCTTGCAGAAACTCAAATGTGCTGCGTAACACGAGAATTAACCTCATTGGTTCTTGCAGAAACTCAAATGTGCTGCGTAACACGAGAATTAACCTCATTGGTTCTTGCTGAAGCTCAAACGTGCTGCGTAACACGAGAATGAACCTCATTGGTTCTTGCTGAAGCTCAAACGTGATGTGTAACACGGGAATGAACCTCATTGGTTCTTTGCTGAAGCTCAAACGTGCTGCGTAACACAAGAATGAACCTCATTGGTTCTTGCTAAAGCTTAAACGTGCTGCGTAACACGGGAATGAACCTCATTGGTTCTTGCTGAAGCTCAAACGTGATGCGTAACACAAGAATGAACCTCATTGGTTCTTGCAGAAACTCAAATGTGCTGCGTAACACGAGAATTAACCTCATTGGTTCTTGCTGAAGCTCAAACGTGCTGCGTAATACGAGAATGAACCTCATTGGTTCTTGCTGAAGCTCAAATATGCTGCGTAACACGAGAATTAACCTCATTGGTTCTTGCTGAAGCTCAAACGTCTTGCGTAACACGAGAATGAACCTCATTGGTTCTTGCTGAAGCTCAAACGTCTTGCGTAACACGAGAATGCACCTCATTGGTTCTTGATGAAGCTCAAACGTAGTGCGTAACACGAGAATGAACCTCATTGGTTCTTGTTGAAGCTCAAAGGTAATGCGTAACACGGGAATGAACCTCATTGGTTCTTGCTGAAGCTCAAACGTGCTGCGTTACACGAGAATGAACCTCATTGGTTCTTGTTGAAGCTCAAACGTAATGCGTAACACGAGAATGAACCTCATTGGTTCTTGATGAAGCTCAAACGTCTTGCGTAACACGAGAATGAACCTCATTGGTTCTTGTTGAAGCTCAAACGTAATGCGTAACACAAGAATGAACCTCATTGGTTCTTGCAGAAGCTCAAAAGCGATGTGTAACACGAGTATTAACCTCATTGGTTCTTGCTGAAGCTCAAACGTGATGCGTAACACGAGAATGAACCTCATTGGTTTTTGCTGAAGCTCAAACGTGATGCGTAACACGAGAATGAACCTCATTGGTTCTTGCTGAAGCTCAAACGTGATGCGTAACACGGGAATGAACCTCATTGGTTCTTGCTGAAGCTCAAACGTGATGCGTAACACGAGAATGAACCTCATTGGTTCTTGCAGAAGCTCAAAAGTGATGTGTAACACGAGAATGAACCTCATTGGTTCCTGCAGAAGCTCAAACGTGCTGCGTAACACAGGAATGAACCTCATTGGTTCTTGCAGAAGCACAAACGTGATACGTAACACGAGAATGAACCTCATTGGTTCTTGCAGAAGCTCAAAAGTGATGCGTAACATGAGAATTAACCTCATTGGTTCTTGGAGAAGCTCAAAAGTGCTGAGTAACAAGAGAATGAACCTAATTGGTTCTTGCAGAAGCTCAAACGTGATGCGTAACACGGGAAAGAACCTCATTGGTTCTTGCTGAAGCTCAAACGTGATGCGTAACACAGGAAAGAACCTCATTGGTTCTTGCTGAAGCTCAAACGTATTGCGTAACACAAGGATGAACCTCATTGGTTCTTGCTGAAGCTCAAACGTGATGCGTAACACAGGAAAGAACCTCATTGGTTCTTGCTGAAGCTCAAACGTATTGCGTAACACAAGAATGAACCTCATTGGTTCTTGCTGAAGCTCAAACGTAATGCGTAACACGAGAATGAACCTCATTGGTTCTTGCAGAAAATCAAACATTATGCGTAACACGAGAATGAACATCATTGGTTCTAGCTGAAGCTCAAATGTAATGTGTAGCACGAGAATGAAGCTAATTGGTTCTTGCAGAAGCTCAAACGTGATGCCTAACACGAGAATAAACCTCATTGGTTCTTGCTGAAGCTCAAATGTGATGCATAACACGAGAATGAACCTCATTGGTTATTGCAGAAGCTCAAACGTGATGCGTAACACGAGAATGAACCTCATTGGTCCTTGCTGAAGCTCAAACGTGCAGCGTAACACGAGAATGAACCTCATTGGTTCTTGCTGAAGCTCAAACGTGATGCGTAACATGAGAATGAACCTCAATGGTTCTTGCAGAAGCTCAAACGTGATGCGTAACACGAGAATGAACCTCATTGGTTCTTGCAGAAGCTCAAACGTGATGCGTAACACGAGAATGAACCTCATTGGTTCTTGCAGAAGCTCAAACGTGATGCGTAACACGAGAATGAACCTCATTGGTTCTTGCTGAAGCTCAAACGTGATGTGTAACACGGGAATGAACCTCATTGGTTCTTTGCTGAAGCTCAAACGTGCTGCGTAACACAAGAATGAACCTCATTGGTTCTTGCTAAAGCTTAAACGTGCTGCGTAACACGGGAATGAACCTCATTGGTTCTTGCTGAAGCTCAAACGTGATGCGTAACACAAGAATGAACCTCATTGGTTCTTGCAGAAACTCAAATGTGCTGCGTAACACGAGAATTAACCTCATTGGTTCTTGCTGAAGCTCAAACGTGCTGCGTAATACGAGAATGAACCTCATTGGTTCTTGCTGAAGCTCAAATATGCTGCGTAACACGAGAATTAACCTCATTGGTTCTTGCTGAAGCTCAAACGTCTTGCGTAACACGAGAATGAACCTCATTGGTTCTTGCTGTAGCTCAAACGTCTTGCGTAACACGAGAATGCACCTCATTGGTTCTTGATGAAGCTCAAACGTAGTGCGTAACACGAGAATGAACCTCATTGGTTCTTGTTGAAGCTCAAACGTAATGCGTAACACGGGAATGAACCTCATTGGTTCTTGCTGAAGCTCAAACGTGCTGCGTTACACGAGAATGAACCTCATTGGTTCTTGTTGAAGCTCAAACGTAATGCGTAACACAAGAATGAACCTCATTGGTTCTTGATGAAGCTCAAACGTGCTGCGTTACACGAGAATGAACCTCATTGGTTCTTGTTGAAGCTCAAACCTAATGTGTAACACGAGAATGAACCTCATTGGTTCTTGATGAAGCTCAAACGTAGTGCGTAACACGAGAATGAACCTCATTGGTTGTTGTTGAAGCTCAAACGTAATGCGTAACACGAGAATGAACCTCATTGGTTCTTGCTGAAGCTCAAATGTGCTGTGTAACACAAGAATGAACCTCATTGGTTCTTGCTGAAGCTCAAACGTGCTGTGTAACACGAGAATGAACCTCATTGGTTCTTGCAGAAGCTCAAACGTCTTGCATAACACGAGAATGAACCTCATTGGTTCTTGCTGAAGCTCAAATGTGCTGTGTAACACGAGAATGAACCTCATTGGTTCTTGCTGAAGCTCAAACGTGCTGCGTAACACGAGAATGAACCTCATTGGTTCTTGCTGAAGCTCAAACGTGATGCGTAACACGGGAATGAACCTCATTGGTTCTTGCTGAAGCTCAAACGTCTTGCGTAACAAGAGAATGAACCTCATTGGTTCTTGCTGAAGCTCAAACGTTCTGTGTAACACGAGAATGAATGAAGCTCATTTGTTCTTGCAGAAGCTCAAACGTGCTGCGTAACACGAGAATGAACCTCATTGGTTCTTGCTGAAGCTCAAACGTGCTGCGTAACACGAGAATGAAACTCATTGGTTCTTGCTGAAGCTCAAACGTGATGCGTAACACAAGAATGAACCTCATTAGTTCTTGCTGAAGCTCAAACGCCTTGCGTAACACGAGAATTAACCTCACTAGTTCTTGCTAAAGCTCAAACGTGCTGCGTAACACGAGAATGAACCTCATTGGTTCTTGCAGAAGCTCAAACGTGCTCCGTAACACGGGAATGAACCTCATTGGTTCTTGCTGAAGCTCAAACGTGCTGTTTAACACGGGAATGAACCTCATTGGTTCTTGCTGAAGCTCAAACGTGCTGCGTAACACGGGAATGAACCTCATTGGTTCTTGCTGAAGCTCAAACGTGATGCGTAACATGGTAAAAAACCTTATTGGTTCTTGCAGAAACTCAAACGTCTTGCGTAACACGAGAATGAACCTCATTGGTTCTTGCTGAAGCTCAAACGTAGTGCGTAACACGAGAATGAACCTCATTGGTTCTTGCTGAAGCTCAAACGTCTTGCATAACACGAGAATGAACCTCATCGGTTCTTGCTGAAGCTCAAACTTCTTGCATAACACGAGAATGAACGTCATTGGTTCTTGCTGAAGCTCAAACGTGCTGTGTAACACGAGAATGAACCTCATTGGTTCTTGCTGAAGCTCAAACGTTCTGCGTAACACGAGAATGAACCTCATTGGTTCTTGCTGAAGCTCAAACGTGCTGCGTAACACGAGAATTAACCTCATTGGTTCTTGCTGAAGCTCAAACGTCTTGCGTAACACGAGAATGAACCTCATTGGTTCTTCCTGAAGCTCAAACGTGCTGCGTAACACGAGAATGAACCTCATTGGTTCTTGCTGAAGCTCAAACGTGCTGCGTAACACGAGAATTAACCTCATTGGTTCTTGCTGAAGCTCAAACGTCTTGCGTAACACGAGAATTAACCTCATCGGTTCTTGCTGAAGCTCAAACTTCTTGCATAACACGAGAATGAACCTCATTGGTTCTTGCTGAAGCTCAAACGTGATGCGTAACACGAGAATGAACCTCATTGGTTCTTGCTGAAGCTAAAACGTCCTGTGTAACACGAGAATGAACCTCATTGGTTCTTGCTGAAGCTCAAACGTGCTGCGTAACACGAGAATGAACCTCATTGGTTCTTGCTGAAGCTCAAACGTGATGCGTAACACGGGAATGAACCTCACTGGTTCTTGCTGAAGCTCAAATGTGCTGCGTAACAGGAGAATGAACCTCATCGGTTCTTGCTGAAGCTCAAACTTCTTGCATAACACGAGAATGAACCTCATTGGTTCTTGCTGAAGCTCAAACGTGATGCGTAACACGAGAATGAACCTCATTGGTTCTTGCTGAAGCTAAAACGTCCTGTGTAACACGAGAATGAACCTCATTGGTTCTTGCTGAAGCTCAAACGTGCTGCGTAACACGAGAATGAACCTCATTGGTTCTTGCAGAAGCTCAAACGTCTTGCGTAACACGAGAATGAACCTCATTGGTTCTTGCTGAAGCTAAAACATCCTGTGTAACACGAGAATGAACCTCATTGGTTCTTGCTGAAGCTCAAACGTGATGCGTAACACGGGAATGAACCTCACTGGTTCTTGCTGAAGCTCAAACGTGCTGCGTAACACGAGAATGAACCTCATTGGCTCTTGCAGAAGCTCAAACATGATGCGTAACACGGGAATGAACCTCACTGGTTCTGCTGAAGCTCAAACGTGATGCGTAACACGAGAATGAACCTCATTGGTTCTTGCAGAAGCTCAAACGTGATGCGTAACACGGGAATTAACCTCACTGGTTCTGCTGAAGCTCAAACGTGATGCGTAACACGAGAATGAACCTCATTGGTTCTTGCAGAAGCTCAAAGTGATGCGTAACACGAGAATGAACCTCATTGGTTCTTGCAGAAGCTCAAACGTGATGCGTAACACGAGAATGAACCTCATTGGTTCTTGCAGAAACTCAAACATGCAGCGTAACATGACAATGAACCTCATTGGTTCTTGCAGAAGCTCAAACGTGATGCGTAACACGAGAATGAACCTCATTGGTTCTTGCTGAAGCTCAAACGTGATGCGTAACACGGGAATGAACCTCACTGGTTCTTGCTGAAGCTCAAACGTGCTGCGTAACACGAGAATGAACCTCATTGGTTCTTGCAGACGCTCAAACGTGCTGCGTAACACGAGAATGAACCTCATTGGTTCTTGCAGAAGCTCAAACGTGATGCGTAACATGAGAATGAACCTCATTGGTTCTTGCAGAAGCTCAAACGTGCTGCGTAACACGAGAATGAACCTCATTGGTTCTTGCAGAAGCTCAAACGTGATGCGTAACACGGGAATGAACCTCATTGGTTCTTGCTGAAGCTAAAATGTAGATGAACGAAAGTCTTACGGGTTTAGAACGACGTGAGGGTGAGTAAATAATGAGAGAATTTTCATTTTTGGGTGAGCTATCCCTTTAAGATTCAATCAAGATACTTCAATGGGATCTACCGTATATACCCGAATATAAGACGAGGTTTTTGTCCTAAAAATAGGCTGAAAAATGGGGGGTCGTCTTATATTCAGGGTCATCTTATATTCGAGTGGAGGAATCGATTGATAGCCTTTTTCTCCCGCGCCGTCGACTGACGAGAGCGCCGATGATCTCGATGCGGCGCGGACGCGCTTGGAAAAAACGAGCGCGTCGCTTTCATTATGAGCGCGCGCCTACATTTGAAATAACGAACTTGAGCGCGCAAAAGACGCGATATGTGAACGGGCGGGGTCTCTGCTCGCTTGTCTCCATCCGCTCTGGCATCCTCTCTGAACGGCGCTTTTTCTTGCGCGGCTCGAGCAGAGAGAGAGAGAGAGCGGGAACCGGATCGTCGTCGAAAACGGCCAGACGACCCCGCAGGGTTAAATCCATCCCGTCGCACTCAGGGCAGCCGCAGTCATGGCCAATCAGGAAGCGCATATGTGCCGGTCTCCGCCGACGAGCGGGCCTCTGCACGAGGCACAGGTGATGCAAGGCATTTGGAACAACGCCTCGGAAATTTGCTCTTAAAATTATTTTCTGTTGAAAACCAGATTTTTTCCACAAAAATCTATTTTTCCACAAAAATAAGTCTGGAAAATGGGGGGGTCGTCTTATATTCAGGGTCGTCTTATATTCGGGTATATACGGTAAATTTTATTACGAACAAAGTCAGTCGCTCTGATTGAGGTGTTTACTAGTAGGCGTTTCAGTCCGATTAAGCCATCAATCTTATAAACTGATTGTTTGGTTGCATGTAAACATAGTTAGTGTGAGGGACTCTACCAGGCTTTTCACATTGTGCTTAACCCTGGTTTATCTTAATTTTAACTATTTCTAATGTGAAAAATTCTTATGAAGAACCATCACCCTTCCTGAATGAGAAGAAATATGAAACATAATTCCCTCTTTTCTGAACACGCATCCTTCAGGACAGTTCATAACTACTGGAAGTGATCTAGATCTACCGCTGATTAGCTGCATTTCCACAGTGTTGATGCTCATTTCACATGTTTACATTTCAGGCTACAAGCTGATATCAATGTTTAAGACGTTTAAATTAATTTCCTCAGCTCAAAACTGACTGTCAAGCACCAGCGAGTATATGAACCCTTTGTGCAACTCTAACATGAAGGCTGCAGAAAGACATGCTGTCAGTTTTTCGAGATGGTGTGATTCAGTAAGTGTTGTTTGTGCTTCATGTGAGTGCCCTCAAGTGGTGACAGACAATACAGCAGTGCTTTGTCACATTGAGATCAGCAGAAAATAAGTGAGTTTACTGCATTAAATGTAAACATTTTCCTCCAATAGAAAACACTCTAAACTCTAAACAATCACTTACAAACAATCTTTGGTATTCTAGGTAATAGCTTGTCTATAAAGCTGCTTTGAAACAATCTATATTGTTAAAAGCGCTATATAAATGAAGGTGACTTGAAATATAGGAGAAATAACTATTTATTTTGTTTAAATTTCAGAAACAGCCCATTTGGTTGAGTTTTGTTTTGGGATTCCACTGTGTTTTGTGATTTTGTATTGTGAAATGTTCCATGTGGAATACTCTCAAAAAGCAAATCATTTTTACAGTTTGAATCTCTACAAATGAGTTCATAAATTGTAAATGGATGACATGACATGAACTATTATATACATAAATATGCTACTTTTATACAACTGTGCCAGCAGATTTCTTTTTATCTCAAATGAATTTAATGCAACGCTATTTTTAATTTGTTCAACCATTAATTTCATCAAATTCATTTGTCATACCACCATGAATTACTGTATGAATTACAGTAATTGCAAAAGTTTTAAACTTTGCTCTCGCTAGTGTCCAGCAGTGAAAACCAAATGGTGATTTGCAGCACAGAACACTTTGTCTACTCTACACCAGCCGCTATATTTGACATGACACGTCACACCAGCTTGCAGCTGTCTACACCGAACATGTCAAAGCGTCCATATGTTAGTCGACAGTCAACTACACAAATATATGGGTGTGGTTACTGGTTACCTCATCATTATTACCCTGGATATGATTTCAGTGTTACAAAACCACATATCAAGCAGGCATCTGTAGTACTTTTTAAAATATGATGCAAAACATTCTCACTTACCATCATTACACAAAGGTCCTCCGTAAGTGGTCATACTGCAGTCGCAGGTGAAGCCCTCCCACTGCTGGAGACAAGCGCCCTGGTTACCACAGGAGTCCTCCTGACAGGTCGTGCTGGGCCCTACATCAGAGACCAGGCACCGAAAAACACACATTTTATTACATTCATAATGTAATTGTCACAAGATGAAGAAGAAAATAAAGACGTATGACAGGATTACAAAACATAAACAAGGTTTTATTAAACGAGAAGGCAGCAGGCGCAACAGCGTGCACTAACACACAAAAACAACTGAAGCGTGAACAAGGAGGAACTGAAATACACAGTGGTGACAAACTGAACGATGAGCCGCTGAGATTAATGGTTAGTGTCCATGGCAACAGATGAGTGGCGGGAAACAAAGACAAAGAACACTTGTGACTGATGAATACAAACTAAAAGTCCATGAAAGTGAAACTAATAACGAACGGGTTCAGATATCCCTGACATAATACATTTAAAATGATGCTATTACATGATGCTTTGTTATTAATGCATTAACTACTGTACAATAAAACCAAACTTGGTCCCAAGTTATACTGAGTGTCTTCAACTGAGTGTACTAACATTTAAATGAATCATTTGATACGCTGCACTTATTGTGTTTTTACATTGTAGTTACATTTAAAAACACCTGCATGTGCTTATTCATTTCTGTGATTACATCTATAAATACACTGTTGACCTCTTAACCCACCCATAAACCAACCTAAACTATCCTAACCATATCCGTATCCACCTCAATATCAGCACAAGTGTCTTCCAATACAACAGCAACACAATTGTAAGTTGTACTTAACAATTATTATCATTTCATGTAGGCAGTTAACATAGCAGTTAAAACTTAGGGATGCAAAGATATTACAATTTTAGCTGATATCAATAACCGATAATTCTTTATATTTAAAAGCCGATAACAATATATTGGCTGATAAATCTAAATCCAAATTTTTTTTAATACAAAACTGATTACAAAACAAAAGTCTCACCATTAAAAGACATGTCCCAAGCACTTTAACATAAATCAAACAAAAAAAGTACAGTAGCATAGTAGCATACCAGTGTAAGTTTTAAAATAGATTTTACACTCCTATGGCCAACTTTCTGTATCAAAAATTCAGTTTTTCAAGCAATTCAAAACCATCAAGGCAAACAGTTCGCATCTGAAGTCTTCTTATTGGACCGATAACAATAGCATTAAAAATGAACATATATCGGCCGATACCGATATGGTGGCTGATATATCGTGCATCCCTGTTAAAGACACCTAATATAATGTGTGATATAAATTGTAATAAAAAAGGGACTATTTTTAATCTTTTGACAGCCCTTGTTTTTGTTTAATAAAAGGAATAATACAAAGAAAAACATGTACATGCAAAGATGCCATCTTTTACCAAAAAGATGTGGTACAAGAATGTTGATGGAGCATACTGATTTAAGCAAATAAATAAATAAATAAAAATACTTCATAAATATAAAGTAGGTGGGTAAATATGCACAGTATAGAGATAAATGATGAGAGACGATATTCATCGGGAAGAATTGTATGTCTCACACAGAGAAAAAGTCTAAAGAAATATGTTATCCTAACTACTCGCTAATCACACCTGTAGTTCAAAGGGTTCATGAACCACACATTTTAAGAGTAGTTCCCTTTCGAGGGAACTCTCGATGCGTCACTTGACGCCTTGGGAACGCCCCCAGCGTGAATGCGTCTGAGCATCAATGTCAACTAGTCCAATGGAAAAAATGAGCGTCACGGGCGGGTGACGTCATGACCAGGAAGGGATAAAGGCTCACCCGGTGAAACGCGGCATTAGCTTCTGTGTCTCAGCAAGCGATCTGTGTCATTTTGTCTCTGTCTATTTACTGTTGTCTGTTGCGGAAAAGGATGGAAACTAAACAAGTGTACAAACAGTGTGCTTCTCCCTGCCCGCGTTATTTAACGGGTGGGGACACACACGAGCTTTGTGTCGTTTGTTTGGGAGTGGAGCATGCAGTCTCAGCCTTCGAGGGGGCTGAGTGCCAGCATTGTGAGATGTTACCGCTTCGCATGCTCCGCTCTCGCCTGTCACTCTTTGATAAAGAGAGTGGGCAGGCTCGCGATCCGCAGGGATCAGGACCCGCGTCTGCTGAGGCAGCGCGGAGATTGCATTCCTGGGGATCGCAAAAGGATCTTTCGGAGGGGTTGGAGACGGGTCCGAGGGCTCTTTCTCCTTCCTTACCCGAGAGATCCAGCGCTCTCCCCCCGGTGTCGGAAGCACGCTCTGCGGTTTCTTCCGCCCGGGGAGAGAGCCCTCCATTACTTCATTGCTCTTCCTCCGAGGAGGTTGATGCGATGAGTTTGGAGAGTGAAAGCACACACATGGGGGAAAGAGATTCACAATTTATTTCCCCAGCATATGATGAGCTGGTGGATGTTATGTCGCGGGCTGTAGAGAAATTAAATATTGAATGGCCATCTGAGAAGAAGGGCGCTCGTCCTAAAAGCAAATTAGATGAGCGCTTTTTATCTTCCACCACATTATCTCCACCACGAGGGCTTCCATTTTTTCCCGATTTGCACAATGAAATATCTAAATCGTGGAATAAACCTTACTCATCTCGTCTTTTCAGCCCTCAAGTTAACACTTATTCGAGAATAAGGGGGCTGAAAGAGTATGGTTATGAGGCGATGCCCCAGGCGGAAGAGAATTTAGCCAGTTATCTTTCCCCTGGTCCCGCATCGTCTCTGAAAGCCTCGGCTTTGCCCACTAGACCGCTTAAAGCCACTTCGGTGTTAGTGGGCAAAGCTTATACGGCAGCAGGTCAAGCTGGAGCATGTCTGCATACTATGGCAGTGCTCCAGGCTTATCAAGCTGACCTGCTGGGGGATCTGGATAGTAGTGAGGGAGTCAGTCATGACGATATTCGTGAACTTCGTCGGGCTACCGATCTTTCTCTCAGGGCTACTAAGGAGACCGCCAGAGCAATTGGGCGGTCTATGGCAGCCTTGGTAGCTACTGAGAGACATTTATGGTTAAATCTGTCTGAAATTAAAGAAAAAGATCGAGCTTTTTTATTAGATGCTCCGCTTGAACCTTCTGGTCTCTTCGGCGACGCAGTCCACGCGGTCGTCGAGAGATTTCAGGAGTCAAAGAAACAAGCTGACGTTTTTAAAAAGTTTCTCCCTCGCCGGGTCCAGCCCCCTGGGGCTGCTGGGCGTGAGCAGCCCCAGCCGTCGAGCTCATCATATCGTGTGCATCAGAAAGAGAGTGTTGCGTCTCGTGCACCTCCACGTAGAGACTGGAGACAGACGCAACCCTCTCAACCGAAGTCTTCTAAGTCGAAGCCGGATCTGAGGACCGTTCTTCAGGCGAAGAAGGCTTCGGTTCAAAAGAAAAAAAAAAAGGTCCTGATGTTCATGCATCAGGCCTGTGAGGACAGCCCCGACCGAAGTGGAGCGGTGTACACCTCATTATACGGTGCCCGTTCCGTTTCGGGGTCCTCACGAGACCGTTCTGCCAACCCTGCCACCCCCGGTGCTTCAGGGCGCAGCGGTCTCCAGCGAGTCGCTGATGCTATGCTGCGGCACAGCATTGGTTTCGCGCCCTCTGAGGGGGGCCTTAGAGCGGCCAGTTCAGGTAGTTCCTGCCATTATGTTTCAGGCTCCGGAATTAGCCGTCTCAATAACACCAGAGACCAGCCTCGAGAGGCTGGTTCCCTTAGTAAATTTTCTGGCAGCGTGGAAGCTTCTGCCAAATATTTCTCGTTGGGTCCTGCAGATTGTAGAGAAAGGATACAGAATCCAGTTTGGTTCTCGTCCTCCTCGTTACAACGGGGTGCTGCCCACAGTGGTGCATCCCGAGCAGGCTCTGGTAATGGAGCAAGAGGTAAAGGCCCTGTTAGCAAAGGAAGCTATAGAACAGGTGTACTCACCCGACAGAGAGTCGGGTTTTTACAGCCGTTATTTCATTGTTCCAAAAAAGGATGGAGGGTTGCGTCCCATTTTAGATCTTCGTCTGTTAAATCGTTCAGTACAGAAACTCAAGTTCAAGATGCTGACACTCAAGCAGATCGTGACTCAAATCAGATCCGAGGACTGGTTTGTCACGATAGATCTGAAGGACGCTTACTTCCATGTCTCCATCCTCCCTCAGCACAGGAAGTTCCTAAGGTTCTCTTTCGGGGGCAAAGAATACCAATATCGGGTTCTTCCTTTCGGTCTAGCTTTATCACCCCGCACGTTCACGAAATGCGTGGATGCAGCTCTAGCCCCTCTCAGGCTTCAGGGCATACGTATTCTGAACTACATCGACGACTGGCTGATTCTAGCGGAATCAGAGCAGTTGGCGGTTCGGCACCGAGGTGTCGTTCTCGCTCATATGCAGATGTTGGGGTTGAGGCTCAATGCCAAGAAAAGTGTGCTTTCTCCAGTACAGAGAACCACTTTCCTTGGTGTGGTATGGGATTCAGTGACGATGCGGGCTACTCTATCGCCCGTTCGTGTAGCTGCTATCCTGACAGCCACCAAAGAGCTAAAGCTAGGCCAGTCACGCACTGTGAAACAGTTCGAGAGACTGTTGGGTCTTCTGGCAGCAGCGTCCAACGTGATTCCTTTTGGCCTGCTGTACATGAGACCTTTGCAGTGGTGGCTCAGGACCAAAGGGTTCTCCCCGAGGGGAAACCCACTTCGTGTGATCAAGATCACGCGGCGATGCCTTCGTGCCTTGGTTATATGGAGAAAACACTGGTTCTTAACCCAGGGTCCGGTGTTGGGAGCTCTCTGCCATCGAGTTACGATCTCGACAGATGCTTCCCTCACCGGCTGGGGAGCGGTAATGGAAGGCCGCTCGGTTCAGGGTCGGTGGAGGAGTCATCATCTTTCTTGGCACATAAATTGCCTGGAGATGATGGCCGTCTTCAATGCGTTGAAGCAATTCCTCCCAGACCTGAGGGGCCATCATGTGCTCGTCCGTACAGACAACACATCGGTGGTCTCTTATCTGAACCGTCAGGGGGGTCTGCGGTCGCGTCCGCTTTGCAAGCTGGCGCACCAGATCCTCCTGTGGTCTCTGGGGAAGGTACTCTCCCTGAGGGCAGTGTATATTCCTGGGGACCAGAATATTGGAGCAGACATCCTGTCGAGGCAGGAGCTGAGGCCAGGGGACTGGAGACTCCACCCCGAGGCGGTGGAGAAAATTTGGGAGTTTTATGGCCAAGCAGAGGTGGATCTGTTTGCGTCTCAGCATACGACGCACTGTCCACTTTGGTTCTCCCTTACTCACCCAGCCCCCCTGGGGCTGGATGCCATGGTGCAGACGTGGCCGAGGCTACGTCTGTACGCATTTCCCCCTGTTGCTCTGCTCCCAGGAGTTCTGGAACGAGTCCGCCAGTACGGAATAAGCCTACTGCTAGTAGCACCACGCTGGCCGAGTCGGATCTGGTTTGCGGACCTGATCCATCTCTTAGACGGTCCTCCCTTGGAGATCCCAATCAGGAGAGACCTTCTGTCTCAGGCCGGGGGCACAATATTTCACCCTCGACCAGAAATTTGGAACCTGTGGGTTTGGCCTCTGAGGGGGCCCAACTCATAGAGAGTGGTCTCTCAGCTGAGGCTGCTGAGACCATTCTAAGCTCCAGAGCTCCAGCTACTAGGAAACTATATGCGCTTAAATGGAGAGTTTTTTCTGTATGGTGTCACCGACATCAGTGGGATCCAGTTAACTGTTCTGTGAACACAGTACTCGAGTTCCTGCAGGAGCGCTTTACGTCAGGTCTATGTCCTTCCACGCTCAAGGTCTACGTGGCGGCCATTGCGGCTTACCACGCCCTGGTGGGGGGTACATCGTTGGGTCGAGACCCCCTGATTACACGTTTCCTTCGTGGCACATTGAGGCTGAGGCCTGCAACTCGCACTAGGGTGCCAGCTTGGGATTTGGCAATAGTACTAGAAGGCCTGTCTAGGGCTCCATTCGAGCCCTTAGATTCGGTTTCAGAGAAATTTCTTACCCTCAAGACTATCTTTCTGCTAGCTATTTCTTCCCTTAAGAGAGTTGGAGACCTTCAGGCCCTTTCGGTTTCCCCCACCTGCCTTGAGTTTGCACCGGGGATGGTCAAGGCATTCTTATATCCGAAACAGGGATACGTCCCTAAGGTGCCGACCTTGATTCCGAGGCCTATTGTGCTGCAGGCTTTCTGTCCTCCTCCTTTTACATCGGCGGACCAGGAAAGGCTGAACCTCTTGTGTCCAGTGCGAGCACTGGATACTTATGTTCATCGGACATCGTCAATGAGGAAGTCCGACCAGTTATTTATTTGCTTTGGATCACCTAAGAAGGGTCTTCCTGCTTCTAAACAGACAGTTAGTAAGTGGATAGTTGAGGCTATTTCACTTGCATACGAGTACTCTGACCTGCCGTGTCCTTTGGCGGTCAGAGCTCATTCTACGAGGGGTATGGCGGCCTCTAAAGCCTTACTATTTGGAGTTTCTCTTCAAGACGTTTGTGATGCGGCAGGCTGGTCCTCACCGCTCACATTCGTTAGGTTTTACAGCTTAGACCTGGATGCTGCCCCAGGTTCTCAGGTGCTTAGTGCTTAGTTTCAACAGACTGACACTCAGGTACTTGGAATTCTGGCGTTTTGGGTATTCTCGTTCCCAAGGCGTCAAGTGACGCATCGAGAGTTCCCTCGAAAGGGAACGTCTCAGGTTACGACTGTAACCGTAGTTCCCTGAGAAAGGGAACGAGACGATGCGTCACCCTGCCATACTTCCTGCTTCCCCGTGATCGGCTTGCTTCGACTTTTTGAAGCTAATGCCGCGTTTCACCGGGTGAGCCTTTATCCCTTCCTGGTCATGACGTCACCCGCCCGTGACGCTCATTTTTTCCATTGGACTAGTTGACATTGATGCTCAGACGCATTCACGCTGGGGGCGTTCCCAAGGCGTCAAGTGACGCATCGTCTCGTTCCCTTTCTCAGGGAACTACGGTTACAGTCGTAACCTGAGACGTTTTCAGTGGAGTACAAGTCTTCAGTGCATTTTTAGGTTGTTAGCAGCACAAAATGATCTGATAAGTATATCGTCCGAGACATAGATCACTATATGAGAGATACACGTCCTTTAAAGTCCCCCTGTAGTCAATAATTTCATCCCTTAAAACTCATCTTTGATCACCAAAATTACACATTTAAAAGTTTTTTCCTTGAAAAAAAATTCTTCATGGCTTCAAATATCTTGAATGTAACTCGACACCCTTGCCTCATTTAGTATGCGTGGTTCTATGAATATGCAAATGAGCCCCGCCTCCACTCACTCACTCAGCTCAGAGATCCACTGGTTGACGATCACACGTTGATCTGATTGGTTACAAGGTTGTTTGTGACGTCAGAAACACCAGCGATTTCAAACTGTGTTTTTGAGACTGTCTTTGGTTCACTGCAGTTTTAAGCAGGAAATACTCAGCAATGCTGTCGACTTATGAACTTACACACGGTGTGTCTTAAAGCATAATAAAAACACCACATAGACACATAAACAACATTAAAAGCTGGATTTTCACCACAGGAGGACTTTAATCAGTGCTCTTGAAGCTCTGATTGGCTGCTGACTAGGGCCACGCCTCCAACTTACTATAATACCAGCCAGCATCCCATTTATTCTCAGAGCCTGTTTACACCTGCTCACTTCATGTGACTGATCGGATAGCTATCTGATTTGTCTGATTTGCCTCATCCATCACCAAAAAAGCATTGAATCCCGTAATTAGGACCTGTGAATGGTTTTTCCCAGGTTTTGGTCACATCTAAGATGCAATCCTGGAACACTGGAATTGCAACCTTTGGCAAAGAGGATGTTTTGGGCAGAAAGTTCCCAACCAGTCATTTAATAGTGCAGCTCAAGCAAAACTATGAAGATTCAACGATACTAACCTTTGGCAAACCCACTTATTATTGGTTCCTTGATCCCAGATGGACCAATAAAAAACACTTGTGCCCTTACGCATGGAGTGCTTCTCAATACCCTAATGAAATTTCACATGAATATCTTAATTAACATTTAACAACATACGGCATATGGCTCCCTTGTGCGCAACTTCTTCCTCCACCTTGTTTCCTTTCCTTACATGCTGCCCTTGAATCTTAAGAGAGAGGAGCAAGGACGAAAGGAAATGAGAATTCATCAATAATGAATTGTGAAACACCCAGATACAGTACGAGGACTTCCGGACAAGGACAAAGCAGCTGCCAAGAAAAGGTCAATGTGTCATTTATGTAAAATAGGAATGTAATGAAAACTGAATGAAATATGCATGTTGTTTGTGCTATAACACTGTGTATGTAAAGTAGATGTCATGCAGCAACTCAGCAGAAATCATTCTATCCATTTAAGAGTGTTTCCGGCTGACACTATAAACTTCTGCATTTGCATGAGACACAATGAACATCTATAGCATGACAGATACAACAAATCTTTTGACAACAGCAATAATACTGAGAGTGTAGAATGCTTACTGAGGTAAACTGAGTAAACCACAGGGCCGTTGACACGAGACTGTTTTCAACTAAAAATGGAAGACTTTTTATGCGTTTTGGCCATTCATTTACAGGACAACAGCGTTTTGGTGGCCTGAAACACAAACCTTTGAAAACGGGTTTCAAAATGCTTCTGAAAACTAATACCCTTATCTCTGTGTAAACTACAAAAACGTGAATCTGTGAAAACCGTTGCGTCATGCTGAATATTACTTATTTCTTTCATTCAATTTCTTTCATTCATTTAGTCTATAGGCTTCTTTTTTTTTTTTGCAAATGGATACAGATATTAACAGTAAGAAATGGGGGGGGGGGGGGGGCTACTGTACATAGATGAAGGGAGGTATTGGCAAAATGTCACCTGTAAAAGTCAGTCTTACTAAAAGATTTGGAATTTGAACATGTTTGTTTTTAAATGTTAAAAGTCACTTTAATTAATACAAATTATACGTTTTAACCACTTGGTGGAATTGGCAGACGTTCCCTTGGGCATTCTGCGCCGTGGTAGCGCGACAAAGCATTCTTAGGTATAAATATGCAGCTATTATGCACGCATTTGATTTTGAATTAATATCTCATGTCGATATACAATAGTTACAAACTGTTAAAGCTTGTGGTATTGATATCTTTGTAAGACTGTCGACTTTATAGAACAGTGGCAAGGAAAACTAACTTTACAGAGCTCCGAGTGTCCCCTAGTCGGGAGCATTTCCGTTGTGTTGTGGCTTGTTTCTGTTATGTTGTGAACTTATGTTTGCTTTTTTAATTGCGTTGTGTTGTGCACTACTGGGCCACCATACCTAAGGGTTACATTTTGAAGGTCCCCTGTGGACATTCAAGTAATAATGTACCTACATGTCAACTCACTCATCTAGAGTCAGCAGGCCATGGCTGCAAAATAAACCCTGAGAGAGTGATCAGAAGTTGTAACATTAATAGTTATTGCATTACTCCGCATATTTCACAGAAAGAAAAAAGATGTTGTCACCTTCACATCCTCTCTCAATCTGTCCAACACAGGCCAGCGCTTCTGACATCAGGTCTGGCAAACGGCCGTTCAGATCCACAGATGCCAAACAGCCTTGAAATCCTTCCTTTGCGTGAACTAACTTGGGTAAATCTTTGTACATCTCCTCAGGAACACCACCAATATAAAGATCACCTGCAAAGAGAGCCAAAAAAGAGAATGTTCATAATGATATAGTTAAATATCATATATTATTACCATCCCTCTCATCATCTCTCTCTCTCTAAACTTTAAAATTAAATCAGTTCACAAAGGAACATAATATATTATGTATATTGTATTTGTGGCTCTAAACAAATATTTTTAATCGATAAAACCCTTTGTCACAGCGGCTGCATGAATTGACAAGTTACAATAACACTACTGTGAAATCTACCTTTTAAGTCGAGGTTTTTGGCCCCCATGGTGGTCTGGGTGGTGATTTTGGTGTCGATTTTGACAGTGTGCAGGTTATTTGTGTCTCTGGAGATAATGACATTGTGCCACTGGTTGTCATTGAGAGGTTTGTTTGAGTTTCCTTTGATGAGATGAGCACCGTTTCCCAGATCTGAGACGTAATGCAGGTAGCTAAACAAAGATTTAAGATCCATTATCAGGTGCAAGCTGAATACAGTTTACCAATATGGAAAAGAAAAATCACAAACAAGATCTCTGTAATATCTCGATTGTTTTTCTTAGATAGAGATGTAATTACATGGAGACATTTTGCTGAAGAAAAGTTTTACTCTTGAGATAAAGACCCTAAACTGACATGTTTGCTCGAGTCGAGAGTATCAGAAGAAATCTAAATAATCTCTCAAGTTGTCTGCAATGAAAAGTTAGACATCTCAATAAGAACTTAAACAGTTTTAGTCAAATTCTTTCAGGATTAAATGATTTGAGCTAAGCTTTTACATTTGTAATGCACCTTATAATGCATTGTATGGTCTCATGAGTAATTGTGTTTTGGTAATAAGTAATAATTGTTACACCTTTAGAAAGTATAATGCATTAAAACGCATGACAATCAACCAATCTCGGATGGAACAAGGAATCTGCAAATATTATAATGCATTTTACATTTTAACATCGAGCAGAAGGACCATTCACTGGAGGACCACACAAGGGACTTTTTAGATTTGGCAATGCTAACCCACTATGCGGACTGTGGACCGTTCAGGGGGATTTCGTCACATTTGTGCAGTGGGTGCTGGTGAATAACGGATCTCCATCTGCCCCACTCCGGACCCAGAGCCCAGCCAGCCACTGCCCACACACTGCACGGAGCTAATGCCAGAGCCCACCACAGACTGAGACCCCGAGCCTACCATGATGCACAAGCCAGTCAAGAGGACTGAGACAACCACCGCCCAGGAGCCCGAGCCAAAGGAAAGGTCTGACCAGGTGCGTGAGAAGGCTACATCGTCAGTACCAGTGGGAGTGTATTGGAGTACAAGGTCATGGAAAGGAGCCCCACCCACACCCCTGATTCTGAGGGTGAGCTGCATATGGCCTCTGGGAATTCTTACGAGGAATTTGAGGGGGGTGTTTCCCTGTGTCTCCCATCCCTGTGTTCCTGTCCAGCTCCAAGTCTCCTGTGTCTCCGCCGGTCCCGCACAGAGATCCCACCCAACCTCCCTCTCCCACCTTCTCTTCCAATAACTGCCAGTTCCTCTGCCCCGACTCTGCTGTTTACCTTCAGTCCCTCGGCTTCTACTCTGTTTGTTCCACTCTGGCCTCTGGCTTTCCAGTCTCCAGCTCCACATCAGCACAAGATTCCCCTGGTTCCGCCTCCAGCCGCCAAGCCCATCATTCTACCTCTGCTCAGTGATCAGTCGGCTCCACCTTGACTCATCCTTCCCTCGGCACCTTGGACCATCACCCTTCCGGCTCCCCTTTGGTAAGACATTGTTCTACCTACGTCAAGGACTTCCGGGTCTCCAGCTGCACCTCGACCCTCCACCCCTTCGGCTTTGTCAGGCTATGCCTTCCCTCCGGCTCCACCTTATTCCTCAATCCCACCGGCTCCGCCTCAGTCCTCTGGCACCCTGACTCCACCTCAGATGCTCATCGCTGCTGCCTGAACCTCCAGCGTCGCTCGGTCCCATCAGCTCTTGGCTCATGGCTCCTCCCTCCATTGACTCCACTATGGGCCATCATCCTGGCTGTGGTCTGGGTCCCAGCCTGGCTCCTCCTGCTTCTGACTTCTCTAGCACTCTCCTGCATGTTAGTTTGTTAAATAAAGACGGTTTCTGTTTATTCATCGTTGTGCATTCATTACAGCCACTCATATGTGACACTTTAAGTAAGTGTTATATTTTTCTATACACTGTCAGCTCAATATCTCAATGCCACAATGCCTCCATTATGTTTCCTGACATATTGAAGGGCAAACCTCTGAGAAATAAAATCACTGGTTCAATTCTGATAGCACTTCGACTGTCAATAATATGGATGATTTTAAAGATCTAAATATAAATAGGTCTAATATAATAATAAGAATAATTGGAAAAATCCACACTAACCTGTGCACATTGATAAATTTCGATACCTATAAATACCTTCTTCTTTTTTTCATTTGCAAGGATTATAAAATATTTTGGAAGGGAATGAATATGTTGAATGAATGATTGGATTAATAAATGAATTATTAATGCACATATTCACTTAAACCATGTACAGCACTAAGAGCCTCTAACTGTAATGCTCATGTCTGTTTCTCCATAACGTACCCCTTAACCAGCTCTACAGCTATGAAATCATTTCCATCTCCACTATTAAACAGGATGAGTCCGTCTGATGAAGTGGTCTTGAACTGGAAGAACAGGTGCATGGAGTAGTACGCCTGCAGGGTGCGCAGAGTCACATAGCTTGAGCAGGACTTGAAGGTCACTGGATCTGCAATGATGTTCTTAAATCCGATCACGGCGTTGACTTCACAGTAGTCGATGTCTCCGTTCTTGCAGAGGTCGATGTATGGCTTGCCATTAAATGTCAAACTCTGGAGATGCCCAATGAAGTTGGAGGGCATGACGGGTTGGTAACGTTTCTCTGTAATGATCCCCGTCTCTACGTTATGAAACTCCAGCTGTGTGTGGTCACCTGGTATCTCTCCTGTATCATGGCAGAGTGTTGAGAAAAATTAAAGGTTTATTTCATGTGGATCATAAAAAGACCAACAAACTCAAACTAGGCCTATCATGATGATTAGATGATCAACTTATCATACAATATACGGACGGGACCTTGATCACTTTTGCGGACCTCAATAATGCCTATTGTAGGGCTTTTCACACTTGAAATATTTAACACTTAATCACTGTAAACCCTGGGTTATCTTGCTTCATGTTTCACATTGCTCATAATTTACCCGGGGGTTAACAATAAATCCTGGGTGTTCATTCGCTGCAGTTTCAAACTGTACATTCCTAAACCCAGGGTTAAAGTCCTTATTTGCATATTTGCGGTGTCAGTGTCACTGATTAGACGGACGCCACATGCGATATGTTTATATAAACGCTTCAGCATTGCATGTCCTCACATGATAAATTGCCGACTGTACTATCAAGTTTATCCTGAACAGACTTTTTGGACTATAAAGGTAAGAATGAGAATCTCATTCACTCCAGTTGTTGCGTTTTCTGTCACCATTTACATGGCATGCGATTGGCTGTGGACTGCTAAGCATCTAGTCGTGACATTCTAACAGTGCATCTTGGTAATCACTTTATTTTGATGGTCCCTTTTGAACATTCTGTTGACTATAGGCAACTTTTCAACTAACTCTCAGTAGATTATTAGTTTTAGATTATATCTGCTAACTCTTTATTGTTATGGTCCCCCAACAGACATTCTACTGACTATAAGTAACTTTGCAAGTATATGTCAACTTATTCTAACCCTACCAGTCTACTAATACTCTACTAACACTCTAATGAGAGTTAGTAGACATGTAGGTGTAACATTACTTATAGTCAACAAAATGTGTTAAAGGGACCATCAAAATAAAGTGAAACCTGCATCTTTTCATACTGTACACTGTTCAGTTTGGTACCGTAACGCGGGGTTAACAGAGTAAAATCCGCTCTAATCCTGCTCCAATGCTAATCCCACTTCTAAATTATAAGTGTGGGTAACACTTTATTTTGATGATCCCTTTTTAACAGTCAGTTGACTATAAGTAACTTTGCAAGTACGTCAACTTATTCTAACCCTAACCCTACCATTATCTACTAATACTCTACTAACACTCTAATGAGGCCTAGTAGACATTAAGGTGCAACGTTACTTATAGTCAGCAGAATGTGTTAAAGGGAGCATCAAAATAAAGTGAAACTCGTAGTGTGAAACATTCCTTTACCAGGGGTTAAAAGAGGGTTTAGAATGCCGATAACCCGGTGTTAATCACAGTGTGAAAAGCCTTTAAGTAGATATTTAATAGGTGTTTTCCAGAAAGAAAATTTGAAAGAATAAGTCCAAATGGACTTGATTTCGAAGCCTCATTCCATCCGCATCATGATAAGACAATGAACCAATGTTAATTAAACTGTTCAAGAAAATATGACAAGGAAAGAATAACATTGCTAGATTATTAGTAATGTACTGCCAATGTTTTTGAAAAATAATAATCTAAAATAACTTGCACAGGTAAACTAAATAGTCAAAATGTGTAACTCCCATTGTAACAGTAAGTATAAAGCAAAAGAACAGGAGGAAACAGAATAGGATACCTTCCACAGTGGGCAAATCATCCACAGACAGCTTCAGACTCTTCCCTCTCCGGATCACTCGCACTGTGTGCCATTCATTATCATTCAGATTCTGACCAGCAAACATGGTCTCGGGTCCCTTGCCTGTGGGACAGCCCATATCACAGTTAACACACACATTCATAAAGCAATGAAAAAAAAGAACAGAAACTCAAAATAACACAGGTGGAAAACACTGACATTTAGTTATGATGATATCACCTTAGTAAAAATGACCCCAAAATATTAAACAAGTAAAACAGTGCTGATTTAATACCACACCGTCATACCATCATACATCCCTGAAATCTTCATCAGTAATGATGATGAAGAAATAAATCCACAAATTAAATCTAGATTTTTGCACATATTCTTGCACAACTTTCTGGGATATGTAAGCAATAATGTGCGAGACTGTATTCACAAACAGCACACATGGAGTAGCTTATTGAATGAATTAATGATTTAATGAATGAGGCATTTATATAGTGCTTTAATATGTACCACTGTACACCCAAAGCGCTTTACAATCATGATGATCTCTCCTCAATCCACCACCAGTGTGCAGTATCCCTTTGGATGATGCGACAGCAGGCACAGTACAGCGGCGCCAGTGCGCTCACCACACACCAGCTATAGGTGGAGAGGAGAGGGTGATAGAGCCAATTCAGTGGATGGGGATTATTAGGAGGCCATGATTGGCAAGGGCCAATGAGTGTTATGTTACCAGGACACCGGGGTTACACCCCTACTCTTTACGAGAAGTGCGATTTTTAATGACCACAGAGAGTCAGGACCTCGATTTTACGTCTCATCCGAAGGACGGTGCTCTATGACACTATAGTGTCCCCGTGACTATACTGGGGCGTTAGGACCCACACAGACCACAGGGTGAGCAGCGCCCCCTGCTGGCCTCAGTAACACCTCTACCAGCAGCAAGCTGGTTTTCTCAGGAGGTCTCCCATCCAGGTACTAAAAAAGCTCAATCCTGCTTAGCTTCAGTGGGCAACCACACTTGGGCTACAGGGTGATATGGCCGCTTGCTTATTGCTTTTATAATACGGTAAGTGAATATTAAAGCCAAAAATATTTAATTATATGTATATTTTTTGAAGTAAAATAATTAAATGCCACCCTTACGCTAGGAAAAAAGTACCAGGAGAGCTAGTCATTGACAGTAACAGGAGAGGAGAGGAGAATATTGATGCAGCTTTTATACTTTATTGACAAAAATTATAATAAATGGAAAAACAAACCCAAATGCGTTGCACACATGAAACAGGTGATGAACGCAATCATTAACTATGGTTTCAAATGGGTGGGAACATGGGAGACAAAGAAAACAGAAACAGAACACATAAAATCAGGTGATACAAACTAAGGCCGCATTTACACTGCCATATCCGATATCTACGTTCACTATACACTTGGCAAAACAACCCGTGGTAGATGCACTGAAGCGAGGGGTTGAGCTTTTCCCCTCCATTGCACCATTGAAAAGAGTCATGTGATCGCGGTTGGTTTCCACCTGTATAGGAATGATCGCTTCACCGAACAGATCTGTGTGTCACTGCACAACACCCTTAGCAACATAAACAATCCAATTTACTGTCAAAACTGTTTCATGTATTATGTATTTCAGCAAGTAACTTGTAACTTGTAAGTAACTTTGATAAAAGTGACGTTGATGTGTGCATGTGTGTGGAAGCCCACAGTTTCCAAAGTACAGAGGGAATATTATTTTAAAAGTTTTCTGTTTCAGGTGGGGTTGTCACAGAGTTAGCCACACCGTCACAGCACCAATCATCACCCAATCACCAGGACCCGCCCACTCGTTCACAATCACTAGATTACTGACTCGCTGCACCCACAGCCTATATATTCACAGTTCACCATCCACTCATTGTATGGTCTCGTCGTAGTTTACCACTGCTTACCGTTAGACTCCTTACCATTCTACTTACCTGTGATCGTCTCGTCAAGTCTCCAGTCTACTGTCTGTCTTTGACCATCCTGATCAAGATCTCCAGTCTTCATGTTCACTCGTCACCTGCACAGAGAATCCACTTCAGTCATCGCCATCTAAGTCACCACCATCATTCACCAAGTCACCATCCTCTCAACATCCACTTTAAGGAAGTCTTCGGGCAAACTGAATCAGCATTATCCGTTCACAATCAGCTGTTCAACCTCCGTTAAGGTAATACTTCCATCAATGCATATGCTCTTCAGTTCCGCATTTTAGCGGCATCTAGCGGGTGGAATGAGATGGGCCTGTAGACAGCCTTTCGCCGGGGTCTCAACCCGAAAGTGCGCCAACAGATGGTCATTTATGACGATACCAAAGAAGGCTACTACAGCACTTATGTCTGTACTGTGGGGGAGAAGGTCACATCATCACGAACTGCCCAATTCGAGCACCACGCCCAATGGTGAGTACCATCAAGTTCCTGCCTAAGATCCCACCCCTCACTCGCACACCTGTCCAAATTCTCACCCATAAACTTCTCATTTCCGTGCAAGCGCTCATTGACTCCGGTTCCGCAAGAAACTTCATCTCTCATCAACTTCTCCAAAGACTCCACCTCCAGAAGAAACACTGCTCCCTGAAACTAGCCATCCACACCATTCTCTGCAAACCACTGGGCAGTGGTCGCATTGGTCATTTCTCTTCGTTGGCTGTCTGCATGAGGAGAAGATCACGTTCATGGTGCTGGAAGGATCAACCGCTGATCTCATCCTGGGATGCCCCTGGATGGACCAACATGAACCCACCATCAATTGGAACTCTGGAGAAATTCTGCAATGGAGTGATTCCTGCTTCAAAGACTGCCTTTCTTCTGTGCTCAAACCGTCTACACGCCAGACCTGTCGACACCCCTCAAAGTCTTCCAATATTCAGGTGAACTCCACATCCGTTGAGACCCCATCGGTGGTGATTGCGCAGTGGATAAGACACATGCCTTTGATGTGAGAGACCCGGGTTCGAATCCACTGTGAGACACCAATGAGTCCCTGAGCAAGACACTTAACCCCTAGCTTCTCCAGAGGCGTGCGACCTCTGACATATATAGCAATTGTAAGTCGCTTTGGATAAAAGCGTCAGCTAAATGAATAAATGTAAATCTAAATGTAGAGTACCGGGTGCTCCAGGATATGTTCAGTAAGCGACAGATTGACGACCCGTCTACCACCTCATCGGCCATGGGACTGCGCTATCGACCTGCTCCACAGAAAAGTTAAGGTCTACCCACTTTCCATCCCGGAGCAGAAGGCCATGGAGGAGTACATTCAGAAGGCTCTCAAACAACTACCGGGCACTCAACTCTCAGACCGTTAAATTTAGTTACCATCTTCCTCTGTTCCCTGCCACGTTGGAACAGCTCCGTGGTACTCGCATCTTCTCCAAACTGGACCTGCGGAGCGCCTACAACCTCATTCGAATACGCAAGGGGGATGAATGGAATGAATGGAAGATGCCAGTACCAGGTGATGCTTTATGGCCTGTCCAACTCCCCTGCCATATTCCAGAGGTTTAGGAATGAGATTTTCCGGGAGTACCTCCAATTCTTCGTCATCGTCTATATCGACGACATTCTGATCTACTTCCGGAACCTGGCCGAACATCGCCAACATGTGACGAAGGTCCTCAAAAAGCTGAGAGAACACCACCTCTTATCTCAAGTTGGAAAAGTGTGAGTTCCACACACCATCCATCCAGTTCCTCGGCTATATCCTCGACCAACAAGGTATCCAGATGGACCAGAGGAAGGTGGACACAATTCACAACTGGCCCCAACCTGTCACTATAAAGGAACTCCAACGCTTTCTAGGCTTCGCCAACTTTTATCAAAGATTCATCCAGAATTACAGTCTCCTCAGCTCACCTCTCACCTCACTCCTCAGAAACTGGCCCAAGCCTCTGTCCTTGGCCACAGAAGCCTTCCAACGCCTGACGAATACCTTCGTTACCACTCCAATCCTGGTGCACCCCAATCCAGAACTCCCATTCGTGGTTGAAGTCGACGCCTCTACTACCGGGGTTGGAGCGGTACTATCCAAGTGGCAGGGTGAGCCTCCTCAACTCCATCCATTCGCCTTCTATTCCAAGAAGCTGTCCCTGGCGGAGCAGAATTATGATATTGGAAATGGTGAGCTGCTGGCGATCAAGCTCGCCTTGGAGGAATGGAGACACTGGCTGGAGGGAGCTCATCACCACCAATTTGAAGTCATCACAGATCATCGGAACCTGGAACATCTCAGGGAAGCCAAGCGACTCAACCCAAGACTAGCCCGTTGGGCTCTGATCTTCACACGGTTCGACATCACTGTTACCTACCGACCTGGTACCAAGAATTGCAAGGCGGATGCCTTGTCCCAAACCTTCGGAGGTTCCAGCTGTCAACCCCTGGTTCAAGGAGAGAGAGAGGGTATGGGACTCAGCGCACGTGCATCTCCAGTGGCCAGGAACGATCTTGGGTCTCTCGAGAAGATGTCCACATTCATACATCTTAAATATTTATATGATCTGTTTCACTGTGTTGTGTTTGTTTCCTTTTTCTGTTTAGAAGATAACTGAGCCTTTAAATCTCATTTATAAATGCTTTACAAGGCATAAATAGTCCTCACTTTAGATGAACTCACAAAAATAGTTAACTGACCACTACTAAATGCTTTATAACTACCTGAATTAATCATGAATTACAGTAGAAATAAATGTTAATAAAGCATTTATTAACACACTAAGTAACTATTACTATATGTCTGCATAATAAGATGTATGATTGTACATTTAAATAGTTCATAAGATCACTTAGAAAGTGTAAGAAAATGATTAATAAACCACTGACAACTCCTAAATAACTGGTTTGTAAATAATGCAATACTTCATTTAGAAATTATAAACTGATTAATAATAAAGTATGAAAATAGAATTATTAAACAAATTATATATGGCATTTATATAATAAAATAACATTATATAATAAAGCATGTATAGCTGTATTTATAAACTGCTTATTAATGTCTATTAAGGATTTATATATGATGAATTAACTGTTTACTAATGCTTAACTAATGATTAATAGCGTGCAGTTATTATAAAATGTTACCTCATATTTTGCAAACCTTTATTAACAATACGGGGCAATCCACGTTTTCACTGTAATATGGTAGGTGGCGCTATTAAGCATCTTTTAAAAGAGTACAGAATCTCTCAATCAAAACACAGGCGAAGAAGAAGCAGAAACAATGATTGAAGCATTGCTGACGCACATGTTAAATAATACATTCATCAAACATTCAACAGAATATAAATTAAAACTGAATAATGTTACTGAATGAAATGTTGAACCCATGAAGAGGAAACGACTGTGAAGCTTTGGGGATGTTGATAGACTCGATCTACTCCATTTGTGTTTTGACCATCGTTCTGAATCCCATCCGGACGAAGTCTTTGACAAAAATAAGTTTTTCTCAGCTTTATGTTCAAAATGTTTTATTATTTTATTTTTACCCACATTAAAGTGTTGATGAAAAAATAATGCATAAAGCTAGAATATAATGTTTTTGTTCTGTTTTTTCTTTTGATATATTGTATGTTCAGATAGTCATACAACAAAATATTTTGGGTGCCATAAAAAAAGATAGTGCTGTAATTGACACAATAATAGATGTTCTAAACACAATTCATTTGTCATGTCGAGCATTAGTTAGTCAAACATTAATCGAAACAATCTTTCACTGTAATCTCCCATTGCACGGGTTAAAAAAATATTCTATGGTAAATGGAAGCTATGAAAGAAGAGAAAGTGTCACTTACTCGTGGTACAGTTTATCCTCTCACAGTCTAGATAGGAAAGAATAAAGGACATGTAAATTCTGCCTTCAAAGTAACATCTGCAGATAGAAGCACATAACACACTTCTCTGGGGACAGACACACTAGAACACCAATGACCCTGATGCTCACACATGCCATTCACCCAAATATACTCCAGTGACATTGAAGTCTAACTGGAAATATTGTCCAAACAATAACTCTGAATGGGAATATTGCCCTCTTTTCATTTTTTTTTCCACATTCCACAAATAGGGTGCAAAATGTTATGTCACTCCCTGTCTAGCCTCTGCTCTTATAGACAATGTTTGAAGATTTGCATTTTTAGCACTCTCATGTTATTGCATCCCCAGGATGAATGTCTTGGTTACTGTGATAAACCTCATTCCCTGATGGAGGGAATAGAGATGTTATGTTGATGACTGACTGACAAATGGGGTATCACTTGAGATTTGCATGCCGAACCACTCCCCCATACATACGGGTATACAAGCTAGTCGGCAGTTCTCTCATTCAGGTTTATGCTGAGGAGCCGAGACAGTGTCCTGGCCATTCAGCGGGATGGTTCAGGGTTGTGGTAGGAGGGATATAACGTCTCCGTTTTCATCCATCAGGGAAAGAGGGTTTCAACAGTAACCAACAACATTATGTCGATGACTGACAATTAGGCTCCATATGGAAAGAGCCACAACCACTAAACTATTTTATGCATATTTTGGAGATGCAGATGCTGGCAAGCTGAACGTCCCCTATTGGCAACTGCTCTTTTTAAGTTGTAACCTACTCAGCGCCCCACGTAAGCCCAAAACCTCAGTCCTTCATGCCAACCAGGTTGGAAGGGACAGGGCTTACCATGGAGACGTTCATAGCTGTTGTTCCTTTTGTATCTTTACTTTACAGGAAGAGTGCTTCGGCTCTTTTTCTGTGCCATGACCAGAATGTTAACGCTGGGGAAGCGTAACTAGTCCAGATGGACAGGAATGTTACAGAGGCCACCTCCTACCAGTAGGGAGATACGTGGATGTGGAGACATGTGGAGATACACATATGGACTACCTGTGGGGCAGTGCTACATATGGAAAGATCTCTGCGGTAGGTCCTACCTAGAAAGGGATGGAACTACTACAAATGCAAAGACGGGGCAGAGCAGAATCTGCAAAGGGAAAGACATGGGTTTACAGACAGGGATACCATACCGTGGAAGTACAGTAAATACATATGGGATTACCGGAGGGGAATCACAATGTATTGGGCATCCAGCCCAGTACAGGGGCTGACTGATCGGGTATGCATCTCAAGTACTGTGCCTGGCGTCGGACGCCTCAGCCGCGGATCATCACCCGGAGTGCCGGATAACATGAGACGCCTCAGCCGCGGATCATCACCCGGAGTGCCGGATAACATGAGACGCCTCAGCCCCTGATCATCACCCGGAGTGCCGGATAACATGCTGGGTCCCTCGTGAGAAGGACCCGTGCCATCACCCGGCAGCTCGGCGGCACATGACATTCTAGAGGTGCGGTAGGTCGTGGGGATTGGCCCAGCGGAAACACTCCCACTGTAACCCTCAGTTCTCCCAGAGTGTTAACCATACTCGCGGCAGGCTGGGTAACATCAGAGTAGACTTTAGCCTTCACAAGGAAGGAGAGACGTGACCACAGTGTCGACATGATCATGTTCTCGCTGTGAGGATATGAACCATCCACGAACGCCATCTCAGTATGTTCTCAGTCTGATAGGCATCTTTAAAAAGACGTTCGCTGCCCGTGCTTGCTGTTTCTAAGGAAATCTGCTCTTTTGTGCTCTATTATGAATGGCGAAACCCGCTGAATGAGCCCTTTCACCGGCAAGAGAAATCTCCTCTGTTGCATCTCCTCTCCCCTCTTTTTCTTGAATGCTGCTTTGGTGACTGTAAAGAGTGATCGCTATTCGCAACCACCTGGCTCTGAAGCAAAAATCTAAATGAGTGAGCTGACGTTTAGCTTATATACCCGTACGTACGGAGAGTGGCTCGGTATGTAAATCTCACACGCCAATTCCCTTGGCCGTTTTTCTCAGAGGTGATTGGAGCTCCCAAGTGACAGCCCATTTGTCAGTCATCAACATAACGTTGAACGTGACAGACAGATAGGGAACTGCTGTTGTACATTATGGTTTATTTATAAGTCACTTTGGATAAGTGAATGAATCAAAATCTTATATCTTCTTGTTCATTTCAGATACATTTATATTGGGGCAGTGGGTCACCTTGAAGCCAGAATCTTCCTGTTGCTTCAATATAAAATAGCTGAAGAAGTGGTCTTTCCCTTACTTGTTTATTGCATCCTAGTGCACCCTATTCATGGAAAGTTCCAAGTGGTTTAGCATAATATTATATGCATAATACATAATATGGCATATTCTATAGAGCATCATACCATTGGTTAGGCTGTGACAACTGGATGGTAAACTGCTTGCCAGTGCTAAAAAAAAACAGTAAGTTTGAATGCAGGCAGTTGATTAATTAGTTGTAGTCTTTTTTGGACTGAAATAGAGATTGCTTAAATGTTTACTGAATCCCCTGAATAAAAAGTAGGGAGGAATGTTTCTCAAGTTTCCATTGAAATCAGTATGTCCGTTTTTTGGGTACAGATTTATTGAGATATTTCATCCAAGTTCACCAGAAGCAGGTCTCAGCCTATAATGTACCATCAACCTCAGCAGAGAAGTGGCCGCACACAGTCAAAGACCAAAGCTGGCTCATCATGTGAGGAAATGCTCTTACTAAACTGACACAGTAAAACCTTATCTGAAACCTGAATCGTTTAATTAGGTGAATTGTAGACTCTGTCTATATATCAGGGATAGTTCACCCAAATTTTAAAATTCTCTCATCATTTACTCACCCTCATGCCATCCCATATGTACAGTCCTGGTCAGAATTATTGGCACCCTTGGTAAATATGAACAAAGAAGCCTTTGAAAATTAATCTGCATTGTTAATCCATTGTTAAACCTCCTTTTGCCCAGATAACAACTCTGAGTCGCCTCTTAGAATCCCTGATGAACACCTGACAAGAGATCAGAGACAATTCCTCTAGACAGAATCTCTCCAGATCCTTCAAATTCCCAAGTCCAAGTCCTCTTCAATATGGTTCAGGTAAAGGGACTAGGGTGGACATGGCAGAAGCTTCATTTTGAGCTCAGTGACCCATTTTTGTGTTGATTTTGATGTTTGTTTTGGATAATTAACCTGATTGAAGATCCAACCATGGCCCATTATTTTTCTGTTGGTATTTAATAGAATCTATGATGCCATGAATCTGAACAAGATGTCCAGGACCTCCAGCAGAAAAATAGACCCATCAGTAAATTTAAAATCCAGCTGTATACTTAATCATGCACATGGGACACTTTTTTCTCAGTATTTGCACCAAACCAACCTTGAGCTTTTGCTGCCGAAAAGCTCTCATTTTAGTTTCATCTGACCACAGAAACCAGTCCCATTTGAAGTTCCAGTAGAGTCTGGCAAAAGAATATGCTGAAGTTTGTTTTTGGGATGAAAGCAGATTGTTTTTCTTCTCTCCCAAACAACAGGTGGTGATTTAGGTGCTATTGACCCCAAGACTCATCTATTATCTGCAATTCTCCAGATGTGATTCTTGGAGAGTCTTTGGCCACTCAAACTCTCCTACTTGCCGTGCATTAAGACAATATAGACACACATCCTCTTCCAGGCAGATTTGTAACATCTTTGGTTGATCGGAACTTTTTAATTATTGCCCTGATGATGAAAACGGGAATTTTCAATGCTTTAGCTATTTCCTCACAGCCACTTTTTGTGAAGCTCAACAATCTTTTGCTGAGCTGAAGATTGCTGAGAAACTATATTCTTCGGTTGTAGTTATTGTGATGGGTGATTAAGGGAATGTGGCCTTTGTGTTTCCTCATATTTATACTCCTGTGAAACAAGAAGTCATGGCTGGACAATTATATGTTCCTAGTCACACTGGTGTGCTAAAAAATGTTAATATGAAGGGGAATATATTTGAGGCTTGAATAACCAAACACAGCGATCATGACGGTAATCCATACGACCCCAGTGGATGAATCAATGTCTTCTGAAGTGACACAATATGTGTGTGTGAAATAATGTGGAGGAATGATCTCTGATCTCTTGTCAGGTGTTCTCCAACTCATCAGGCATTATTGGAGAAAGCTCAGAGCCGTTATCTTGATAAAAGGATGTTGCAAAAAAAAGTATGGAATATAGGTTATCATTAATTGTGGCCAATGTGTATTGGAGAAAACCATTTATTTTTTCATTTTCACCCAACCCATTTACATTGTTTTAATTCAATGAAAGGTTCGATTGTTGTGAATTTTTTAAATAAAAAGTCAAAATGATTAACAATGCAGATTTATTTTCACAGGCTTCTTTGTTCACATTTACCAAGGGTGGCAAATAATTCTGAACACGACAGTATATCTTGAAATTCTGACTTTTCCCCCCTCAGAATTGTGAGATATAAACTCGGAATTTGCAAGAAAAAAGTCAGAATTCTGATCCAGGATTCAGCGGAACTGGATCAGATCAGCGAAATCACTTTTTTACAAAAGTGATTTAACAATGTAATACCTATGATAATATATTTATTTAACTGATCTATCATAAATCTATTGGTTTAGCTGTATACTTGCAGAATGAAGCTGACACCCCAGTGCAGAACTATGAATGCAAACAGCCATGTAGGTCACAGCGTAGAGGCTACAGCATAGGTATAAATCAGCCTTTAGACATGGCTAAATCATGTGGAAAACTTTTGATCTCTAAAGTTCACAGCTTTCCCCTGTGAATGTATAACTCAAAGCAAAACTGAAAGGGCACAGAGTGTTCATGCTCTGAGAAACGGGTGGTTTTCTGATAGGAAAGGCAACAAAGAGGGCTGCTATCCAACACAGAGCATTCTCCTTTAACACAGAGCACAGCTGAGGTGTTTGAGTGTGTATGGAGAGCTGCAGAATCTGAGCATTGAAGGGCTCTTTATGTCCACCTTAACGACAACAGTGTTTGTGTGTGTGATGCTGCAAGTCACGTGTCCATGACAGCACAGAGAAAAATTAAAGTCAAGTTATGGTTAACTTTGTGTGTATTTGGTCACAGTTGTGTGATAGGATGCATTTAGCATTGATACCTAGATTAACCGTGAGTCGGACACGACTTGTATCCAGCTCCAAACGCAGTGTGTCTGTGGAGTCTCGAGAAGTGGTTGCCATGAGAACGCCATATGCCCGCTGGGATCGGAACCGTAGTGATACATCTTCAGCCTCTGTATGCATAGCTACAGATAACTGGACCTTCATGAACTTACTGCCATCGTAACTGAGAATGGTTGAATCTGTGGATGAGAGGCAAAGAGGTACTGTAATGTCATTGATCACAAATAGTTTTTCCCTTTTCTATAAAATAAAAAATAATAGATTTTTTTCAGGTAAAAAAAGACAAATAATTTATCTTTCCACAATGGAAGCGAAAATGCTACATGCAGACTATTGACATGTGGAGTGATATGTGGAAAAGGGTTGGACACCCCTGAAAAATGTGTTGGATATGTTCATGTTCATTGTAGTTCACAGTCGATTAACAACGTTAACAGGTGCAACTTATGATCTTAAAAATGTATCAATGTAACAGTGATTGGATGGGTAATGTTTATGTGCTGAAATCAGATGATCAGATCATTTCAGTTTTCCTAGGACAGTATACATGGGAATACAAACTTGGTGACACAGTATGGGATAAGATTAGTCTCAAGATTTCTCACAATTCCATGAAATTGATAAATGTTAGAGATGCACCGATTACAATTTTCTAGGCCGATCCCGATTCCAATTTTTCCTTGAGTTTGACCTGCCGATACCGATTTTAGCCGATTCCGATTTTATTTTTTCAAACCACTTTACAGCACACACAAATATTTATTTTCTATCTTCTCTTTAATAGAACATTTTGCATAGAACATTTTTTTAACAGATAATCGCTATAAAATAGAACTTTATAAATGACTCCTAGTGTGGGAAATTCCAAAAGAACCATTTCCTTTTCACATCCAATATCCAATAAATTGTTTTTTATATATTTAGCAAACTAAACTTCTGTATGAAAACAGGTAATGGCAATAAAATAATATATAAATAACAAATAAAAATTCAATAAATATAGTCTTGCAGTATAAAGATATTTATCTCTCTCTCTCTCACACACACACACAGGCCTATTGCAATCACTTGTTGTATATCAATGGCAAGTTATATTTCTCAAGCAGTTCTTCTCTCATCTGACACATGTCAAACCTAGCTAAACAGGACAAGTGGAGCATGTGCAGGGAAACAGTTAAATAATAATAAAAACAAGTTTAAATGGGTAAATTTTCTATAAATATTTTTGAGTCTTCATTTTCTTTCTGACATAGCCTAGCCTACTTCAGTTCTTGTTAAAACACACCAGACATGCAAATTCTTTGCATTTTGGGCAATTTTTGGATGAAATCATATTTATTTTGTCCATCAAAAGTGTGCTTTCACTTAAATTGAGCGCAGCAAAAATAGATTCGGCGCCGAAACCCGCGCTTCACTGTTGCTCCCGCGACGCTCCTGCTCGACGCTCACGCGCTGCTCCGGCTCGCGGTGTGAATGCACTCATTGATTAACATACACGCCGAACAAAAAAAAAAAAACGCGCTGCACCTTGTGGTGTGAAACGGCCGTAATTCACAAGGTTTCCTACATGTGCGCGTTCCGTGTGCACGTGTGATGCTGATGTTGCGCGATGTTAATCATGCTAGTGCATTTGACCGGCATAAAATCGGATTATGTCAGACTGACCGGCCGGTCGCCGATCATGGCCGATCACGTGAAAACCGGCCGATTCCGGTCACCAGCCGATCAATCGGTGCATCTCTAATAAATGTTGCAAACAAATCTTACCACCCACAACCAAATGCCATTCAACTTGTGTCTGCGAAATTCAATATTTAATTAAAGAGTAACTAAACCCCTGGTCAGAGCTTGACTCCACCCACTGGCAATTTTTCAAAAATGCTGGAAAAGTGGGCGGAGCCCAGCAGAGGGGGGCGTGCACCTGAGACGGGTCTCTCTGTAGGCAAGGGGGCGTGGTGAGCTGGTGCCTGCTTACATCACAGGGCACCACAACTTCCAATAGGAAAATTCAACTGCAGTAGCCACCGTTCAACCTGAAGAGGGCAGCACTCAGACGTCTTTACACCATATATTGTAGAATTAAAACACTTTATACCCAAATGTCAAAAAAATTCCTTGAATCAATGAACAGCATTAATAAAGCCCCAGTCTTACAGATCATTAACTAAAAAAAGTTGTTTTAGGGTTTAGTTACCCTTTAATGTGCAGCGATTTGTAAAAACAGACACATGTTCATGAATACAAATGTTTTCTTTTTTTTCCTTGTATTAGTTATAATTGCACTAGGGATGTCAATTTTCACAAATTCCCCTGATCGATCGTCGTTTAAATTAACGATCAATTAATCGTTAGCCTTAATACTGCTATATGCTTCTACTGCAAATGCTGCTCAAATCCTCACCAAATTAATGCGATTGGTTTTTAATCTAAAGAAAGGGCTAGTAGGATTGTAAAATGTTTCGATGTGATTGATAATTTAATTAATTATTTAATAATCAAATATAACTACTAATACAACGTGTCACCAACGCGCTTATGTGTGACTGTTGTGGACGCGCTCATCCTGGAACAACTGCACGCGCTGAATGAATCTGCTACCGTTAAACTGGAGCACTTTGCTAGCACGTTATTTATCTGAAAGAAACGCATCCTATATGAGATTAATCCGATATATTCAAAATAAACATAATATTACAAATTATATCTGCACAAAATGACGCAAATTCATGCACAAGTGAACTTGAACTAAGTTGCGTGCCATTCATTAAGAACTACTCATGTTGTGGACGCGCTCTTCCTGGAGCAACTCGACACGGCAACTAAACCCAAATAATTCACAATGTTTTATTACAATATTGTTCTCTTTATAATGTTATGTAATATTACAGTCCCAATAGTCATTATTAGTCGTGCATTGCCGTTTGAGCTGCGCGCGCTGAAGCTGACGCTTCACTACAGAGTTCATTCCTAACCAAATGCATCCAATATGAGATAAATCAGATATAGATAGGCATACACAAAATAAACAGTATTACAACTTACATTTGCACAAAACAAAAGGCTGCGAATGCACACGCAAACTTATAGTCATGATGAAGGTGTAAAATGGTCCCAAACATAACTCCGGGCGCTCGCTTTACATGTTTCGCGGTTGAGCAGCACGCACGCGCATGAAGACCTGCTTAATCGATGATCGATAAGTTGTATCGATTAAATGTATTATCGACAATTAATCGATCGTCGATTAATCGTTGACATCCCTAAATTGCACACATCAAGGATTTTTTCTGAGTTGATTAATTTGGATTTTGAGACCTTTGTCTGATGTTTTATCAAACTTGTCTTACCCTGAGACATAGAATTGACAAAGTTACTGTTTGCCATACAAATGCTAAGTGATGGTACATGTCATGGCCACATTAAAACCTCAAGTTTTTCTGTAAATTATTCACAAATTATGATACACAAATACAAAAGTATTTACAAACATGCCTGTATTTATACAAACTGCTGCACATTGATGTAATTATGAATGTCATAAACAGGGAAGTGCATTTGATTGTGGATAGTAAGGTACTGTCAGGGTTATGTTTAGTTGTTCCCAGTCATTAATTGTTTTTTTGTGGTTTCTGATTATGTTACGCACCTGTTTCTTGTTATGTTGATTATTCTGTGTATTTAAGCCCTTAGTTCCATTTGTTCAGTGTTCGGTGTTATCTATGTTTTACGTGGTTGTGCTGTGATCTACTATGTGTTCTTTGTTGGATTTCGGATTTATTAAAAACTTTTTTGTTTCATTATCCTGTGTCATGGGATTTACTACAACCACCCATGACAGGTACACTTGCAACATTTATCACGTTCATGGATAAATGTGCATGCAGTTGTTAATCAAGTTCAATTTCAGTTTATTTCTAAAGCACATTTAAAAACATCCACAGGCTGACCAAAGTGCTGTACAATAAAAGCATAAGGGTACACATTAAATAAGCAACATACAGATAAAATCACCTTAAGAACCAGACAGAACTACACATTAAAAGCCAGGGAAAAAAGATGAGTTTTAAGATAGGATTCGAAATCAGATAAAGTGGAAGCCGTTCTAATGTGATTAGGACTAATTGAGACTAATTTCATCCCATAGGCATAGTGGCTTTAAAGACACAAGAGAGATAAAAGGGTTCCGAGCATGGATGTCCAGATCCGGAAATGGAAAATCAAAAACTTAATAGGAACACACAAAACTTCCTTTCCCTATTAAATATGACCAACCAAAGTGATCATATACTGACTAGGACATCATCGACAATCTATATTCTTATTACAGATAAGTGGTTCTAATCGACAAATGCTGAAAATGAGTAATTTAATTATGGATGGAATACCAACTGCATATAAATTAAAAAAAAATGTTGCAAAAGGAAACTGAAGATAAACTCTGATAGAATAAACACTTATAAAAATTTTTTTTAAATGTAACAAAAAATCTCCGTCTAATGAAATCACATTACAAGACAAAGTTTCGTCAATATATAATAAGAAATAATAAGTATTAGGCATTTAAAACAAGCAACAGCCTCACCTCTCTCACAGGAGCGACCAAGATAGCCCGTCCCAGAGCAGTCACACACATAACGGTTCCATCCTTCCCTGCAGATTCCATTGTTTTGGCAGGGGTTACTGAGACACTGCTTGGGTGCCTCTTTACTGCAGGAGGGCTTTACGCCTGCTGCTTTCTGCACCTCTGCTAAGCGGCGGATATCTTTGCTCTGACCATTGATGAATAGGTCACGAATGCAGCCTACATAACCATAATTGAGCAGAGCGGTCCACACCTCAGTGGGAAACACCATATCAGCTGTATTTTCAGGCAGTCCTCCTAGATACAGGTTATCATCCAGGTCAAGAATCTCACTGTCTCCTGGTGCTTGGTATGGTGTGCGAATTGCGTTGATAGAGATAGTACCTGCAATTCAACAAAGCCAGAGAAAAATGTGAGACTGTGCGAAGAAAATCCTGTTGTGTGGAGAATGATTTAAAGCATCAGTAAGACAAGTCAAGTCAAGTCACCTTTATTTATATAGCACTTATTACAATACAGATTTTTTTCAAAGCAGCTTTACAGTGATAACAGGAAAATAATGCAACAATGTTTGTTTCGGCTGTACAGCAGACCTAGAAGAAAATAGTGTGATAGTCCAGCTTAAGTAAGTTCAGTGATGGTTCATTTCTGTTGCAAAAAATAGATTAATTTAGTTCATTTATCTATACAGGCACTCTAGAGAAAACGTCTCGGTTACTAACGTAACCTTGGTTCCCTGAGATAAATGGGAACGAGTGATGTGTCTGCTAGACACTATGGGGGAAAACTCCTTTTTCTCAGATTATTGAAGCCTTTAATTCTATAACGCAGTGCTACTGCACAGACATAACAGTGCAGTGATCTGCTAATGCTTATTGGGTGAGCAGTTGGAATTGCATGAACCTATGGCGATGCGGTGTATGTGCGCGAGCCAATCGGGGCGCATAATGCCGAAACGAGTGCAGAGCCCGCCAAGGGGGAATCTGGCAGTATAAGCAGCTCGTCTTCGCCATAGGATTCAGGTTAATTCGACTGAAGCGATGAACGGCAGGTCGTGTAACACCATAGCACCGCCATCCACACAAGGCCATGCCTCTGGTGGAGTGTGCTCTGATGCCGATGGGGCATTGGAGGCCTATCAAAACGTAAGCCAATGCGAAGGCATCCACTATCCAGCGGGACAATCTATGCTTCGTGACCGGAAGCCCCTTGGTCCGGCCCCCGAAGCAAACAAAGAGCTGCTCTAAATGCCTAAACAGGGCAGAGCACTTTTTACTCTTAGGGACCGGACAGGGCAGAGTTAGTGTAATTGTCACTCGTCTTCCGAAGCGTGCCGTGCCTTGAGGACGACCTTGGAGTTGTTAGGCCCAAACTCAAGGCCTCACTTGACCGATGCTAATGCTAGCAGGAGTGCGGTCTTAAGCGAAAGTGGCCGTAGCTCGGCTGACTGTAGCGGCTCAAAGGGGAGCCCTTTGAGGGCCCTAAGGACCATTGATAGGTCCCAAGAGGGCAAGGTAAGAGGATGAGGCTGGTTGAGCCTCCTTGCCCCTTTCAAGAACCGAACAACCAGGTTGCTTCTACCCAGCGATTGGCAGGCCACAGGAGCGTGGTATGCTGCTATGGCCGCCACATAGACTTTGAGCGTGGAGGGGGTGCTACCCGCATCCATTAGCTCCTGTGGGAAGGAGAGCACCAGCAGTACTTCACATGAAATAGGATCTTGGTTCCAGACTGAACACCAGTCAGAGAAAACAGACCACTTTAGGGCGTAGAGGCGTCTCATGGAGGGGGTTCTAGCTTCAGAGATTGTATTCAGGACTCTCGCTGGGAGGTCCTTAAGTTCCCATTGCGGGGCCATATGTGGAGGGCCCACAGCTCGGGTTGGAGATGCCAGATTTTCCTGTTCGCCTAGGAAATTAGGTCTTTCCTCAGGGGAATTGGCCATGGGGCTAACTGCTAACAGCTGAAAATCGCTGTGAGAGCATCCATTTTTGATGAACGCAGCTTGCATGGGCGCAGCCCTAGCAAGTGACATGCTCATTGTCGCTGAGTTGTGAAACAATCGCAGGCGAAAGATGCTCTTTAGAAAATGGATATGCTCAATGAGTTTCACCTGATAGCCACAGGGGAGAGACATCATTTTCCGTTGCAGAGCTGTCAGCACTGTGCTTGCTCTAGCAAAGGAGGCAGCCCTGTGGAATCCCCTTGCTGCAGGGAGAGTGAGATACGCAGGATATAGGCTGGCGTGGGCTCACATTCCCCGGTTATCTCAGCCCTGTGACTCCATTGTTTCTCCATCTTAAGCTTCTGAGAAGGAGAGAACGGTGGAGAACGAGGGGAGGAGCGCTTCCTCAGGGCAAGCGGTCCGTAACTGCATTGAGGCAAGGCTCGTGCACTCCCAGCAAGTGCTCTAGTCTTGGAGCTCAATGGGGAATCCCCTCGCTGCAGAGAGAGTGAGACGCGAGGGGAAATAGACTGGTGTGAGCTCACTTAGTCCCGTTCATTCAGCCCTGAGGCTCCATTGTTTCCTCGTCTCATGATCGAGAGAGAGAGAGAACATTGGAGAACAAGGGGAGGAGTCGCATTCTTTAAAGAAAGCGGTCTGTGAACAACGCTTTCTCAGTGAGAGCATCAGTCTTCAATGATCGCAGTTTGAGGCGCGGTATAGACGAGGGAATAGACCAGTGTGAGCTCACTAAAGCCGGGGACACACTTAACGACTGTAAGATTATTTTATGTAAGATTATTTTCATTCAAATTATATTATGAAAGTCGCATTCAGTCGGTGTTCACAGTCGGTGTTTAAAATCTGCTGCAGTAGATGGAAACAGTCTGTAAGGTTGTTCAGTCAGTCTTAGAATGTTTCAGCTAGTCGTTAGGTGTGTCTGCGGCATTAGTCCTGTTCGATCAGCCCCGCGTCTCCATTGTTTCTACGTCTCATCATTGAGAGAAAGAGAACGTTGGAGAACGAGAGGAGAAGTTGCTTTCTTTAGAGAAATCAGTCCGTGAACGCAGCAAGGGGAGACTCGCGCTCTCATAATGAGACCGTCAGTCTTCATTGAACGCAGCTTGCGGGGTCGGGCCTGGCAAGCGACACAAGAATATGCTTTATGAGTCTCATCTGATAGGGAATCCCCTAGCAGGGAGAGTGAGACATGCGGGGAATAGCCACAGGGGAACGGTGAAACAGCTGCAGCAGTGCCGAGTCAGCTGGCTGGGGAGCTCGCCGATCAGTCAGGCTGCGTGCCGCTGTAGTCTGCTTTAAATGCAGAGCAAGATTCAGATCCTTCCGCTGCTGGGGCTCTTCCAACGGTGAGAAGGCTTCTTTTGGAGAATCAGCGAGAGATGAAGGTCGTCGCTGAAGGAGAATAAATCTGAATCCTATGGCGAGACGAGCTGCTTATACTGGCAGGATGAGCCCCGATTGGCTCGCGCAGATACGGCGCATCGCCATAGGTTCATGCAGTTCCAACTGCTCAGCCAATAAGCGCGCGCAGGTCACTGCACTGTTATGGCTGTGCAGTAGCACTGTGTTATAGAATTAAAGGCTATTGAATAAAAGGAGTTTTCCCCCATAGCGTCTAGCAGACGCAATACGAGTGAACGTTTCGAAAGGGAACAGTGAGGTCATCGTCCAGCTCAGTTCAATTCTCATATAATGGTGCCAATGCAGGCAGATCAATAATATTGTTGAATATTATCTGGTAAGGGAACCTTTCCTGCAAGTACATCTATATTCTTAATATTCATGCAAATATTTAAATACTCACGGAAAAAAAAAACACTGTGTCACTCTTATCTCGCTCACAGTGTGAGGCCAGCGTAACAAAACAGTGTATGTAATTACCAGCTCTCAGGATGGAGTGGAAAACACAGCTGGAGGTCAAATTAAATTGTCTGCATTATATCGCAAGGCATTTTGGCCTAGAACACTTGCTAACAATAAGCAAATCAAAAACAAGCTTCCTTCAGTTGTTGTGTTGTGTAGCAGAATTAGGTGAGACAAAAGGGGAGTATTCTAAAAACGCTATACTTTTTGCTCGCTGCAGACAGTTAACAAAATTTTACTGTGGTGGGGAGATGCTGCAGAGTATACAAGGCCTGAAAGATCTGAGCTTCACTGTGCATTCAGACAGTAGAGAAAGTTTGACTCTGAACTGTACTTAATAACAGATTATTCAAACCATTTTAACATTTTCCTTCCATGTTTTTTCTTTTTAAGCAGTTTTTTTTCTCACGCTTTTATGGTCTGCATTCTAAAAAAGTTTTTCATAAAGTTCATTAATGGAATTTCCTATTGACAAAAAAATGAGTGAAACGACTACTACTAAATAATTATATTCCCTTTTATCGTGTATATCTGCGCATATATTTAAGCATGTATAGCAGCAGGGACAAAGCAGAGAGGGAATCCAGATGCAAGCACAAGTTAATAATAGACAAACATAAAAGCAAAATAATCCAGGAACAAAGGTAACATCCACAAAGAGAAGGCAGGAGAACAACAACAGAAATACACAAACAGCAGTAATGACCGACAAACAACAACTGAAGCACAGGGGTTTAAATAGACAGGCTAACAAGGGGCTAACGAGGGACAGGTGTTGGTGATTGATGTCATGGGAACTAATAAGGGTAACTATGGTGACAAACAAGGTAAGTAGTAATAGGATACACCACCTGTCAATTTGATTGATTGACAGGTGGGCGTGGCTATCCTTCGATCTTCCCCCGCCCCTTCCGGTTCCTCCCCTTCCTGTCCCGCCCCTTCCGGTTCCTCCCCTTCCTGTCCCGCCCCTTCCGGTACCACCCCTTCCGGTCCCACCTCTTCCTGTTACCTTTGACCCAGTTCCGCCTCTTCCTGTTAACTTTGACCTAGTTCCGCCCCTTCCGGTTAAACTTTCTGTCAAAATGATGGATGGTTACCTTTGATCTAGTTCCGCCCCTTGCGGTTAAACTTTCTGTCAAAATGATCAATTGTTTGAAGTTTGTTTGATCTAGTTCCGGTCCCCTTCCTGTTAAACTTTCTGTCAAAATGATGAATTGTTTGAAGTTTGTTTGATCTAGTTCCGCCACTTGCGGTTACAGCTTCTGTCAAAATGATGGATGCTGACAGTTTGTTTAATCGTTTGAAGTTTGTTTGAGATGTATTGGACTTTGTTGTTACAGTTACAAAGCGATGGATTGTTTGAAGTTTGTTTGATCTAGTTCCGCCCCTTGCGGTTACAGCTTCTGTCAAAATGATGGATGCTGACAGTTTGTTTAATCGTTTGAAGTCTGTTTGAGATGTATTGGACTTTGTTGTTACAGTTACAAAGCGATGGATTGTTTGAAGTTTGTTTCATCTAGTTCCGCCCCTTGCGGTTACAGCTTCTGTCAAAATGATGGATGCTGACAGTTTGTTTAATCGTTTGAAGTCTGTTTGAGATGTATTGGACTTTGTTGTTACAGTTACAAAGCGATGGATTGTTATTTTTTAGCGTATCCCCTCGCTATGCCTAAGCTTATCATAGCAGGTGTGTGTGAAAGTGATAAGAAAAAACTGTTATAGTTTATCTGACACAAGCGTAAAAAATAAATGTATTCAGTGAAGCATTTCCGATTAAAAACGGAGACATTAAAAATGTATTAGAGTTAAATAATATGAAACATACAGTTTATGTAAAACCTCACCCCAAAAAACACTAAATGTACTAAATAAATTAATGAAATAAATGTACAACTATTCACTGAATCAAGCATTTCAGTTTAAATTAAATGGAACCACAAAAATATTCTAAATGGTATTGGAGTTGAAGAAAAAACACATACAGCTTATGTAAAACCTCACACAAAAAGTTTAAATAAATGTACAACTATTCACTGAATCAAGCATTTCAGTTTAAATAAAATGGAGCCACAAAAATATTCCAAACAGTTAAAAATGTATTAGAGTTGAAGAAAAAAAACACACATACAGCTTATGTAAAACCTCACAAAAAGTTTAAATAAAGTGGAGCCACAAAAAATTGCAAACAGTTAAAAATGTATTGGAGAGTTGAAGAAAAAACATACAGGTGAGGACAATATGTATCATATATTTCACACTAAAGTTGAAAAACATTGTTCATTTAAATGAAATGGTTATAAAATTTACATTTAGTCATTCACATATATTTGACACTGACTCAAGTTGAAAAACCATGCTGTTCAATTAAATTATATAAATTAAACAAAAATAAAATCATCTTACTGTTTCACCATGGTTGAAAAAAAACCACAAGTGTTTCCCCTGAAGTCTTTTCTCTCTGTCACACCAGCGTGTGGCTGGCCTGGTATCTGTTTTTGTGACACGTTCCTGAGCCCATTGAGAAATATCTTACACAACAGTTAAAAAGCATTGTGTTCCTTTAAAAGTGTATAAATTAAAATATATCATATATAAAATAAATAGTTTACTAATTTAACTAAAGTTGAAAAGCATGTTGTTCATTTAAAATCTTACTAAATTACTAAAGTTGAAAATCATGCCGTTCATTAAAAAATCTTACTAAATTACTGAAGTTGAAAAGCATTCTGTTCATTTAAAATAAATATTTTACAAATTTACTGTACCAATTACCGTATGTTAGATTTAGATAAAAATAAAATCATCTTACATTTTCACCAGGATTGAAGAAAAAAAAAAAAAAAAAAATCAGACAGGTAGTGCCTGCCAGCATGGACAGTGTGCATGACAAATAAGTGATATCATCGCTGTTTTCGTACCACCGGTAATAAATTACTTTTAATTCATAAGACTTATTTTCAGGAGTGACAGTTATCAGTGAAATATGGCGCTCGTGTAATCAAAAGGTCTGCCTACCCCCTGGGAATGTGAATTGGCCTTGAACCTAAACACTTCCATTCATAGAGTACTGAAAGAATATAGTGGACACACAGCTCCGCCGTTTTCCCATAGTTTTCCACAGGCTCTTACTGTAAAAGGCTATAAAATAGCCAAGACACATGGACGTGTGCCATACCCCCATGTATGGACCAAAAACTTTTGCACCCTCTCTTCTATGACCATCTCATCAAAAATACAAAACAGTGAGTACTTTCTCTATAATTAATTTATGCTACGGTGCTGTTTATCTGTATTATGCAATGATGTTTAATTTGAAAAATTGTTTATACATAAGGAAAAGACGGTATAATTCATTAGTGATTTAAATAGCCCAGACTAGGTATTTGTTTTATCCACATTATGCTATTAGTATTTTTATCTGCTGTTACTGGTGATACAGATATTAAAATGTATCTACTATATTAATTTATCAAACTATGGGTTTAAAAGTATGGAGCATTGTATTATGATATCGATGTGATACAGATATTAACATGTATCTACTATATTAATTTATCAAAGTATGATTTTTTTTTTAAATATGGAGCATTGTATCATGATATTGATGTGATACAGATATTACAATCTATCTACTATATTAATTTATCATAAAGTATGATTTAAAAAATGTACAACATTGTTTATGTTCATTATGCTATGTTTTTTTTTAAAACCATATCACAAAAGTATCAGTTTAACATGACTGTTTTACAGCAATGTTTATTTTGCATTATGCTATGTTGTTTTAACTGTTGTATTTTTTATCTGATGTAACTAAAATCTCCAGCATCGTTTATTTAAGCTGCGGGGTTTCCATAAAGGACCTTAAAATTAATGTTTTGGATTTATTCAGTTTTTTAAATCTCATTTAGAGATTATTTTAGTCAGATATGCTTATGTGCATAGGGCTATTTTATTCCTCTTCAGTTACTTACTTTTTAAATTTTAGTAGGTTACTTTTAATTCTTCTTTTACGCTGTCTTTGATTTTAACTTTTAGCAATTTGCATGATAAATTGTTTAACATGTAAGCTATATGAATGACACTGTCACAATGTGATAAGCAAAACATATAAAAGTCAAGTCAAAGCTATTTATATAGGCTAGCGCTTTTCATTGCCATTTAAAATAACATGGTCTTTCCTTCTCTCTCTCTCTCTCTCTAGAGACAGCAAACACTGCAGGACAATCAGGCATCCAAGTAACATGTTAGTATGGTTTATATTTTATTTTTAATGAGAAAAAAATTATAGAGTACAACAGGTGGTTTCTGGGAGTAAAAACATTTACTTTCTCCATACGGAAATTAATTTTAAAGACAGATCTACTGTGAGCTAAGAGGTTGTTAATACATGGTATTTGCTTCTGATAAAGCCTTCAGCTTATTTTTTTTGTAAATAATCGTGTTTCACAGTTGAACTTCTGGTGAAAACTACATTACCCATGAGCCATTATGCTGCAGTGAAAATTATGTCAAACATAGTTTTTTTAAAAAGCAACACACTCCAAAATAGCTCTGGCCACTCCCATGACGCACTGCGAATGACATAATCTCCCTACCATTTCAAAATACTGAAATCTTTGTATAAGCTATATATGCATGTTTTGCATATTTATATATAAATATATATTTTTTAAAATCACTATGGGAAATAAGACTGAAAAGGGGTTGGGGAGGCACTGTTGCACTCTATGTATAATGAACAATTGACAGATGAACTGACAGATATTTTATGTAAACAGGCAAAATCTCTGCATCTGATGATGGCCATGTGTTTTCGCCGATCATAACTGGTTTAACTCTTGACTCCTTTGAGATCAATATGACTTCTGCCAAACCAAATGTGACTGCATATTGTAAGTGTAATACACGAGAAACTATTAATACACGAGAAACTATTAAACCAGTTTTCGCCTATGTAATGTATAAAATTATTCTTAATTAATCAGTCGTAGTTAACTATTTGGGACCAATTCTAAGGAAGGTTACATTCTGATCTAACAGTGTCATGTACAAATTTGCAATACAGAATTGTTTTGTGTTTTTGGTACTATCGGATCGAGTTTTGTAGAATTTATTTTATGCGGTGTAATGCTCCTGGATTATTCAGACTCAGAATTGTAACTATTACTATAGCCTTTATCAGACATTTATTTTACTGCAGACTTATCAACCTTATTTATTTACTGCAGATTTGAGCAAAGCCAAATACTGCCCAAACGGGGATATTGGGAAAGAAGAGAAACAGGATAATACAAGGTTAGATTCAATCTTTATATTCTTTCCCATTTTGCCTTCATTTTCCTTTTTCCTGTTGGTTATGAATCAATGATTCGGTTACAAATGTGTGAGCGAATCCAACACACCAGATGAAGACGAGGGAACCGCTTGACTATGTGAATTGTGAAAGCATTGCCAACGACCTGGTCAACGCTTTGTTCAAGCATGAAGAATCTCTCATGAAGAAACTGCAATAACAACTGTTGTAGCCAATTGTTTGGCATTATGTACTTAAACAGTTTTTTAAAAAATAAAATGTTTTTAATAATTGATTGCTGATGGAGTTTTAATTTTTGTATTTAGAACCAAGTATATTGTACAAGTAAGAAGAAACCAAACTGGCCATATAATGATATATTGCACATAATAAACAATGGCAAAGTTTGTATTCCTTAAAAAAACAGCCAATGTTTGAGAACCCTAATATTGGTGTAATCTCTGCGAGGTCTCAACCACAAACGCAAAACTTTGTGGTGGGTGATACGGGCATAGCTTTATTAAAGGAAAATATTATTGAAGTAATTTTTTCAAACTATATTTTATTTATTTATATTATGGTTTTCATGTTGATTTAAAGTTTTTGTTATGAACTAATACCTTTATTTTTTTTACATCCAGCACAAAATTTTGTTCAAAAATCGTTCTCTGACCCCAAATAATCAGATAATGGTGTGTTCACAATCTACAATTAGATATTATCCTGCTTAGTATGTGTTGTGCTTAAATGTTTGGATGTATTTTTACACGCCAACATATTTTGTCACACCGTAGTGATGCAAAGTTCCACACTCTTGTAAAGACTATGGTCTAACTTTAAAACATAATCTTTATACATGAATTCAAAAGACCAAATCACTAAGAAAGGAGGGGTGACAAGCACCGTTTATAATAAATAGACAAAAGTTTGCAAATGATGGTTTTATTACTATTCAGATAGCTAGCCGATGTCACTGTTTCACATGTTGGACCGTATGTGTTTTAGGTAAAGACTTTTCTTTGAGAGCCGTCAACATTCAGTGTTTATAGGAATAAATGACCGTTGATAATTTAAGTGATACTATTTCTGTTTGAGAACTAAATTGATACTTTGTGTGATTCCACAACATAGATAGAGGGAAGGTTGCACTAAACAAAGTATTGGCATGCTGCAAGTATTACTTACTTAAGTTACTTATAAGTAAGTATTAACGCGAAAAGTAAGCGCATGCTGTTTTACACTTAAACTATTACAACAGAATCGCACCTGACTATTGCACTGAGAGAGGCGTAATCATTAAGACTGTTAAACAAAGTTTGGTGTTTAAAATTAATTCTAGTGATCAACTTGCTAAAAAGTAAATACAACATGAGCCATTTAAAGCAAATACGAAAAAACCACTTGTGATCAGTTTTGTATGTTTGTAATTGACATTTTATATACTAGTCAATTAGGCCGTTTACATCTTACTTCTTTTTGTTTTTGTACAGTTTGCAAAAACTATAGTCTCCGAGCGTGGTCAAACATATAGGAATTTATGAAAAACATGCACAAATATAGCATAAAGAGAATTACGGTCCTTCTACATGAGAGTGTTTAAGACTAAACAAATCATATTTCTTTTAGAATATTATTTCTAAAATTAGTTATTATTTTCATATTTCTGATATGTCTACGAAACATCGACATGAAAGATGAGTATTGCTGTTTTTCTGTTACCTATAAAACTATTATACTTCAAACTCGTCTAGCTATTGCCCATTTCACAGCACAGTCGGTTATTTTTTCTACGTGGCTAAACAACGGTTAGGCTAATGAATTACCGTTGATATTTTTTACCTGAAAGCTGGGATGATTCATTTTTTATTCCGTCTACACCGTTTCTTTGACACAAGAGTTTTAGTCAGGGGTCTTTTAGGCCTGATCCAGAAAACAGACGGTAAGCAGTAAGTTATGAAAACATGTGGTAAGCAGTTTTTGGCCTCATCATCAAAATGTTTTAACATATCGTAAATATCAATTGTTAGATCAATTATATCTAACTATCAGCAGTTATATGTGAAACACGCTCAGTCACATTAGAGTTGGATTCTTGTTTATATTGAATATTGTTATTGAACCGCATGTTTAACAGTGCTAGTGTTCATCACGGTTTCATTTTTAACAACACTATCGTAACCCTTATCATATTTTGTATGGTGTCTTCTTTACACTTTCACCCATGGATATCTGTTTCCTACAGTTAGCTGTAGTGAACTCTAGGGTCTTCTCTTTGATCATATACGACAGTATTCACATGAATTGGCTTGATTTAATAAAATGATACCACATTATTTTATTATACCATTTTAAAATAACGCTTAAATGTACATTTTATACTTTAACCCTAGAATACCGCACAAGGATCTCTAAAATATTTTTCCTTGTAAAACATCTAGGTAGATCTATGTTTTTAAAATCTATGTTCTAAAATCTCAAAATCTGGGCCTACAACAAAACACAGTTCATCAGAAAATTACTTTTGTCGCTTTGTTTGAAGAAACATTTTAATCAGCTGGTGCTTGATAACTATTAAAATTATTAAACAACCCTCAATTCGGTAATGATGCGATATTGATATCACGTTTTAATTTCAACTCAATGCGCTAAAGGTCTATAACTGAACTTTAACGTCTTAATATTTGGTAAAAGTTAACTTAAAGCCTTACTTTCTAGACGCTTTTTATGGAACTTGTTGCGAACATTCACCAATCCCTATGTTAAAAAAAATTTGTATATATATATTTTTTGGTGTAATTAATAGAATTCTCTCTGGTGGTATATGCATAACTTCTTCATGACTTTACTTATGATTCAATGAGGCTTTAATCCTACGTAGCGGTTTACGACGTCATGTCGATGACTCCCCTATACAACTCCTCCTACGGGGCGGGCTGAGCACTATCAGTTGTCCTGATAAACTCTACACAGAGCCCAGCCTCTTTTTTCGCACACAACCCCTGGCTCTAGCTCTAATTGTCGCGGACTGCTGTGCTACTGCAACATTGATCAAAAGTCGAAGGAATTGATCAGAAGTTCATGTTTGTCAGACGCAAACTACACTTTTTTCGACTCACACTTCTGACCCAAAAACTTTGTTAACGCACAAGGCCTGTACGATTGTGCTCTAAGATCTTCCAGGAGATTCCAGGACCTAACAGAATCTTTCACCATCGAATAGGGAACCGAAAAATCGGAAAACTTCAGAAATGGCGACGCAAAAGCTGATGGAGAGCAACTCCCCGTTGAGTTCTGGCGTAGCGGGGACACTGCGTCATCCGGCGTGTGAGTGCGCCACGGGGAAAGAGTGTCGTTTAAGAGCCACGCTAGACTCTATGTTTAAAGATCATTTTAGAGGCCCGATGGTTAGCTTGATGCACAGGATCATCGAGGCTGCGTTTGATGAGAATAACGATTGTGCGAGGGATACCAAACGTGTAAAAAATCTCAAAAAAGAAATGGATGTCATAAGAGGCTTGGTTGGATCCTGGACAGATGTTACGCCCATGTTTATAAACGGCAAAGAACCGGTCGGCGTAATCCTCAGAAAAGTTCTGGATATGATGCATGAATCTCGTGAGGAATTCGAAGTTGACGATCTACTCTGCATGTGTACGTTTGTAACAGATCTCTGTGTGTCACTGTTGTCAAAAAATGTAAAAACAGATGTTGATGAAATAGTTCAAAGTCTGGTCAGCTATGCCCTAGAGCAAAACATGATTGCGTGCCGCGACTTTGTATTCTGGCTGGATCACCTGTAAATGTCGTCATTGTTTTACTTTTTTTACTTCACTATGTTGAAATAAAAAAATGACACAATTGTATTTTGGGGTCATGTCCGAGCTCATAAAAACAGTATTACACAACTTATTCTATAGGAGGTAAAAAGTTATTATATATTAGAAAGTAGCTAAGATGTATTTCTATTTTACGCATGCTTTAAGTTAACTTTTACCCACTATTAAGACGTTCAGTTATAAACCTTTAGCGCATTGAGTTGAAATTAAAACGTGATATCAATATCGCATCATTACCGAATTGAGGGTTGTTTAATAATTTTAATAGTTATCAAGCACCAGCTGATTAAAATGTTTCTTCAAACAAAGCGACAAAAGTAATTTTCTGATGAACTGTGTTTTGTTGTAGGCCCAGATTTTGAGATTTTAGAACATAGATTTTAAAAACATAGATCTACCTAGATGTTTTACAAGGAAAAATATTTTAGAGATCCTTGTGCGGTATTCTAGGGTTAAAGTATAAAATGTACATTTAAGCGTTATTTTAAAATGGTATAATAAAATAATGTGGTATCATTTTATTAAATCAAGCCAATTCATGTGAATACTGTCGTATATGATCAAAGAGAAGACCCTAGAGTTCACTACAGCTAACTGTAGGAAACAGATATCCATGGGTGAAAGTGTAAAGAAGACACCATACAAAATATGATAAGGGTTACGATAGTGTTGTTAAAAATGAAACCGTGATGAACACTAGCACTGTTAAACATGCGGTTCAATAACAATGTTCAATATAAACAAGAATCCAACTCTAATGTGACTGAGCGTGTTTCACATATAACTGCTGATAGTTAGATATAATTGATCTAACAATTGATATTTACGATATGTTAAAACATTTTGATGATGAGGCCAAAAACTGCTTACCACATGTTTTCATAACTTACTGCTTACCGTCTGTTTTCTGGATCAGGCCTAAAAGACCCCTGACTAAAACTCTTGTGTCAAAGAAACGGTGTAGACGGAATAAAAAATGAATCATCCCAGCTTTCAGGTAAAAAATATCAACGGTAATTCATTAGCCTAACCGTTGTTTAGCCACGTAGAAAAAATAACCGACTGTGCTGTGAAATGGGCAATAGCTAGACGAGTTTGAAGTATAATAGTTTTATAGGTAACAGAAAAACAGCAATACTCATCTTTCATGTCGATGTTTCGTAGACATATCAGAAATATGAAAATAATAACTAATTTTAGAAATAATATTCTAAAAGAAATATGATTTGTTTAGTCTTAAACACTCTCATGTAGAAGGACCGTAATTCTCTTTATGCTATATTTGTGCATGTTTTTCATAAATTCCTATATGTTTGACCACGCTCGGAGACTATAGTTTTTGCAAACTGTACAAAAACAAAAAGAAGTAAGATGTAAACGGCCTAATTGACTAGTATATAAAATGTCAATTACAAACATACAAAACTGATCACAAGTGGTTTTTTCGTATTTGCTTTAAATGGCTCATGTTGTATTTACTTTTTAGCAAGTTGATCACTAGAATTAATTTTAAACACCAAACTTTGTTTAACAGTCTTAATGATTACGCCTCTCTCAGTGCAATAGTCAGGTGCGATTCTGTTGTAATAGTTTAAGTGTAAAACAGCATGCGCTTACTTTTCGCGTTAATACTTACTTATAAGTAACTTAAGTAAGTAATACTTGCAGCATGCCAATACTTTGTTTAGTGCAACCTTCCCTCTATCTATGTTGTGGAATCACACAAAGTATCAATTTAGTTCTCAAACAGAAATAGTATCACTTAAATTATCAACGGTCATTTATTCCTATAAACACTGAATGTTGACGGCTCTCAAAGAAAAGTCTTTACCTAAAACACATACGGTCCAACATGTGAAACAGTGACATCGGCTAGCTATCTGAATAGTAATAAAACCATCATTTGCAAACTTTTGTCTATTTATTATAAACGGTGCTTGTCACCCCTCCTTTCTTAGTGATTTGGTCTTTTGAATTCATGTATAAAGATTATGTTTTAAAGTTAGACCATAGTCTTTACAAGAGTGTGGAACTTTGCATCACTACGGTGTGACAAAATATGTTGGCGTGTAAAAATACATCCAAACATTTAAGCACAACACATACTAAGCAGGATAATATCTAATTGTAGATTGTGAACACACCATTATCTGATTATTTGGGGTCAGAGAACGATTTTTGAACAAAATTTTGTGCTGGATGTAAAAAAAATAAAGGTATTAGTTCATAACAAAAACTTTAAATCAACATGAAAACCATAATATAAATAAATAAAATATAGTTTGAAAAAATTACTTCAATAATATTTTCCTTTAATAAAGCTATGCCCGTATCACCCACCACAAAGTTTTGCGTTTGTGGTTGAGACCTCGCAGAGATTACACCAATATTAGGGTTCTCAAACATTGGCTGTTTTTTTAAGGAATACAAACTTTGCCATTGTTTATTATGTGCAATATATCATTATATGGCCAGTTTGGTTTCTTCTTACTTGTACAATATACTTGGTTCTAAATACAAAAATTAAAACTCCATCAGCAATCAATTATTAAAAACATTTTATTTTTTAAAAAACTGTTTAAGTACATAATGCCAAACAATTGGCTACAACAGTTGTTATTGCAGTTTCTTCATGAGAGATTCTTCATGCTTGAACAAAGCGTTGACCAGGTCGTTGGCAATGCTTTCACAATTCACATAGTCAAGCGGTTCCCTCGTCTTCATCTGGTGTGTTGGATTCGCTCACACATTTGTAACCGAATCATTGATTCATAACCAACAGGAAAAAGGAAAATGAAGGCAAAATGGGAAAGAATATAAAGATTGAATCTAACCTTGTATTATCCTGTTTCTCTTCTTTCCCAATATCCCCGTTTGGGCAGTATTTGGCTTTGCTCAAATCTGCAGTAAATAAATAAGGTTGATAAGTCTGCAGTAAAATAAATGTCTGATAAAGGCTATAGTAATAGTTACAATTCTGAGTCTGAATAATCCAGGAGCATTACACCGCATAAAATAAATTCTACAAAACTCGATCCGATAGTACCAAAAACACAAAACAATTCTGTATTGCAAATTTGTACATGACACTGTTAGATCAGAATGTAACCTTCCTTAGAATTGGTCCCAAATAGTTAACTACGACTGATTAATTAAGAATAATTTTATACATTACATAGGCGAAAACTGGTTTAATAGTTTCTCGTGTATTAATAGTTTCTCGTGTATTACACTTACAATATGCAGTCACATTTGGTTTGGCAGAAGTCATATTGATCTCAAAGGAGTCAAGAGTTAAACCAGTTATGATCGGCGAAAACACATGGCCATCATCAGATGCAGAGATTTTGCCTGTTTACATAAAATATCTGTCAGTTCATCTGTCAATTGTTCATTATACATAGAGTGCAACAGTGCCTCCCCAACCCCTTTTCAGTCTTATTTCCCATAGTGATTTTAAAAAATATATATTTATATATAAATATGCAAAACATGCATATATAGCTTATACAAAGATTTCAGTATTTTGAAATGGTAGGGAGATTATGTCATTCGCAGTGCGTCATGGGAGTGGCCAGAGCTATTTTGGAGTGTGTTGCTTTTTAAAAAAACTATGTTTGACATAATTTTCACTGCAGCATAATGGCTCATGGGTAATGTAGTTTTCACCAGAAGTTCAACTGTGAAACACGATTATTTACAAAAAAAATAAGCTGAAGGCTTTATCAGAAGCAAATACCATGTATTAACAACCTCTTAGCTCACAGTAGATCTGTCTTTAAAATTAATTTCCGTATGGAGAAAGTAAATGTTTTTACTCCCAGAAACCACCTGTTGTACTCTATAATTTTTTTCTCATTAAAAATAAAATATAAACCATACTAACATGTTACTTGGATGCCTGATTGTCCTGCAGTGTTTGCTGTCTCTAGAGAGAGAGAGAGAGAGAAGGAAAGACCATGTTATTTTAAATGGCAATGAAAAGCGCTAGCCTATATAAATAGCTTTGACTTGACTTTTATATGTTTTGCTTATCACATTGTGACAGTGTCATTCATATAGCTTACATGTTAAACAATTTATCATGCAAATTGCTAAAAGTTAAAATCAAAGACAGCGTAAAAGAAGAATTAAAAGTAACCTACTAAAATTTAAAAAGTAAGTAACTGAAGAGGAATAAACGTCTCGGTTACGTATGTAACCCTAGTTCCCTGATAGGGAACGAGACGCTGCGTCGAACGCTGCGGGAACGCCTCTGCGTTGTGCGTCATGAAGCACGTATGGAATCAGCCCAATGGAGAGATGAAACGTCATAGGCGGGTGACGTCATCGACCAGGAAACTATAAAGCACCCCAAAAACATAAGCGCAGTAGCTTCTGATAGGCCTGAAGGAAGCGCTAACGGGAGTGCCGGGAGTATGGCGGAACGACGCAGCGTCTCGTTCCCTATCAGGGAACTAGGGTTACATACGTAACCGAGACGTTCCCTTTCAAGGGAACTCGAGCTGCGTCGAACGCTGCGGGAACGCGAATACCCACGTCGCCATAGGACCAAATGACCGCCATGTGAGAACTAGCGCACAGAGGACGAGAGCACTTGTGCCCCAGGGGTAGAACTTAAGTCTAGGTCATAGAACTTAATAAAAGTATGCGGTGAAGACCATCCAGCCGCATCACAAACATCACTCAGGGAAACCCCCGATAATAGAGCTTTGGAAGCAGCCATACTCCTAGTAGAGTGGGCTCGAACAGCCAAAGGTGAAGGCTGACCAGCCGACTCATAAGCAAGTGAGATAGCCTCGACCACCCACTTGCTCATTCTCTGTTTAGACGCAGGGCACCCTTTCCTGGATGGCCCGAAACATACAAATAGTTGTTCTGATTTCCTCCACAGGGCAGCTCTGTGGACATAAGCGTCTAACGCCCTAACAGGGCAGAGTAAATTAAGTTTCTCCTGGTCCGATGACATAAATGGAGGAGGACAGAAAGCCTGTAGAACCGTAGGTCTAACAACATTAGTAGGGACCTTGGGAACGTAACCTGGTCTAGGATGCAGAAAAACCTTAACCATGCCAGGCGAAAATTCCAGGCACGAGGGTGACACGGACAGAGCCTGCAAATCTCCGATTCTTTTTAATGAGGAGATAGCAAGTAAAAAGATAGTTTTAAAAGTGAGAAACTTCTCAGGAACTTCTTCGATAGGTTCAAAAGGAGCTAGGGAAAGACCTTCCAATACAATGGCCAGATCCCAGGTCAGCACCCTCGTACGAACTGCTGGCCTCAGCCTCAAAGTGCCACGGAGGAAACGAGTTACAAGCGGGTGTCTCCCAAGAGAAACTCCACTGAAAGGGACGTGGTAAGCAGCTAGTGCCGCCACATACACCTTTAGTGTGGAGGGGGATAACCCTGTGGAGAAGCGCTCCTGCAGGAACTCCAGCACTGCACCCACTGGGCAGTTAACTGGGTCCTGCAGGTGTTCTCCACACCAAGAAGTGAAAAGTTTCCACTTCAAGGCATAAAGCTTCCTCGTGGATGGAGCTCTGGAGTGAAGAATGGTCTCAACAACCTCGGTTGAGAGACCAGACTCTATGAGCTGGGCCCCCTCAGAGGCCAAGCCCATAACCTTCATAGATCTGGGCGGGGGTGAAGTAACAACCCGCTCGCCTGAGAGAGAAGGTCCCTCCTCAACGGAATCTCCAGAGGAGAGAAATTAGGTCCGAAAACCAAACTCGGGCCGGCCAGTACGGGGCTACCAACAGTAGACTGACCCCGTCCCGGCGAACCCTCTCCAGAACTCCTGGGAGCAGAGCAACCGGGGGAAATGCGTACAGGCGTGACCTCGGCCACTCCTGTACCATTGTGTCCAACCCCAGAGGGGCTGGAGGACTTAGGGAAAACCACAGATGGCAGTGTGATGTTTCCCTGGATGCAAATAGGTCTGCCTCGGCACGACCGAAATGTTTCCATAGGAGCTCCACCACCTGAGCCACCACTGCAGTGGTCTCACGTACAGCAGGCCGCAAGGTATAACGTTGGATGCTGCTGCCCTGAGACCCAGAATCCTCAGATATCTTTTCACAGTGAGTGACTGGCCTAGCTTTGCCTGTTTGATGGCTGAGAGAATCGAAGCTATACGAGCAGGAGACAGATGTGCCTGCATCGTCGTCGAATCCCAAACCACGCCCAGAAAAAGTGGTCCTCTGTACTGGAGAAATCACACTCTTTTTGGCGTTGAGCCTCAACCCCCACTTTTTGATATGGGCGAGAACGACATCTCGATGCCGAATCGCCTGATGCTCCGATTGAGCCAGAATCAACCAATCGTCGATATAGTTTAAATGCGGACGCCCTGGAGCCGCAGCAGTGCCAGAGCTGCATCCATGCATTTCGTAAAAGTTCGGGGAGAGAGTGCTAGGCCGAACGGAAGAACCCGATACTGGTACGCTTCGCCCCCGAAGGCGAACCTCAGGAACTTCCTGTGTTGTGGAAGGATGGAAATGTGGAAGTATGCGTCCTTTAGGTCTATCGTGACAAACCAGTCCTCGGATCTGATTTGAGACACGATCTGCTTGATAGTGAGCATCTTGAATTTTAGCTTCCCTACCGAGCGATTCAATAGGCGCAGGTCTAAAATTGGACGCAACCCCCCATCCTTCTTTGGAACGATGAAATATCGGCTGTAATAACCTGACTCCAAACTGGGAGGAGGAACCCGTTCTATAGCCTCCTTTTGGAGGAGCGTTTTCACCTCTTGTTCCATTACCAGAGCCTGCTCGGGGCCCACCACTGTGTGCAGAACCCCTCTGAATTTTGGTGGACGACACCTGAACTGGATAGCATATCCTCTTTCTACTGTCTGCAGGACCCAATGAGATATTCTTGGAAGGCTTTTCCACTCTGCCAGAAAATCTACTAAGGGTACCAGTCTCTCGAGACTGGCCTCTGGTGTAACTTGAGCAGCAAACACAGCGCCCTGTAACGGCGCACCGGCAGGGAACGACTGGTTTGACTGCTGTGAGACCCTCCTCAGAGGGAGCGAGCGTCCCTCGGGAAAACGCTCGCTGGGACCGCCTACGCCCCGGCATGAAGGCGGGGTTGGCAGAACGGCCCCCTGAGGGCACCGAGGAAGAATGGGCACCGTAAAGAGAGGTGAACTCCTTTCCGCCTCGGTGGGGACCACCCTCAGCATCCTGAACGCCTCGGCGTCAGGACTTCTTCTTAGCCGAAGCCTTCTTAGACAATATCACTGTCCTCAGATCAGGTCTATTGCTAGAAGACTTCGGCTGAGAGTGCAGCGCCTGGGCCCACTGTCCAGCAGGGGGAGCACGAGACGCGACACTCTGCTTCTGCTTTTTTTTTTTTTTTTTTCAGAGGGAGCGAGCGTCCCTCGGGAAAACGCTCGCTGGGACCGCCTACGCCCCGGCATGAAGGCGGGGTTGGCAGAACGGCCCCCTGAGGGCACCGAGGAAGAATGGGCACCGTAAAGAGAGGTGAACTCCTTTCCGCCTCGGTGGGGACCACCCTCAGCATCCTGAACGCCTCGGCGTCAGGACTTCTTCTTAGCCGAAGCCTTCTTAGACAATATCACTGTCCTCAGATCAGGTCTATTGCTAGAAGACTTCGGCTGAGAGTGCCGCGCCTGAGCCCACTGTCCAGCAGGGGGAGCACGAGACGCGACACTCTGTTTCTGCTGCGCCCTATGGGATGAGCTTGTAGACAGCCGGGGCTGCTCCCGCCCAGCAGCCCCAGGGACGTGAATTTTTAACGGGAGAAATTTTTTGAAAGCTGCAGCTTGTTTTTTCTCTTCCTGGAATTTGTCTATAACAGAATTAACAGCTTCGCCAAATAACCCCGATGGAGAGAGAGGAGCATCTAAAAGAAAAGCTTTTTCTTTGTCTTTCATATTTGTCTGATTTAACCAGAGATGTCTTTCTGCGGCCACCAGAGCTGCCATAGATCGACCCACTAGCTTGGCCGATTCTCTGGTGGCGCGCAGGGATAAATCAGCAGCCTGACGCAGTTCTCGAACTACGTCAGTACTGACTGCCTCACTCTCACTCACGTCCCTCAGCAGGTCAGCCTGGTATGCCTGCAAGATTGATATTGTATGCAGACATGACGCAGCCTGACCTGCAGCCGAATACGCTTTACCCACCAAAGCAGATGTATTTCTAAGGGGCTTGGTGGGTAATACCGGTGTTTTAAAAGATGACGCCGCCTCGGGGGAGAGATAGCTCGCGAGCGTCTCTTCCACGCGAGGCAAAGCGCCATAACCATATGATCTAGCCCCCATTATATTTGAATATGTTGATGTCTGGGGACTAAATATTCTATATGAAACCGGTTTCTTCCACGATCTCGACACCTCAGTGTGGAGATCGTGAAAGAACGGCAGACACCGGCGTGGAGGCTGAACACGTGAGGGCAAAAATCTTTCATCAAGTTTCGATTTTGACACAGACTCCTGTCTAATCACTGGCCATTCAATACTGAGTTTTTCAACAGCTCGTGTTAAAACCTCCATAAGCTCATCACTTTCGGGAGAGTGAGGTGGCGAATCCTCAGTCTCTCCCTCCACACTAACAACATCCAGCTCCTCAGAACTGGATAGCTGTAGTACGGGTGCCTCATCCCGAGCGGAAGAAACCGCAGCGCGTGCTTCCGAACCCAGGCATGAGGCACTGGATCTCACAGGTGAAGGGAGAGATAAGGCAGCGCCCGTCTCAACCCCCGCTGAGAGATCCATCTGCGATCCCCACGATAAGCGCCGCCGCTCTGCCTCGGCAGAAGCGGGACCCGAACCGCGGGGAGCGCGCACCGAACCGCTCTCCTCAAAGAGCGATCGGCGGGAGCGGAGCGTCCTTAACGGCAAACGCTCGCAATGCTCACAGTCTGCTCCCTCGAGAGCAAACTGGGCATGCTGAACTCCCAAACAAACAACACAAAGATCATGTGTATCCCCGCTCGTTAAATAACGCGAGCAGGGAGGAACACACTTTCTAAACTGCTGTTCGTCCGCCATAATCTCTCAATATATATATATATAGGATAAATTGTTTGTGTGGTGCAGGGTATGTAAGACAAACAATATCACACAGGGACAGATTCACATGTAGCGCGACTGAAGGCACAGAAGCTACTGCGCTTATGTTTTTGGGGTGCTTTATAGTTTCCTGGTCGATGACGTCACCCGCCTATGACGTTTCATCTCTCCATTGGGCTGATTCCATACGTGCTTCATGACGCACAACGCAGAGGCGTTCCCGCAGCGTTCGACGCAGCTCGAGTTCCCTTGAAAGGGAAATAGCCCTATGCACATAAGCATATCTGACTAAAATAATCTCTAAATGAGATTTAAAAAACTGAATAAATCCAAAACATTAATTTTAAGGTCCTTTATGGAAACCCCGCAGCTTAAATAAACGATGCTGGAGATTTTAGTTACATCAGATAAAAAATACAACAGTTAAAACAACATAGCATAATGCAAAATAAACATTGCTGTAAAACAGTCATGTTAAACTGATACTTTTGTGATATGGTTTTAAAAAAAAACATAGCATAATGAACATAAACAATGTTGTACATTTTTTAAATCATACTTTATGATAAATTAATATAGTAGATAGATTGTAATATCTGTATCACATCAATATCATGATACAATGCTCCATATTTAAAAAAAAAATCATACTTTGATAAATTAATATAGTAGATACATGTTAATATCTGTATCACATCGATATCATAATACAATGCTCCATACTTTTAAACCCATAGTTTGATAAATTAATATAGTAGATACATTTTAATATCTGTATCACCAGTAACAGCAGATAAAAATACTAATAGCATAATGTGGATAAAACAAATACCTAGTCTGGGCTATTTAAATCACTAATGAATTATACCGTCTTTTCCTTATGTATAAACAATTTTTCAAATTAAACATCATTGCATAATACAGATAAACAGCACCGTAGCATAAATTAATTATAGAGAAAGTACTCACTGTTTTGTATTTTTGATGAGATGGTCATAGAAGAGAGGGTGCAAAAGTTTTTGGTCCATACATGGGGGTATGGCACACGTCCATGTGTCTTGGCTATTTTATAGCCTTTTACAGTAAGAGCCTGTGGAAAACTATGGGAAAACGGCGGAGCTGTGTGTCCACTATATTCTTTCAGTACTCTATGAATGGAAGTGTTTAGGTTCAAGGCCAATTCACATTCCCAGGGGGTAGGCAGACCTTTTGATTACACGAGCGCCATATTTCACTGATAACTGTCACTCCTGAAAATAAGTCTTATGAATTAAAAGTAATTTATTACCGGTGGTACGAAAACAGCGATGATATCACTTATTTGTCATGCACACTGTCCATGCTGGCAGGCACTACCTGTCTGATTTTTTTTTTTTTTTTTTTCTTCAATCCTGGTGAAAATGTAAGATGATTTTATTTTTATCTAAATCTAACATACGGTAATTGGTACAGTAAATTTGTAAAATATTTATTTTAAATGAACAGAATGCTTTTCAACTTCAGTAATTTAGTAAGATTTTTTAATGAACGGCATGATTTTCAACTTTAGTAATTTAGTAAGATTTTAAATGAACAACATGCTTTTCAACTTTAGTTAAATTAGTAAACTATTTATTTTACATATGATATATTTTAATTTATACACTTTTAAAGGAACACAATGCTTTTTAACTGTTGTGTAAGATATTTCTCAATGGGCTCAGGAACGTGTCACAAAAACAGATACCAGGCCAGCCACACGCTGGTGTGACAGAGAGAAAAGACTTCAGGGGAAACACTTGTGGGTTTTTTTCAACCATGGTGAAACAGTAAGATGATTTTATTTTTGTTTAATTTATATAATTTAATTGAACAGCATGGTTTTTCAACTTGAGTCAGTGTCAAATATATGTGAATGACTAAATGTAAATTTTATAACCATTTCATTTAAATGAACAATGTTTTTCAACTTTAGTGTGAAATATATGATACATATTGTCCTCACCTGTATGTTTTTTCTTCAACTCTCCAATACATTTTTAACTGTTTGCAATTTTTTGTGGCTCCACTTTATTTAAACTTTTTGTGAGGTTTTACATAAGCTGTATGTGTGTTTTTTTTCTTCAACTCTAATACATTTTTAACTGTTTGGAATATTTTTGTGGCTCCATTTTATTTAAACTGAAATGCTTGATTCAGTGAATAGTTGTACATTTATTTAAACTTTTTGTGTGAGGTTTTACATAAGCTGTATGTGTTTTTTCTTCAACTCCAATACCATTTAGAATATTTTTGTGGTTCCATTTAATTTAAACTGAAATGCTTGATTCAGTGAATAGTTGTACATTTATTTCATTAATTTATTTAGTACATTTAGTGTTTTTTGGGGTGAGGTTTTACATAAACTGTATGTTTCATATTATTTAACTCTAATACATTTTTAATGTCTCCGTTTTTAATCGGAAATGCTTCACTGAATACATTTATTTTTTACGCTTGTGTCAGATAAACTATAACAGTTTTTTCTTATCACTTTCACACACACCTGCTATGATAAGCTTAGGCATAGCGAGGGGATACGCTAAAAAATAACAATCCATCGCTTTGTAACTGTAACAACAAAGTCCAATACATCTCAAACAGACTTCAAACGATTAAACAAACTGTCAGCATCCATCATTTTGACAGAAGCTGTAACCGCAAGGGGCGGAACTAGATCAAACAAACTTCAAACAATCCATCGCTTTGTAACTGTAACAACAAAGTCCAATACATCTCAAACAGACTTCAAACGATTAAACAAACTGTCAGCATCCATCATTTTGACAGAAGCTGTAACCGCAAGGGGCGGAACTAGATCAAACAAACTTCAAACAATCCATCGCTTTGTAACTGTAACAACAAAGTCCAATACATCTCAAACAAACTTCAAACGATTAAACAAACTGTCAGCATCCATCATTTTGACAGAAGCTGTAACCGCAAGTGGCGGAACTAGATCAAACAAACTTCAAACAATTCATCATTTTGACAGAAAGTTTAACAGGAAGGGGACCGGAACTAGATCAAACAAACTTCAAACAATTGATCATTTTGACAGAAAGTTTAACCGCAAGGGGCGGAACTAGATCAAAGGTAACCATCCATCATTTTGACAGAAAGTTTAACCGGAAGGGGCGGAACTAGGTCAAAGTTAACAGGAAGAGGCGGAACTGGGTCAAAGGTAACAGGAAGAGGTGGGACCGGAAGGGGTGGTACCGGAAGGGGCGGGACAGGAAGGGGAGGAACCGGAAGGGGCGGGACAGGAAGGGGAGGAACCGGAAGGGGCGGGGGAAGATCAAAGGATAGCCACGCCCACCTGTCAATCAATCAAATTGACAGGTGGTGTATCCTATTACTACTAAGGTACAAGGCAAAACAGGAACCAAACACAGGAAGTGAACACAGAAACAATGGGGAAATAAGAATTCACATTTACATAAAAGTCCTACAAAACACAAGACAGTGCAGGGATCGTGACAATAGTATGTAGGATGCAGAGACTAATGACAAACCATGCTTCTAATCACAGGTGAAGAGCTGTTGTTCCAACCACACAAGCTTGTAATGCTGTCGGTGAATGGTTGTTGGAATGGTAGTTTCAAGAAACCCCAAATTGCTCAACTACCTTCGCAACAATGGGACGAGTGACCACAGTTGGCTAACAATGGGAAACACACTCCTGTTAAGCAGTCATTTGATCTCATACACAAACTCTAGTAAAATCTTACCTGATTTTCCATCCCTCTGGAAATCCACATGATACCACTCCCCATCATTCACTTTTTTGTTCACAGCCAGTGTCTTGGTTGTGCCTGATCCCATATCCAGAAGCAGGTACAAAAGACCATCCAGTATCTCAATGGCAAAGAAGTCCACCTTCAGTGTGAGAGGGCTCTTGGTTTCTTTGGTCTGTTGCTTAGGTTTCCCATGGTTAAAGAGCAGAAGTCCATTGGGCTCAGTGGTGCGGAAGTCAAAGGAAATAGAACCGGTCTTCTTAGTGTTCCATTTAAGAAGTGTGATGAAGGATTCCGGTGTCTCAAACGTGATGGGATCTAATGCGACAACATTCTCACACTTGAAGGAAACAACTCCATGGATCTTCATTTTGGGGTCTCCTTTAAAGGCCAGTTTTGACAGCTCCAGCCGAACGTCATTGTTTTTATATACAACCTACGGATATAACAATGTCAGTTGAAAAGAAATAATCTGAGAAACTTCTGATCTAAACTGTGTTTGCAGAACCCTTATATGAATAGGTGGAAGATTGATTGATTTACACATGTCTTTTTCATTAAAATGAAATCATAACAATTTTGTCCAATTGTATAATTATAAAGTAAGTCCATAGCCACATATTTAGGATTGTTGGGGAAAGATGTAACAGACATGCTTTTATTAGGGAAAGCTGTGATTTAAAAAAGGTTAGAGAGAAAAGTAACGCACCATGGTACAACAGTGCTACCCACGCTATCAAGAGAGAAACTCCCATTAAAAAAAGTCTCTAAAAGCAGCCCGGGCCGAGCATCTCCACAAACTCATAGAAAATAACTAAAACAATCCAAGGTTCTTGTTTAGTACAGTGGCTAGATTAACAAATAACACCTGAGCAAATGATTCCATAAAAGTTTAGTAGCAATGACTTTACGAATTTCTTCACTGAGAAAATCGAAAGCATCAGAAATACAATTGTAAATGTATAACCTTTGACAGCGTTTTATGATTCAACCTCAGTTATCGCTTATCATTGCATGTAAACCAACAACATGTTTATTAGATCCAATACCCACTAAATTACTGAAAGAGTGGTTATCTGTAGCAGAAGAGCCTCTTCTTAATATTATTAACTCGTCTTTATCTCTAGGTCATGTCCCAAGACCGTTCAAGCTGGCAGTTATTAAGCCTCTCATTAAGAAACCACAATTAGATTCAAATTACAGACCCATTTCAAATTTTTCATTTATGTCTAAAATACTACAAAAAGTTGTGTTTGCTCAATTGTGCTCTTTCTTGCAAGAAAATGATATCTATGAAAAAAGCAAACTTCTGACCAAGGCTGTATCTCAGTACTAGCTTTATTTGATCTTAGTGCTGCGTTCAACACTGTTACACTGGTATATAGGGACAGCCATTAGGGTGGTTTAGATCATACATATCAGACCGTTACCATTTTGTCTAGCACCCCATTTCCAGAAAAGTTGGGACATTTTGTAAAATACAATAAAATCAAGATGTTTTTGTTAATTCTCTCTAACCTTTTTTTAACTGACAAAAGTACAAAGAAAAGTTTTCCAATGTTTTCACTGACCAACAAAATTGTATTTTGTAAATATGAACAAATTTTGATTTTGATGACTGCAACACACTCCAAAAAAGTCAGCACAGAGACAGAATAAAAGTGAAAATATTATTCAAGTTAGATTATGCAACTCTTTTGAAACAGTCCACAATGAGCAGGTGAATTGGTAATAGTTGAGGTTATCGTGTAAAAGAGCTTCTCAGTCTTTGTAAGCAAAGATGGGTCATGGCTTATCACTTTGTTCCAAATATCATGAGAGAATTGTCAAACAATTCAAAAATCACATTTCTCAATGCAAGATTGCAAAGAATGTATGTCTTTCACCATCTTCCATTCATAAAATTGTGAAAAGATTCAGGGAATCCAGAGAAATCTCAGTCTGTGTTGGGTAAGGCAGTAGACCTCTGTTGAATGTGCGTGACCTTTGAGCCCTCAGATGGCAATGCATGAGAAACCATCATGCTACTCTGTTAAAAACTGCCACATGAGCTCAGGAGTACTTTTAGAAAACCATTTTCACTTAACACAGTCTGACGCTGCATCAAGAAATGCCACTTTATTGTCATTGTAGTTATACAACGAAATGTGTTTGGTAGCTCACAGAGGTCAGCAACACACATAACATAATAAATGTAATGAAAGTATAAATATAGAATATAAAGTTTAAATATAAAATAAAATAAACAGGCTACAGCTCTGGGGAAAAAGCTGGTCTTAAGTCTGTTTGTACGGGTTCTGAGTGTTCTATATCTTTTCCCGGATGGGAGGAGTGCAAAAAATGTCCTGGATGAGTTGAATCCTTGATGATATTGCTAGTTTGCTTCCGTAGGCGGCTATCATAGATCGTATCAAAGTTCGGGAGTTTGATTCCTATGATCCTCTGAGCAGTTTTAACGGTCCGGCTCAAAGCTCGTCGGTTGTCTGTAGTGCAGCTGGAATACCACACTGTGATGCAGTGACAGAGGATGCTCTCTATTGTGCTCCTGTAAAAATATACTAAAAGCTGGATTGGCACTTTTGCTTTTTTAAAATTTCTTAGGAAAAAAAAGTCTCTGCTGTGCTGTTTTCACTAAGTAAGATGTGTTAATGGTCCATGTGAGATCCTTTGTTATGTGTAGACCCAGGAATTTGATGTCATTCACCCTCTCAACTTCCTCACCACTTATGTAGAGGGGGATGCTGTTGTTTTCTTGCCTCTCCTGTAGTCTACAACGATCTCCTTTGTTTTGGCAGTGTTCAGAACCAAATCGTTGCTCACACACCATTTGATTAGGTGTTGGACATCCTCTCTGTAGTGAGACTCGTTGTTTCCTGATATCCTTCCCACTATAGTGGTGTCATCGGCAAACTTCACTATGGTGTTAGAAGAGGGATGGATGGGTTTGCAGTCGTGTGTAAATAGGGTGAAATGAGCTGGACTAAGAACACATCCCTGCGGTGCTCCTGTGTTAATGGTGATAACAGATGATGTATGACTGCCCATCCTGACATTCTGTGGTCTGTTAGTGAGGAAATCCAAAATCCATGAACAGAGTGTAGTGTTTAGACCCAGGTCATTTAGCTTGTTTACAGGTTTGTATGGCACGATGGTGTTAAACGCCGAGCTGAAATCTACAAATAGCATCCTATCATGTATTGGGATGCTCCAAATGAGTAAGACTGGTGTGAAGTGCGATTGAGATTGCATCCTCTGTAGATCTGTTCCTACAGTAAGCAAACTGTAGGATGTCCAGGTCAGCAGGGATGTTGGCTTTGATGTATGAAAGAACCAATCTCTCAAAGCACTTCATGATAATTGGTGTCAGAGCGACTGGGCGATAGTCATTCAGACATTTTACTGACCGTTTTTTAGGCACAGGAACAATAGTAGTTGATTTTAGGCATGTTGGGGCCACAGCCTGCTGCAGAGACAGATTGAAGATGCTGGTGAACACCCCCGCCAGTTGGTCAGCACATGACTTCAGCGTTCGACCTGGAACTTTGTCTGGTCCTGCTGCCTTATTTACATTGATCCTTCTAAGTGTGGATCTCACTTGATCGCGTTTGAAGACAGGTACCAGCTCCTCTATGGGTGATGTTGCTGTCTGGATTTCCATGCTGTTGGAGTGACTGTCAAAGCGTGCAAAGAACTGGTTTAGGTGTCAGGAAGCGTGGCATCATGGCCGGACAAGGAGGGTCTATTCTTATAGTCCGTTAGAGCTTTAATGCCTGTCCACATACTGCGTGGGTTGTTATCTTTAAAATGACCCTCAATGCGTTGTTGATACTTGTGTTTTGCTGCTTTTATGCCCTTCTTGAGATCTCTCCGAGCATTACTATAAGCCAACCTGTCCCCTGACCTGTAGGCAGCATTCCTCACTTTCAGTAATGAGTGTACATTCCCATCAAGCCATGGTTTTTGATTTGGGTACACCATGCTAGTCTTGGTCGTTAACACAGCGTCAGTGCAGAAGGCTATATATGCTAAAACAGATGAGCTATATTCCTCCAGATCTGTGCTTGCAAAAAGATCCCAATCTGTATTTCCGAAACAGTCCTGTAGGCGTGCAGTAGATTCCTCATTCCAGACCTGGACCGTTTTGACAGTTGGTCTTGTTCTGCAGATCAAAGGTCTATAGGATGGCATCAGGTCTATAGAAATGTGATCTGACAATCCCAGATGTGGAGATGGGGCTGCTTTATAAGCTCTTGGTATGTTGGTGTATACTTGATCCAATATTATTATTATCTCTGGTCGGAAAGTGTATACTGGTGTATAATTTGGGCATCACCGCTTTTAAATCCACATGATTAAAGTCCCCTGCTACAATTACAGCTCCCTCCGGGTGTGCATCCAGCTGGCTGTTGATAGCTTCATGCAGCTCCTCTAGCACTAGCTTAGCATTAGCCCGTGGTGGTATATAAACAGCTGTGATAACAATAGCAGTAAACTCTCTCGGGGTGTAGAAAGGTCTACATTTCAGTGACAAATATTCGATGTCCAAAGAGCAATGTGATCTAATAATGTCCACCGATGTACACCAGTCATTATTAATATATATAAACACTCCGCCGCCTTTGTTCTTACCAGAGTAGTCCGTTCTATCTGCTCTGTATACGGAGCGGCCCGCTAGCTCGATAGCCGCATCAGGAAAAGCGTTATCCAGCCAAGTCTCTGTTATTACCATAACACAGCTGTTCAGGTGATGTGAAATAATCCTAAGTCTCATTTCGTCCATCTTATTCACTAGTGACCGGGCCATCCATCCATCATCTTCCGCTTATCCGGGGCCGGGTCGCGGGGGCAGCAGTCTAAGCAGAGATGCCCCGACTTCACTCTCCCTAGACACTTCCTCCAGCTCTTCCGGGGGGACACCGAGGCGTTCCCAGGCCAGCCGGGAGACATAGTATCTCCAGCGTGTCCTGGGTCTTCCCCGGGGTCTCCTCCCAGTGGGACGTGCCCGGAACACCTCCCCGGGAAGGCGTCCAGGAGGCATCCGGAACAGATGCCCGAGCCACCTCAGCTGACCCCTCTCGATGTGGAGGAGCAGCGGCTCTACTCTGAGCTCCTCCTGTTCTATGCAGAGATGCCAGCGAGTTCAGATGGTCTAGATAGAAGACAGTGGAAATGTGTGCTGTGGTCAGATGAGTCCATGTTTCAGCTTGTTTTTGGAAAAAAATGGACATTGAGTTCACATTCCCAAAGACGAAAGGGACTGTTACGAATAAACTTCGGAAGCAAGTGCAAGTTACTCAGTTTATTGAAAGATAATAGACACAGTCCAAGGGCAACAGGGACTCGATGGTCAGATGTAACAGATGCAGGCAGTGATGAGAAGTGATGATCAACGAGATGAATCCAGAACATCCACAGGAAACAGACAGGAACAATGAAGGATAACTGGAACGTAGAGGGGATCAGACACCGGACACCAACAAACAACGATCTGACAATGGAGATGAGAAGTTGATGAGATTATATACACAGGAATGGATAGACTGCAGCTGGTGATGAGGTAATGAGTGATTGCTGAACAAGCGCTGATGGGCGGCCACGCCCCTCTGATCAGCGCACACACATACACATGCTAAAAGTGAATGTTTTCTAGACATTCTGCACCATAGAAGGAATGTGCCTGACTCTTATTGAACATGTATGACCCATCATGAAAAAGAGAAATAGACAGTGATGACCACGGACTGTTGAGCAGCTGTCTTATAACAGACAAGATTGGGCAAATATTCCACTTGCAAAACCTCAACAATTAGTTTCCTCAATTCCCAAACATTTAAAAAGTGTAATTAAAAGGAAAGGTGATGTGACACAATGGTAAACATGCCTCTGTCTCATTAAGTTGGTCAGTGAAAACATTGGAAATATTTTCTTTGTACATTTGTCAGTTAAATAAAGGTTCAAGAGAATTAACAAATCACAGATTCTTTATTGCATTTAACAAAATGTCCCAACTTTTCTTGAAATGGGGTTGTATTTAAACGGGGAAAAAATCTAAGTTAACATCAGTAAATTATGGAGTGCCGCAAGGCTCTGTATTAGGCCCTCTGTTATTTTAAATATATATGCTACCACTTGGTAATATTATAAGAAAACATGGAATTAGTTTCTGCTGTTATGTTGATGATACTCAGTTATATATTTTATCACGACAAGATGAAACCTCTAAATTATCCAAGTTGACAGAGTTGTGTTAAAGATATAAAATATTGGATAACCTGTATTTGTCTTCTATTAAATTCAGATAAGACTGAGGGATTACTTATTGTACCAAAAACCTGTACACAGAATCTCTTAGAATACAATTTGCATTTAGAAGGATGTCCTGTTACTTTATCCTCTACAGTTGAAGACCTGGGAGTTATATTAGACAGCAACTTGTCTTTCTAAAATCATATTTCAAATGTTACAAAAATAGCCTTCTTCCCCCTTAGAAAGATCACTAAGCTTAATACATTATCAGCTAACTTTGTGATTTGTATATGTACATTTCTGAAATACATAACATGGACACGTCACCTTTAATAACAGATCACTCTAAATTGTAATGTAGATGCATACATTTTCTGTAAAGCTGCTTTTAAAATGATTTGTAATGTGAAAAGCGCTATACAAATAAATGTGAATTTAATTTAATTTAATTTATTTTTGAAAAACGTGGTATTATGGTAAGCTTGTGTTTTTAATTGTGGTAGTTTTTCAACCACAAAGGACTCACTGACAATATTGTGTTTGAATATTGGCATAATGGGCACAAATAGACAAACAATACAATGACATTACATGCATGCATGCTTGTTAGACATGCAATCAGCTAACATATTTTTTTTAGGCCCTCCTCTTTAGGATATATGAATATAGACAGACAACCATCTAACTGTCCCATAAAGAAAAGCTTTAACGTAATTTAGTGTGTTGCGTTTGTATTCTGGGCTCATCTGCTTGGTTGTATATAGTATGCATCATCAATAAGGAGAATATCGAGTTTGGTCTTTTTATATCACTGTAATTAATCTATTAAGCTACATTAAGCATGTCTTTATAACAATTTTCCATGGGGGAGAAAACGCTTAAAGGTGCAATGTGTAAAAATGTTGAGTATCTATTAACAGAAATGCAATATGACATCCATAACTATGTTTTCAGTGGTGTATAAAGAACTTACTTACTAAACCGTAATGTTTTTATTACCTTAGAATGAGAGATTTATATCTACATAACCGCAGGCACCCCCTTCTATGAAGGTCGACATATTGTGACGTCATGTTTCTACCGTAGCCGAACGCGAACACACAGCGCTACAGAGCGCGTTTCGTCACTACCTTGAAAGAGAAGCCGCAGAAAGCTAGAAGCTAGCCATAAACACCGTGAGTAGTGACTTTTCCCTTGTCAGTGGTGTAAAATATGTAGTTGGACTGTTTCATGTAACTTTAGTTCTTCTCCCTCGCTGTGTTATGGCTTTGCTATGTGGGGATAAATGTGCTAGTTACGTTCGTGAGACTGCTGATTAGCAGGCTACTCTTGTCATTGACCGTAAAACCGTAACGTTATTGGAATCACCAAACCGTCGATCGAGGTCGACAAGTCGATCTTGGAAGCATTTTAAGTCGATCGCGAAGAGTTTTCAAAATCAGAGAAAAAAAGCCTATTGTGTGTAGTAAATCGTGTCTAGGGGATGCGGAGGCCAAGCTGTTACAATCATGTAATTTTTGCCGCGCGCACCTTTGGGCTCATGCGGACGCGTCGAGTTTAAACAAGACTTTACGCTTTAACCAGCTCAGCCACAGTAACAGCTCATATTAGCCAGCTAAACTTTTACTACCCTGTTAGAAAAATATATAGTTGCATAGTTTCATGTGGTTCTTCTCCCTCGCTGTATTATGGGTTTGCTATGTGGGGAGAAATGTGCTGGTTACGTTTGTGAGACAATCAGCTGATTACTATTATTATATTAAGACCCTTGATCCTCACCTGACTATGGCTTTGTAAACTTTATCCATGATGTGGTTTATAATGGACTGTGGTACAGAAACAGTGACAATGTTACACACTCTTGGCTTACTCTGGCTATTCTCTGCTGTCACATACAACGATATGTTTGTCCCGTTTTAGCAACCGCAGCTTCTTCGAAAAGGAGGGGTGAGCAGTGGGCTGAGCCCTTAGTGCAACTCGCAACCGAACCGCTAGATGCCGCTAAAAAATACACACTGCACCTTTAATGTAAAAAAATATTGTCTTTCCACTTAAATTATGTTATCGTTATTCTAATTTTCTGAATGAGTGATGCTTGTCTGCTCAATAACCTGTCCTTAATCAGCAATATTTGTTATTTGGTATTTGTTTGTTTTTTTGTAATTGAGTCCAGCTTAGCCTTTTTAGCCATGCCAAATTTTCAAACCAAGACCAATGCAAACATTGAACGGGACATTCACGTATACTTGTATAATAATTTGCTGATGCAGGTACAAAAAAAGACTCTTTATTTGTGTTCAGATATTTTTTCTAATATTATTTCCTCTTTCAGAACCTGTGAGAACCTCTTTGTTCTGTATAGCACAAAATAAAATATTAATATGGCTTTCACCTTTCGAATGCCATGAATGCACACAACAAACTCCAAAAATTTAAATGTACATCTACTTTACACGCGAATTAAGGTTTGTGAACCAAAGTGCAATCTTTTATTTAAATAAGAAAAACAAAATTCAGAAAAGACAAAATGTAAAAGACTAAAACTAGACTTGACTGTAAAGTGGGTTGATATTTACTGAATTAATGATCAATCCTATCCATAATGAGCACTATAGTTAACAAGGTCAATTGCTTACAAAATATTTATTGGTTAATTAAAGGCTCTTTGAACCTGTTTTGTTCTGCAAACAAAATGTAGGCTATTTCTCTCTTGAAAATGAATGAATCTATCACCATAACAGAAACAGAAGCTTCTATAAAGCTCTACAAAGCGTCCTCTGCACTGATATGGTAAATGGTAAATGGACTGCATTTATATAGCGCTTTCCCAGACCCAATGGCCACCAAAGCGCTTTGATTTTGCCTCACATTCACCCATTCATACACTCATTCATACACCGACACCGGTGTCAGCCGTCCAAGGCGCCATCCAGCTCGTCGGGAGCAGCTGGGGTTAGGTGTCTCTTAGATATCTTGTAGTAGCTATATTACCTCCCTCAGACAACCCATAAAGTTGTTGCTAACAGGTGATCCAGGCAGGTCGGCTGTACCAGGACTTCCTCCAACATAGAAAAAGTCATCAGAGCCAAGTATAGTGTAGTCCTCTTGAGTATATCCTGTGGTGGTCAGTATTCCGTCCACAGATATTGTTACCTAAAGAACAAACCACAGGAAAATTATATACAGGTACCATAAATTATATGTTTATCTCTGTAAAGCTGCTTTGAAACAATCCATTGTTAAAAGCGCTATATAAATGAAGATGACTTGACTTGACCACTTTGGTACTGTCTGGATTTCAGTTTCTTCAGTCACTAAGATGCACTGAACACTGCATAATGACACAATGGAGAACACGCCAGTGGCCACATGATCGTAAGCCCTATAAAAACACACCAATTCATTCGCTGATGGTGCTGAAGTGCCACCCATAAGGAGCTGCATAACGGCATAACCAGGTACCATCACCTCTGATTTTCTTATCTTCAGTGCACTATTGTTTCAGCCCCTCGCCTTTAAGTTGATTATTCCCTTTTTGAGTGACAAGATGGCATTTCTGGAGTGTCTGATTTAATGAACGTGCATCATTGTCCTGTTTGGGGGTTTGTCATGTGGAGGCCATATTGGAAGGATATGGATTTCCACACTTCGAGATCTTGAGCAATCATGAGCTTCGGACAATGCTTTCACTGTGGGAGACTTTCAGGCCACATTCTAGTTATCTAGCTATTAGGTGTAGAAGTGGAAGAGTAAAGAAGGGTGTAGACTGTGTGAGTTCTGACACTCAGGAGGTCGTGAGCCATTGCACACGTTACGAGTCAGTTATCCTGATAAGCACGTCAACGCAGCTGGACGGCGTACTGCATGGCGAGCCGGTGGCAATCACGTCAGCTTTTGCGCTAAACGTGGAGACTGGAGCTTTCAATGTTGCTGCTATAGCTTCGGATAGAAAAAAGAAAAGAATAAAAAGATGAATGAGCAAATAATTGGGTGAAAAGCAGAGAACAACACAGCTATCCTTTCAACAAAACAAATACAAAGTGTAGCCTATACATGTGTGTGTCATTGTGTGATAATAATCATAAGCCCATGTGACGTGTTTGTGTATGATTTGGCAATAAGGAACCGCCTATTCACTGGTCAAACTTTTTAAACATATTTGAATATTATCGGGAGGTTGGGAGGTGCTCGTAACGTACACGGCTCGGCCCTTAATTCCTCTCACACACTGCGAGCCGCGACCATACGAATATCAATGATTTCCAGGCGATTTCTCCCGAGAGAAATCTCCAGAGCTCGTACGACTGCAAAAATCACACCGTGTACGCCCAGCTTAAAGAAGCAAGCACATGAAGATTTGAAGCTTTCTCTCTCTACCTGTCCTAGCTCACACCGCTCAGTTAAACAGCAGACGGCTGCATTCCAGATGCACCTGTAATGTAGGCCAGTAAGAGTTGTGCATGTAAACCTCACTCCCCTGGCCAATCCCGCTTGGTGTGGGGTCAAGTAGAACTGGGTAACTTTGGTGTTGTGACCTGGATGGGAGTGAAGTTTAGAGGGGTAAGAGAGCAATGGAAGCAAGCTAGTAAGAGCTGTTCATCTAAACCTCACTCCCTTGGCCTCAAGAGACGCTAGAGACTGCAGTCTTTAGCATCCTTGTTCGTGCCCGCCTCCTATGCCTCCCATGCCGGTTCCAATCCTGCTCGGAGCAGGTCGAGTAGGAGCGGTCACACACCCTCACTGTGAGAGAGACAAGCCAGTACTTCCTCTGTGCATTTACCCTGGTCTTTCTCACCGCATCTCACTGTTCACGAGTTCACACTTACATACAAATAGAGTGGATAAGGTTTAATGCATATTTGGCGTGCTGTCCGGGGGGAGGGCTCCAAAGCTCGGAGTTTGGCCCGAACCCAGAGTACTCCCCCCTTAGTAAGTGTTTAGGACTAGAAGTGTGGAAGCTTTGGCCCGAACCCAGAGTACTCCCCCCTTAGTAAGTGTTTAGGACTAGAAGTGTGGAGAAGGAGTGGTGGAGGGATGCTGCTAAACTATCAATGGAGTGAGGTGAGATTGCTGAATCTATATATTATCGTTGATTGCTGGGTGCACTCCACTAGTGTTAATTAACTGAACGTGCTCCTCCCGAACTTTGTTAATAAAACACCATGAGGTGTTTCCCTCCATTCATTGTTGGTATGAGTTTGCCACTGAACCAACATTGTTAAGGAAGTTCAGTTTCCCCTTGCACAGAACCCCAAATGCTCTTGTGCAAAGCGTGGCCTTTTCCCCCTATGCTTGCATCCTGGGAAATGCTTAACACTCCAAGTGTTCTAAAATCACACAGAGGACACAGTTACAAGCTCTACACATTGTCCCCCCTATAGTATTGACAAGGGCTGTTGTAGAAATCTAGAAGCTACACCCATAAGGAGTTATGCAACAGCATCCTTTTAAGTGCATACTTGGGTTCATAGCCTTAATTGGCTTAAATTGTTCTGCAAGGTACAAAAAACTATGCAGCAATGGTGAGTATGACCAGTAACGCTGTGCCTTGTTCCCACTTAGGGAACCAGGGTTACATTCAGTAACCTAGATTACAAAAGTAACCTTTTGTAGGAACTCAGAGGTGCCTCCAGTTCAGACGGCACCTCTGAATTTCAAAGGGGTAATTCCTACATTCTGGCAGCACAGCGTTGGGATACTGTCCTCAGATATTTACAAGACCTGGGTCTGGGAGTGAACTGGGCCAGATACGTTTCCTGGAACTAGAGCTAGATTCAGTGGCAATGTCACCGGTTTCTGTCAGATCATTGCTGCCATGAATGGAGATACTCATGTGCCTGCCGTTCAAGCCTTTTATTTGTGTCAGACAAGTTCTTTTCTCTTAAGACATCTCTGTTGTTAGCTTTGGCCTTGTTTGAGAGACTAGGCTATTTGCATGCATAATTGTTAGTTCTATGTGCATGGATTTTGCACCAGTCCTTTTCATTTCCCCTGTTTGAGCCAGAGGAACAGGAAAGACTTTATTGTCCTATGTTGACCGTATGGATCAATGGCGCACGTCTGAGCAGCTTTTTGGTGGTCCTAAGAGAGGAGCTGAAGACACTTTCACATTGACTATTGGATGTGATTTCCAAAGCTTATGAGGTGTACGGGCTGCTTTCGTCTCTGGGTATCCAGACACATTCAACTCAGCGTGGGTCTTTGCTAAAGCCTCTCTTTTCAAGACTTTTGTATGCTGGCAGGTTGGTCGTCTTCAAATTTTTTCAGGTTTTATAACCCGGATAAGGGTTTGGCTTTGTCTTTCTGAGAAGTTTTTAAATGTATTGCCTGTTAGTGTGCAGCATCTTCTTACAACACAACACAGTATTTACATTTACGGTTTGCATGGCACGACAGCATATAATGTCCACAACTGCATCATTATGGTTTGTAAACCCTGCAGAAAATTTGAGACGATGGACCAAAGTATGCACTTAAAAAGGGGCTGTTGGGCGGACCTTATGGGCGGACCTTCAGCGCCATCAGCCAATGAATTGGTGTGATTCTATAGGGCTTCTGACCTTGTGACCACTGACATGTTCTCCATTGTACAGCGTCTCATTCCCACTCTGGGAACCAGGGTTACATTCAAGAACCTAGGCCTTTTTCCTTTATTTTCTTTGGACTAAAACACATTTGTAAGTCTCTTTTCTTTAATTTATTGCATAACTTTGAAGGTATATGCTTGAAGACTTAATTGACTTGAATACAATAAGGTGTTGATGTATTAAACAAACAACAGCATTAGTATTGTCCCATTACAACTTCAAATTCATTGACAGACACAAAAATGGTGTTAGTAACTAAGATAGACCATGCAGCAGGGTTAAAACTTAAAGCGCACAATTTTTAGCAGTGCCCAAATTTAGTCAAGAAATTGTCTCGCTTACGGATGTAACCCTCGTTCCCTGAGTAGGGAACGGAGACGTTCCGTCGGATGACGACGAATGGGGTTTCGCTTAGAAAGCCTATCCGCTTCGAGTAATACAAAACGAGCCAATGGCAAAGAAATGCCATGGGTCTGCAGAATTTGAATGGAGCAGCTCCGCCCCACCTCGTGGGTATAAAGGGAGGAAATTCCAGCAAAGCAGTATGTTTCCTCGCTGAGGAGCCAAGACTGAGCTCAGGCGATCCCCGCGGTACAGCGGAAAGTGGCAGGAAGACGGAACGTCTCCGTTCCCTACTCAGGGAACGAGGGTTACATCCGTAACCGAGACGTTCCCTTTCGTTGTCACTCCGAGTTCCGTCGGATGACGACGAATGGGGATACCAGTCTAATCACGCCACCTTCTCGGCTGTCTTCTAGTGCCCTGCGTAATCTGAGATCCCTGTCGTGAGACAGCACGGACGAAGGACTCCTATTAGCACAGGAATACCAAGGTACACTGGGGAGCATATCCCAAGGTTTTTAAGGGAATATGCAATTACTGCCAACCCAGAGGGGGGGACTTAGAGAATACACATATGACCCGAGGGAATATGGGGAATCACTGGGGTGTCCAGCCGCAGGTGGAATATTTCAACCCCAGGGGTGGCAAGGTGGCTTGCCAAGGGAAAGACACATGCTCAACAGAGGCTTACAGCGAAAATACACATGTGGGGGTAGCTCGGAGGAGGTACCATGCACACGGGAGGCACCTAGCCGATGCCAAAGACACTGGTGCCAGCATCAGGAGTGCTGGAGGAACTCAGGGCTTTCGGGGAAGCTCACCTGAGGAGAATATCGCACGTATCCAGTCCGTGGAGTGGAATGGCGAGCAAGCGAAGACACCTAACGGGTCCCATGTTAGCTTGAAAAAGACAGTACATGGGAGGAGACGTGCTCCACTCGGAGATTGTAGAATCTGGCGAATGTGTTAGGTGTCGCCCAGCCTGCAGCTCTGCAGATGTCTGTTAGCGAGGCGCCATGTGCTAGAGCCCAAGAGGACGCCACACTCCGGGTAGAGTGGGCAGTCACACCAAGGGGGCACGGTCGACCTTGCTGTTGGTAAGCCAAAGCAATGGCGTCCACTATCCAGTGAGACAACCTTTGCTTAGAGAGAGCCTTTCCTTTCAGTCTCCCACCATAACAGACAAAGAGCTGGTCTGAGGTCCTGAAACACTGCGTTCTATCTACATAGATGCGGAGAGCACGTACTGGACAGAGCAGTGCCAAGGCTGGGTCTGCCTCCTCCGGGGGCAGCGCTTGCAGGTTCACCACCTGGTCCCGGAAGGGAGTGGTAGGAACCTTGGGCACATATCCAGGCCAGGGTCTCAGGATCACGTGAGAGTAAGCCGGCCCCAATTCCAGGCACGCTTCGTCAACGGAGAATGCGTGCAGGTCCCCTACCCTCTTAATGGAGGCCAATGCAGTCAGAAGCGCTGTCTTCATTGACAGGAAGTTGAGCTCAACCGACTGCAAAGGCTCGAAGGGAGCACTCCGCACTCCCAAGAGGGTACGAGAGGAGGACGAGGAGGACTCAGTCTCCTCGCTCCTCTCAGGAACCTGACGATCAGGTCGTGCTTCCCTACGGACTTACCTTCTATAAGGTTGTGCTGTGCGGCAATAGCGGCGACATAGACCTTGAGGGTGGAGGGAGACAGCCTTCGCTCCAACCCATCTTGAAGAAAGGAAAGCACAACACCGATCGAACATCTCCGGGGGTCTTCTCGGTGAGAAGAACACCAGCTGACAAAGAGTTTCCACTTCAACGCGTAGAGGTGTCTTGTGGACGAAGCTCTAGCAGAAGTGATGGTAGCCACCACCGCTGGTGGTAGGGTACTCAAACCTGCCTCGTCCCGTCCAGGAGCCACACGTGGAGGTTCCAAATATCGGGACGAGGGTGCCATAGGGTGCCCCGTCCCTGAGAAAGGAGGTCCTTCCTCAGAGGAATCGGCAGAGGAGGTGCTGTCGTGAGGAGTACAAGTTCGGGAAACCAGGTCCTGGCGGGCCAGTAAGGCGCGACCAAAATGACCTGCTCCTCGTCCTCCCTGACCTTGCGCAGGGTCTGCGCAAGAAGGCTCACTGGGGGAAACGCATATTTGCGGCCCCGCGGCCAGCTGTGCGCCAGAGCATCCGTGCCGAGCGTGCCCTCGGTCAGGGAATAAAACTGGGCGCAATGGATCGAGTCGTGAGAGGCAAACAGATCTATCTGTGCGTCCCCGAACTGGTCCCAAATCAGCTGAACCGACTGGGGATGGAGTCGCCATTCTCCAGGGAGGGGCTGAAGCCGTGAGAGCTCGTCGGCTGCACAGTTCAGAGCTCCGGGGATATAAATGGCACGAAGCGACCTCAGATGCTTCTGACTCCATAGGAGGAGGTGGCGGGCGAGTTGCGACATACAGCGGGAGCGCAGACCACCCTTATGGTTGATGTACGCTACAGTCGTGGTATTGTCTGAACGGACTAGTACACGCTGGCCCCTGAGCACGGCTCGGAAGCGGCGCAGGGCGAGCTGTACCGCCAGCAACTCGAGGCAATTGACGTGCCATAAGCGGTGGGGTCCTGTCCAGGAGCCCGCGGCAGCACGTCCGTTGCACATGGCGCCCCAGCCCGTGGCAGAGGCATCTGTCGTTACAACAACATGCCGCGAAGCTCGTTCCAGAGGCACCCCGGCCCGTAGAAAACTGAGGTTCAACCACGGGGTGAAGGTCTGACGGCAGGTCGGAGTAACTGGTACTCGGAAGGTGCCGTGATGCCATGCCCACCTCGGGACTCGGTCGCGAAGCCACAGCTGAAGCGGTCTCATATGAAGCAATCCGAGCAGCGTTGCCACGGCTGCAGATGCCATATGCCCCAGGAGCCTCTGAAAAAGTTTCAGTGGAACCGCACTCTTGCCCTTGAACTGTCTCAGGCAAGTCAGCAGTGATTGTGCGCGCTCGCTCGTAAGCTGCGCGGACATGGCGACCGAGTCGATCTCCATACCGAGAAAAGAGATCCTCTGCACGGGGCAAAGTTTGCTCTTCTCCCAGTTGACCCGAAGGCCCAGACGGGCTACGTGGCGGAGCACCAAGTCCCTGTGTTCGCAGAGCTGATCTCGAGAGTGAGCTAGAATCAGCCAGTCGTCGATATAGTTCAGGATGCGAACCCCGTGTTCCCGGAGGGGAACAAGGGCTGCCTCGACGACCTTCGTGAAGACGTGAGGAGACAGGGCTAGCCCGAAAGGGAGAACTGCGTACTGATATGCCTGCCCCTCGAAAGCAAACCGAAGAAACGATCTGTGTCGAGGGAGAATGGAGACATGAAAGTAGGCGTCCTTCAGGTCGATCGCTGCAAACCAATCCTGGTGCCGCACACATTCGAAAACGCGTTTGGTGGTGAGCATCTTGAACGGCAGCCTGTGAAGGGAGCGGTTCAGCACGTGCAAATCCAGGATTGCCCGTAACCCACCAGTTTTCTTGGGGACAATGAAGTACGGGCTGTAGAACCCGGACCTCATTTCGGCTGGAGGGACAGTCTCGATCGCACCCTTCGCCAGCAAGGTAGCAACCTCTGCTCTCATGATAGGGGCATTGCCACCGACCATAGTGGAGCGGACTCCCCTGAAGCGGGGAGGAGACCGCGCGAACTGAATCGCGTAGCCGAGCCTGACTGTTCGAGCGACCCAGCGGGACAGGTTGGGAAGCTCTTGCCAAGCTCCCAACGACTGTACCAGCGGGATCAAACGAACTACAGACTTCCCACCGGTGGTGCAGCGAGGCGGAATGACTGGCCCAGACGTTGACAGCATAGCGGCCCGGTGTGGGGGCAGAGTCATTGACCGCGGCCTGACAGAGCAGACCAGGGAAGGACGAACGTTCCACGGGGGTCTGCTCTGTCAGGGGTCTGGCGTCAGAGGAGTATGAGAGCGGTACGGTCCGGGGACGGCGCGCACTGTCATCCGGCTCTGGGACAGAGGAGGACGAGGGGTGCACGGCCCGGGGGCGGTGCACCGTGTCATCCGAGAACTCTGTGTGCTCAGAAACGGGAGAGTCAGTTCTTTCTGAATAAGGATTCTTCCCCGGCCCTCCACCAGGGAAAGGAGTGGCCCTGCTACCAGCTCCTGGAAAGAACTGAGTCCCATCTCTGAGGAGCCCATCTCAAGAGTGCCGCTTAACCCGGCGTATAGCGGGGGGCGGGGCTGGAGAGGGCTGTGGCGTCCCCCTGCGGCTTCCAGAGCCAGCCCGGGTGAACGGGCGGGGTGGGAGCCGCAGGAGGGCGCCTTCGGCGGTGGGCAGACTGAGGGATCAGCTCGGACGGCGGGGCCGTCGGGGCAGAATAAGCCACAGTCTGCTCGTGGGCGGTTGAGAACTGTTGGGCAAAGCGCTCAACCGCACCGCCGAAGAGGCCGACCTGGGATATGGGGGTGTCAAGCAGATGGGTCCGCCCGACATCCTGCACATCGGACAGGTTCAGCCACAGTATGGTGTACATCACCTGACCCAGGGAACGTACGGTCACTTTCGTCGCTCGGAGAGCAAGGTCAGTGGCGGCGCGCAGCTCATTGAAGAGCCCTGGGTCAGTCCCGCCCTTGTGCATGTCCGTGAGCATCTGGGTCTGGTAGACCAGCAGAATGGCCATGGCATGCAGTGAGGCGGCTGCCTGTCCTGTAGCGCTATAGGAATTCGCCACAAGTGTAGACGAAAAACTACAGGCTTAGGACGGGTGCTTAGGATCGCGCCGAGAGGAAGCACTCTGAGGACACAGTAGCATCGCAACAGAGCGTTCAACCGGGGGACCCCAGTGTACCCATGGGCAGCGGCCCCGTCGAGGGAAGGAAGGGCGAAGGAGATCAACGAGGGATCGCTGGAAGACATGGGGGTCTTCGAGGATTTCGAGATCTCCTGATGCACATCCGGGAAAAAAGGTATTGGAGTGGACGCTGACAGGAGTCAGCGGCCACACCCAAAATCCAATCGCCCGGGAAAGCATGGCCGTCATCTCAGGATCTGACTCGACAAATGCCATATGCACACCCGAAAGTGGCAGCACTGTCAAATCTTCACTTCCTGAAAATTCTAGCCCACCCTGTGATGCTGCGATGGACAACAGATCCGATTCTGGAGCGTCAAGGGAAACCCGCGGGGCATCCGAAAATAGACCCGGGGAATCCCCTGAACACTCGCGGGTTGCATCACTGAAGAGGGGGGCGTGGTCCACGGACAAACAGTCGGCGGATTTGTTCCACACACACACCCTCAGGTCACCCTGGCCACCAGCCGAAGTAGCACCTCACGTGGAGAGTGTTAGATCGGGGTGTGGATGAGGGGACTCTCTCTCTAACGAGATCATTGAGTCTCGACCGTAATGACGCAATGATCACGTTCCCGCGGGGAGAACGTGAGTCATCCACAAACGCTGCTCTAGCGTGATGAAGCCCAAGCACGCAGAGCAGAGAATGTGCCCATCAAAATCAGAAATGAGTCGACCGCAACCAGAAATGCACGGGCGAGCCGTCTTTAAAAAGACGTGCCGCGTGCGAGCTCTTTTGTGAGAGGAGGAAGAAACTCCGCGATGTTGAAGCGAGCAGGGAGAAACACACTCATTGGCAGATCACTGCACAGATCAGCAGGCAATGTGAACTCGCTGCAGATCACCGTCACACCAACACCGGAGAGAGTGGCTCGTCTCGTAGAGTGAAGTCAGAAATGGCTGTGGAGTGAAGAGATACTCTTGGCTCCGAAGCGAAAACATTCTGCTTTGCTGGAATTTCCGCCCTTTATACCCACGAGGTGGGGCGGAGCTGCTCCATGCAAATTCTGCAGACCCATGGCATTTCTTTGCCATTGGCTCGTTTTGTATTACTCGAAGCGGATAGGCTTTCTAAGCGAAACCCCATTCGTCGTCATCCGACGGAACTCGGAGTGACAACGAAAGGGAACAAAATCTCATGCAGTTTTCTTTTTGTGCATTCACATTAATTAAAACGGATATTATGTGAATTTTATGTGTATACAGAGCATATGTTAAAATATGACAACTAAACATTTAAAAATTGTGGCACACGGGGCTAGAGTATAAAAAAGTCAGCCAAAGACAAATATATCATGCGTGACTTTATCAGCACAGCATTTTCAATGCAGACCATGCAGAATGGGAGGGAATAAAGCTGACTATGGCAGTCAGGACATGTTTCAAACCACTGGGTTTAACATTAACTAAGGGTGATCCTTCTGTAAAGGGGGGGGGGGGGGGGGGGGGGCGGCTAAATTAATAAGATTGACCAGTAAAATCGAAAACAGCAAAGAGTACCAACAGCAAGGAGTACTAACCAGTTCAAAGAATGTTTACAAATAAAGATAAGAAAAAGAAAACATAAAACACCCAAAAAAACTATTTGAATAATATTTACAGAACAAGGTAGTTTCTTTACCATAGCATATCCAATGCCTGAGTGCTTTGTGGAATAAGAGGGGAAAGGAAATAAAAAAAACTGTGAATAAAATAACTAATGATACTCAAAAATTAAACATATGATGATTATCAATGTTGGAAATTAGTTTGTTAAACATTAAAAGGAATGTTTAGTAGAATGACACATTCCATGATTGACGTTAGTTTTACAAAGCATATTAGTAGCTGCATAAAATCAAACAAAATAAATGATATGCAGTGACACTTTAATTCGATGGTCCCCTTTAGACATTCTACTAACAATAAGTAACTTTGCAACTACATGTCAACTAACTAAGGAATTATTTCTATGGTAATGTCACTTTGTGTTATGAGATCTTGACTGAATCATTGGCCTGTTTAGCTCCTTCGAAGCTCCTGTAGCTCTATTACCTGACGCAAATTCCGTGTTACTTTCACATCATGCCATTCATTGTCATTAAATTTCCCATTGACCAACTCCACCAGAGCTTCAAACGCCCCGGAACCCAAATTTATGACAAGAGACACCGCCCCGTTTATCAGCGCCAGGTTGACATAGTCAGAGGATTTTCCTGTGTGCAGCAACAGTCCATTTCTCTGAAGTGTTTTGAACGACAGTGTGATTTCTTCACTGCTGCCTTGGATCGGATTCAAAGAAAGGTCGTAGCAGAGGTATTCTGAACCTTTGAATGTCGCCACATATTCTTCTTCTATTCCTGAAAACAAAGAAGAAATGATGGGTTAAAAACCTGTCAAGGATGTTGTGGCGAGGGTGGTGTGGTTATGCGAAGTCTACAGCGGGGGATCAAGTGCGGAGACGAACGGTGATAAGGAGGTCAAGTGAATGATGGCTAACACCTGTCTCAACACCTTGTACTGGAGCAGTTTGTCACTCGGGCTACCTTGAGGAACGACCGAGTGGGTCCAGTGCCACCACCCGGCCTCGCTGGATTAGGCCATCCAGCTGGCTGAGGACCATCTGGTGGCGTGCCCCGGGGTCGGCAAGCTATTTGTTAATCTCTTTTTCTATCCTCTCCTTCTCTCTCTCGCCCCACCCCCGTTACCAGGTCGCGAAGCAACGTGGAGCCGCCGCTACATCTCCACCTTTTCCCACTCTCAGCTAGTCTCTTTGCCATCCTTCTGCAGCTGGGGCAGCAGGAAGGCCTGGGCCAATCTGCGGGGACCCTGTGGGCTGCCCTTGATCAAACCGGGCAGTACCAAATACCTTAGAGTATTAAGGAGGGTACATATCAGGCTTTGGTTGATTCAGACGGTAACCAAACCTCCTTTCATCAAAGCCTGATGCAACAGAGGGCATTGGATATGAGCCACAAGGTTGAGGTGAGGTGTGTACATGGGGAAGATGTGGATTATTCTTAATTAACTGTCAATATTAAATTTAGGGGAGAAAAGCATAGAGTTAAGATGGCGGATTATCCTCACCTTAGGCATCCACTAATTTTGGGTACAGATTGGCCAGCATTTACACAATTATTGGGAATTTTGTATGCAGATGCCTCTTGGAAGACAGGGCTAGGGACGGGAGATGCCGTGGCTCAGGGAAGCTGTTCCGGGACCGTCAAAGACTGACAGAGAGGAAATGAGAACAAGGGCAGAGCTAATGTCGAGATTGAGGTTAGATTATTTTCTCTCAAGCAGTCCCGTGATGAAATGCTTATGACTGGGTCCGCACCATCGACGGACAGCTAATTCAGCCTGATCAGCCACTCTCCTATCCCTATTTTCCTATTATAAAAGACAGGTTGTATCAGGTGGCCCAAGACACCCAGACAAAGGAAGATACAACCCAGTTATTAGTGCCAAATAGATGTCGGAAATGCTTTTCCAGGGGGCTCATTGTAATTCTCATCTCAAAAGTGCTATTGCACCCATTACCATTAGTAGAGGTCCCCTTCGAGAGTATTGGTATGGACCTCATCAGGCCATTAAAACGAGTGTGGCGAGCAGGACAAGGCCGAGGGACGTGAGAGAACGGCGCGAGGCCGGTGGCGTGAGTGATAATGAAGGACACCTGTGAGACACACTGAGACCGGTGCGTCTCACAGGTGTCGCTCATTACCACTCACGTCACCGGCCTCGCGCCGTTCTCTCACATCTCTCGGCCACGTCCTGCTCGCCACAACGAGCTTGAAGTCATTAGAGACGCTTGGGATGAGGTGCCTTCAAACAGCCGTAGTGAAATTCAGTATGCCATGGACCTCTGAACAGAACTTCACACATTGGGGTAGCTCTCTATGGAGAATTTGCTCCAGGCACAGGACAGACAAAGTAGGCTGTACAATAGGGGTATGTGAAAGCGTAAATTTACACAAAAAGATAAAGTGCTATTAACCCTCTGGGGTCTAAAGTGTTTTTGGGGTCCTTGAGATGTTTTGACATGCCCTGCTTTTTTCAGTTGCTTATAAACATATTAATGGTACAGGTGAAATTACACTCTATTTAGCACAAACAGGGCTACCATAATATGTGAGCAACATGTATTTACATGTTTGTATTTTTGAGAGAATATTGTTTATGCATGCTTATTGAAAAAACTAAAAATGAAAGTTTCTGAAATAAGGCCACAAAACACATTCTAAATATCTGTCCACAAGACTTTTGACTAATGGATGTTGTGGCCTAGATTTTTTGCTTCAAAATGATCTGAAAATCACCCTGCCTAATCATTCACATAAAACAATAGATTGTTTTAAATTGTGAAAAACATTTTTTTGTTTGGAAAGGCAATATGCGGATGGCGTGAACGGCCCAACCCCCTGATGAATAATTAGGTGGTTCTCACCTGAGAAGACAAAGAGCCGCATAATAATGAGCCTTTCATTCAGGTGTGTCACACAAGAAAGAATGCAAGGACAATATATAAAAATATATATATATATATATATATATATATATATATATATATATATATATATATATATATATATATATTCAAAATATAAATGAAAGTCAAAAGCACATTTTTAGTCATACCTGGAAACAAATCCTGTTCAAATAGGCTATATGGGCCATTCTATAGAATTGGTTCAAAGTTAGAGTTGGAAACATCTTGAAAAGAAAATTGTACTATAACAATTGATTAGTTTATTTTTGACAAACACTATACTAACTATAAAAACAAAAGCTTATTTGATGTGGCTGTAGTCTATTTTACAGTAAAAAGTTTATAACAAAAACTAGTCAACGAAATGTTGTCTTTCATAATTCGTCTGTAACATAGGCATATCATTGCGATCTCATGAAAGTGCATATCTATAGCACAAATTTAATTTCTCATACCAAAAATATAATTTGCGTGCATATGATACGCAGTTTACGCGTGCATATGTTACGCACTTTATGGCGTGTAATAAACACAGACTCCACACACCTAATCCTACCCAAGGGGTTTACAGTGCGTATCATTTGCACGCAAAAACTATTTTTGGCGTAGGATGGTACGAGAAATTAAATTTGTGCTATAGATACGCACTTTCATGAGATCGTGTTGTTTTTATGATATATTAAGGCATATAAATGCTAATTTGCAGTTTAAGTTGTGTTGTGAACTTTTTCTTCTAAAGTGTAGGAAACTCAAAAGCGAAGACCAGGAGACTCGGTTGTATCTTTTTAAGCAGGATTCTTTATTGCTGTTGCATTCCTGTAGTCTGCTTCGTCCAAAAACCTTAGCCAAGTCTAACTACTATACATTGTAGTTTATATACATTTCAAGGGGGTGGGATTAATTACATAGAGGAGGGGACTCTTGAACAACACATGTAAATGAAAGTACATGATTCAGCTGGTTACCTGATTTCATCAGCATGACAATGTCACTCAGAGCCTTGAGATGCTAATCCAATCACCCTAACTATTCAAACTGAGCCAGGGGCTTCCAGAGCCATTAAAGACAAAGAGTCTCAGTAATCTGATTCATTTAATTTACAATAGAGAGACCAGGACTGCCAGAATCTCTTGCTCATTTATACCTCAAATGCTAAATTCAGTCTACTAGACTTTCTCAGTTTATATACCATCAGGGGCGGCGCCAGATCATTTTTAACACAGGTGCTGAGGGGGTGCTAGATCATTGACAGGTGGAGCTGCGCAATTATATATATATATATATATATATATATATATATATATATATATATATATGTATATACATACACACACACACACACACAGACACATTATTATTTAAATTAGCAAAATGATGAGATGTGCTACAGTTCACGTGCAGCGCAATCGCGCCCGCGCCTCCATGATCATATTGTCTGCTATATTTGCTTCTTATTTATTATATCCAGTTAATTGGTTGATGAAATATTGATTAAAATTAAGATTCAATTTATACAAAACGAAATTCACTATAAAGAAAGGCTTTCTACAAAGCAAAACTTAATTTAGTGGTCAAAATCATGTCTGACCCATCATATCTTCCGATATATTGCGCATCTTACTCATGCTGTTCAATTTTCATAATCAGCATAGATGTAAAAAAAAAAAAAAGTATACTATTTTAACAAAAATTAAACTAAATGTGCTTATTTAATGGCTACAACACATATAGTGGGCCTATACAGACTCTCTAAATGTTGACATTAACAATGCTGTAGAAGTGCAGTTTGTTAATAGTAAATGTTAACTAATCTAATAAAGTGTTACCGATTTTTTATACACCGATTCAGAGGTCACGTGAGTTCAGTGTTGGACAGGGGGGCGTTTCCCAAAGCCAACTATGGTCGCAAGTTCCATTGTTACCAATAGAGTTCAATGGAAATTGCGATCATCGTTGGCCAACGATGATTTTGGGAAACGCACCCCTGGTTGTTGTTTTAACTATTCATTAAAGTGAATAGTTAAAATGAGTCATTCGTTTGCGTATCGGACGTGTCATTAGTGGACGTCTAGCCACGGCACGCTTGTGTGATTATCTCGGCAGTTTAGGACATCGCACAAGATTTGTGTCAAAACAGAAAACATGTAATCACTGGGTAGGTTTTTTCGTTTATTGAAATGTCCACCTTGATGTGATCGTTTTTAGGAAATTTAAATAAACACACCGATCTGTTTAGTACATGATCGCATCCAGGTAGTAGCCTACGCATTTCCGTGTCGCAGCTAGCAGCTAGCTAGCATACTGTAGGCTGTAGTAACTAATAGTACAGACAGTAACTCGCGATTGAGCGGTGCACTGATGCGAATGTGCTCTATTGTTAGGGGAGGGGCCAGCCTCAGTGGCCTCAGTGTGTCATCAAGTAGGGGCGTGTCCAGGAGCTCAGGGGCTCCAGTGCGTCATCGAGCTCCATTTTAGCCCCGGCCAAAAAATCCGGAAAATAGCAATGGTGCAAAACTGTTTAACGGTCTAACTCCACAATTCAGTAATTCACAGTTCACAGTCTTGTAATATGTTTTAGCAATACATTTCTAACATTTATAATGGGTTTAGAATTTTTTTTTTGAATTGCCTTTACAAGGACTTTAATAATAAAAAACATACTACATCAGCTTGATCTGTCGCTCCTTGAAATGAATTTAAACTAGCACTTCTGATGTATCCCAGGATTATTCCTTACAGCCTCACAAGACGACGTAAAGTAGCCTTCTGTAATCTGATTAAACTTGTGTTTTATCGAGTTGATGTGGGGGCGCTGACACGTTTGCATAGATCGCCTCAGATCATTTGCGTTTGAATAGTGCGCGCTCTCCATGGGCGTGATCAAATTAAAAGATAATGAGCTGAAATGAGAATGACTGACATCTCTCTCTTTTCATATAGATTACATAAACAGAGTATATTTGTTTTTGTTATGAATTAGACCATTTAAAAGTACACACTTAAATGATTATAAAGATATAGCTCATGCCTGGGAGAATAGTATTCGCTGAGTTTTGTTTAAGTTTAAGTTTAGAGACGTGCTCCAAAAAAAAAGTTCACGGTGACGGAGAGGCAGAAAGCACACCATGTTTATTTTCTTTATTTTACAAAAGCACAATGTTTTGTTTCAATTGTAAGTGGACACATAAAAAAGAAGATATTTTTTCATATTTCTTAAGTCTGTATGACCAAAAATGACGGAGTATTTTAAGTCTATTTTGCTGCTATGTGAAAAAAAATCGAGCTTGTCGCGCCGGCTTGTTTGCTGACCCCAGAGGGTTAAAGGGCTACACGGCGAGTTGGGGATCTCGATTATGAGCTAAGACAAACGGACAGGGGTGATACATGTCAAATTTATCATCTCAATCTTTAAAAATGCTGGAATGAGGTGACATCGGTTGAGTTAGCAGCGGCCGTTTTGGCAGAGAAAGATCTCGGACCAGAAGCAGGTCTCAAAACCAACGCTCTCTCTGTTCCCGGGGGGAGATCACCTCTCGCTGCTGGAGCTCACTGATTTAGCCAAGTTGAAAGCAGATTTTGCAGATGTGTTTTCACCCCTGCCCAGTCGCACGGACCTCATACAGTACCATATCAAAACGATCCCCGGGGAAGTGGCGCACAGCTGTCCCTATCATTTACCTGAACACAAGAAAAAAGTGGTAAAGGATGATTTAAAGGTCATGCTAGAGTTGGGCTTAGTTGTCACTGTTGCTTAGCTTAGTTGCACCTGCCCTAGTACCAAGACCAAAAAGGAGGTGAGACAGTTCCTGGAGCTGGCGGGGTATTATAGGAGGTTTATTCCTAACTATTTGCAGCTCGCCAGCCTGCTGACTGATCTCACTAAAAAGGAAGCACCAGATCCGGTCCAGTGGACAGAGCTGTGCCAACAGGCCCTAACCAGAGTAAAGGCTGCCCTGTGTAGCGGGCCGCTCTTACACTCTCCTAACTTTTATCTCTCTTTTTTTGTAGCAGACAGACGCACCGGACAACGGGCTGGGTGCAGTCTTGTCCCAGGTGGCCGGAGGAGAGAAGCAAGCAAGTGTTATATCCAAGTCGAAAGCTCTCAAACAGAGATACTAGATACAGCAGAATTGAAAAAGAGTGTTTGGCCATTCGTTGTGCCATCCTCACCCTCCGTTATTACCTCCTGGGACGGGAATTTATTCTTTGTTCGGACCACGTGGCCCTCCAGTGGCTCAACTGCATGAAGGATACCAACATCGGATCGCGGATCACCGTTGGTATTTAGCTTAACAGTCCACAGACCGGAGGCGCAGATGGCTGTAGCCGACTTCCTCTTTAGAAATGAGGGGGAGGGGCTGCAGGCCGGATGGCTCCCCAGCATGAGTCGGGCAGTGGGGGTATCTGGCAAGGGGGGGTACACTTGCAACATTTATCAAGTTCATGGATAATTGTGCATGCGTTCGTTAATCAAGTTCAAGTTCAGTTTATTTCTAAAGCACATTTAAGAATATCTACAGGCTGACCAAAATGCTGTACAATAAAAGTATAAGTTCAAACAATAAATAAGCAACATACAGTTAAAATCAAGTACACATTAAAAGCCAGGGAAAAAGTTTTAAAACAGGATTTGAAATCAGTTTTCTAATGTTCAGTTTTCATCACTGTTCTAAACTGATTAGGACTAATTGAGATTTCCTCCCATAGGCATAGTGGCTTCAATGACACAAGACAGATAAAAGTGTACGGAGCATGGATGTCAGGATCCGGAAATGGAAAATCAAACACTTGACAGGAACTCATAAAACTTCCTGTCCCAAATAAACATTACCAACCAAAGTGATCGGATACTGACTATGACATCATCGGCAATCTATATCCTTATTACAGATTAGTGGTTCCAATCTACAAATGCTGAAAAAGTATAATTTAATTAAGGATGGAATACCAACTGAAGATTAATTTAAAAACAAGTTGGAATAGGAAAACGAAGACAAACTCTGATAGAATAAACACTTATAAAAAGCTACAACAATGTAACAAGAAACCTCCATCTAATGAAATCATATAACAATACAAAGTTTCTTCAATATACTCAGATCAGGCATAACATTATAACCACCTTCCTAATATTGTGTTGGGCCCCCTTTTGCTGCCAAAACAGCCCTGACCCGTCGAGGCATGGACTCCACTAGACCCCTGAAGGTGTGCAGTGGTATCTGGTAGGGGTGTGACGAGATCTCGTGCCACGAGATCTCGCGAGACTAAAACATGACGAGATTTCCCGTCGAGTGAAAAGCTGTCTCGCGATATCGCCATGACTGAGCGTGAGGGTGAGATTACCATAGAATATTCCACCGCGACACTCATATTCGCCTAAACTACCGTTTTGCTGTTTTTATAAAAAAATTAAAACCATAAACTAATGTAAAAGTCTGCTCTGCTCACCCACGAGTTGCCGTTGCAATCAGTGCAGCACGAATCACAGTTCACTGATCGCGTGACGATGGCGGAGGATTCGTTGCGCAACATAGACTAAACGTCTGATAAATGTCTTATCTTGTAGAATGCACGCTCAGCACCGCTGATCCCTATAGCCTACACAGAGTACGCGCGATCACGAAAGTGAAAGTAAAACAAAAGCTCCCTGATGTGCATTGCGCACAAATTAGGCCGCATACATACAATAGTCCGTCTCCCAATACCCATCTCTGGACTGTTTATTTGCGGCTATGGTCTCTGTTTGCACTTCGAATATTGAGAGAGTAGGCCTACTGTAATGTCTTAAGGACAACAGACAAGGAAGGCTCTGTTTCTGAACTTATAATCGGAACGCAAGAACAACTGTAGAGACAAACACACCAGCCACCAGCCTCGTTTCTCTCTACCCGGCCTTTTCCGAACTCACCGCATTAACCCTATAACTGCCGGTGCAAAATAAAACAGCAATTTCAAAACAATTATAAAGAGTCTGTGTGCTAACTTTGATTATGGTTGCACTTGCACTTATTGTTTGCACTTAAGACTTCAAGGAGTTCAGTTAGGTCACACACAGCCTCAATCAAAGTTCTGAAAGCGCGTAATGTACAGTAAGGGCTGAAGAGACTAATTTGAAATCATACAGGAGAAAAGCCAGTCAATAAAAACCTTTTACAGTGCTTGTATATTGTTTTATTTTAATGCATTTGATCATTCATACTCATAAAGTAGACCTGAAATGACATGCATTAGAAGATTATTAGTTAAACATTGCAAAATGCACCTGCATACTATTTTTCCAGTCATGAATTTTGTCATTGAGGATTTCTGATAAATTGTGCAAAAATCTCGTCTCGTCTCGTTCTCGTGAACCTAATCTCGTGTCTCGTCTCGTCTCGTGAGATAAGCGTCTCGTCACACCCCTAGTATCTGGCACCAACTCCTGTAAGTTGCGAGGTGGGGCCTCCATGGATCGGACTTGTTTGTTCAGCACATTCCACAGATGCTCAATTGGATTGAGATCTGGGGAATATCGAGGGCAAGTCAACACCTCAAACTCATTGTTGTGCTCCTTAAACCATTCCTGAACCATTTTTGCTTTGTGGCAGGGCGCATTATCCTGCTGAAAAGGCCACAACCACCAGGCAATACATTTTCCATGAAAGGGTGTACATGGTCTGCAAAAATGCTTAGGTTGGCGGTACATGTCAAAGTAACATCCACATGATGGCAGGACCCAAGGTTTCCCAGCAAAACATTGTCCAAAACATCACACTGCCTCTTGTCCTTCTTCCCATAGTGCATCCTGGTGCCATGTGTTCCCCTGGTAAGTGACGCACACGCACCCGGCCATCAATGTGATGTAAAAAAACGTGATTCATCAGACCAGGCCACCTTCTTCCATTGCTACGTGGTCCAGTTCTGATGCTCACGTGCCCACTGTTGGCGCTTTCGGTGGTGGACAGGGGTACACCCTGACTTGTCTGCAGCTATTCAGCCCCATACGCAACAAACTGTGATGCAACATCTATCAGAACCAGCAATAACTTCTTGAGTAATTTGAGCTACAGTAGCTCGTCTGTTGTACCGGACCACACGGGCCAGCCTTCCCTGCCCATATGCATCAATGAGCCATGGCCACCCATGACCCTGTCGCCAGTTCACCATTGTTCCTTCCTTGGACTAGGGGTCGACCGGTATGTGATTTTTAGGGCCGATGCCGATACCGATTATTACAGATCAAATAGACAGATAACCGATATTTTGAACCGATATATTTCTGGTGTAAAAATGTAAATTAATGTCAAAATTAAGAATAACAAAGGGTTTTGACAAATACTTTCTTTAAATGATTTTAAACATATCTTTGAATCTGAGAACTGTTATAAATATTAATAATTATAATAACTTGTGCAGGGAGCACCCAGCAGCATTCTGTAAACATTTTGTAAAACTTAAAGACTCTATTTTAATGTTTAAATTCAATTTTAGTAATCAAAAAGCATTTGGTTAATGAATTCTATCATTTAATGGAGTCATTTGGCCTTTCCCAGCACATAGATCAAGCAACCCCTGCTCAGATCTGCACACTCTAGATCTGATTATGTCGCATGGGTTCTCTATTGAGAACATAAGCTTTGAGGAGCATCCTTCTCCGACCATATGCCTATTATGTTCAATTAAATTATCTAACTTACTATATTCAGCCAGATCTTCTGGCCACTACTCTCTCCATATCAACTCCTCTATTGCTACTGAGTTTTCCGAATGTTTTCTGAGAGATACGGGCAATGCCTCTATCACTGCACATGAACACCTCTTGAGCCCTGATGAGCTAATATCCTCTTTCAATGCTTCTTGCTCAGCTATCCTTGATATTGTGGCCCCTTTAAAACTTAAACGCCCTAATTTTAAATCTCAACCGTGGATGGATCATTCCACTCGCCAACTCAGGCAGATTTCTCGAAGAGCGGAGCGTAAATGGAAAAAAGACCACCTGCAAGTCTCTATAGAACTATTTAAAAACTCCCTGACCAATTACCAAAGTGCAGCAAAAAAAGCCAGGGCTAAGCACTTTTCGGCTATTATCACTAGACATTCTCATCGCCCTAGAATTTTATTTAATACTATTAACTCAATAGTTAACCCACAAGTTTATCCAGAAATTGAGGCATCCATTAATAATTGTGAAGAGTTTGTGAAGTTTTTTACTCTAAAAATCGACCACATCAGAGCACAGTTTGCTCATGTTGTTTCTGAGACCATACCACTACACCCTATAACTACAGTTACACTTGATCAATTTCAACGACTGTCTTACAATGAGCTATGGGACATTGTTAAAGACATGAAAATATCAACAACCCCACATCCCCTTCCACCCCAGATCATCAAAGATGCCTTTGATGTTGTTGGTCTTTCCATTCTAGCAATCCTAAATTCTAGCCTTGCCTCAGGCATTGTTACCACATATCTTAAGCACGCGGTTGTCCAGCCCATGCTAAAGAAACATAATCTAGATGCAAAATGTTATAATAATTTCCGGCCCATATCCAAACTGCCATTTATTTCAAAAATCTTGGAGAAGGTGGTGTTAACGCATCTACTCTCACATCTCAATTCCACAGAGATCCTTGAGCCATTTCAATCCGGGTTTAGAACTCGCCATAGCACAGAGACAGCCCTGCTAAAGGTGACAAATGACCTCTTGCTGACCCTTGACTCAGGTAATAATGCCATCCTAGTCTTGTTGGATCTTAGTGCTGCGTTTGACACTGTAGACCATGGCACATTACTAGAGCGTCTTGAACAGTGGGTTGGCATCAAGGGTACTTCTCTAAACTGGTTTCATTCCTATCTCCATCAAAGAACTTACTCAGTCAATATAGGCCAGTATTCTTCATCCCCTGCACCTGTGCTTCATGGTGTCCCCCAGGGATCCATTCTGGGTCCAGTACTCTTCTGCCTCTATATGCTCCCCCTAGGAAAAATTATTCGCAAGTTTAACGTCACTTTCCATTTTTATGCAGATGATTCCCAATTATACATCCTACTAAAATCATGCAACTCAATGCAAACTCTTTTAGACTGCTTAAAAGAAATCAAAATTTGGATAAATAACAACTTTCTTCAGTTGAACAAGAACAAAACTGAAGTTATCATCTTTAGCCCCTCAAGATCAAAAACTGCCACCACCGCTGACCTTGGTCCTCTTGCACCTTACGTTAAAACTCACGCACGTAACCTAGGCATTATTTTTTACTCAGAACTCAATTTGGAAAAACAAGTATCAGCTGTAGTGAAATCCAGTTTCTATCAGTTGAGAATAATTTCCAAACTCAAGCCTGTTCTGTTATTCAAAGATCTGGAAAAAGTCATTCATGCCTTCATAACCTCCTGTTTAGACTATTGTAATTCTCTATACTTTGGTCTCCCTCCCACCCTAGTGACACGGCTTCAGGTGGTTCAAAACGCAGCGGCCAGACTGCTCACAAACTAAAAAAAACGTGAACACATTACACCTGTTCTAGCCTCTTTGCGCTGGCTTCCTGTCCAGTCTAGGATAGAATTTAAAATACTGCTAATGGTTTTTAAATCTCTACGAGCACTGGCCCCAAGCTACTTAGCAGATACCATTCAGCTCCAAGCAACTCCAAGAGCCCTCAGATCTTCCAGTCAGGGCCTGCTGCATGTCCCACGGTCCCGGCTTAAGCGGAAGGGTGATAGAGCCTTCTCTGTTGCTGGCCGTCAACTGTGGAATCGACTGCCACCCGAAATCAGAAATGCCCCTCATATTGATATTTTTAAAGCTAGACTTAAAACCCACCTTTTTATATTGGCCTTTTAGGCATCTTAAATGTTTTTTCCTGCTTATTGTGTTTAAACCTGCTGTCCCTCTGTAATGTTGTTTTAGCCTAAACTAAATTTATGTGTAAATGTATTGCTGTTAGATGTGTTTTATTAACCTGTGGCCAGTACAATTATGTACAGCACTTTGGTCAGCGCAAGCTGTTTTAAATGTGCTATAGAAATAAACTTTACTTACTTACTTCTAATGAATTGACATTTATTCAAACTTATTCAATTTATTTAGTTTAACAAAAATTACATTTTTAGGGCCCAATGAAAAACCAAACTTTTATTTTGACGGGTTGCCGGGGAGATCTTTGAGTTTCTGTTTGTTTATGATATGATATGATATGACGATAACTTTTCTCAGTTGAAGCATTAAAAAGCTCATGAAGTGACTTAGCGACTCTGGAGATGATGTTTATGCAATCATCATGTCCTCATATAATGATGCGGCTGAGGCTGAAAACAGCGCAAGCGTCACGTGTGCTCCAGTGTGTGTATGTGTGGTAGATGAAATCACGCGTCTGCGCCATTCATTTAGAGAGACGCAGGATTCATATTTAAATAGTCTTTTTGCGGTTTGAAATTTGATTTGATTTGTACTGACCTGCTTTTTATTAATTCATCAAAAAGTTGACACATTCTGTGATATTCCGCTTTATACAGTAAATTCCGTTTTTGACTGGATTTCATCTGTTTTCTGCACCACGGAAATCACAGGGCTCTATTATATTGAGGTATTTTGCAACTTCAGTGTTTAATGTATTTCTTCTTCAGCAAAGTCTGCTGCTGCCTTAACTTTGAGAGACAACTCAGTGAAGCAGCTCCAGTCAGCAAGTGCTTTCGGTGTGAGAGTGCAAAACTTTCAGTGCCTTCAGCTTTCCGCATTGATCCGCCGGACTCGTGACTCCCAACAAATCAGATGGGCGGGGACATTTGTCTAGTGTACAGAGTGGTGAGTTCGACATTTGTGGCTGTAGAGCCAAATATAGCGCATTTCAAAATAAAATTATTTTATCGGCAAATCGGTTTTGAAAATGGCCGATACCGATTACCATAAAAATGCTTAATACCGGCACCCTACCTTGGACCACTTTTGATAGATACTGAGAACTGACAACTAGAGATCGGGAACACCCCACAAGAGCTGCAGTTTTGGAGATGCTCTGACCCACTCGTCTAGTCATCACAATTTGGCCATTGTCAAACTCGCTCAAACTCCTCACGCTTGCCCATTTTTCCTGCTTCTAACACATCCACTTTGACAAAATGTTCACTTGCTGCCTAATATATCCCACCCACTAACAGGTGCTGTGATGAAGAGATAATCAGTGTTATTCATTTCACCTGTCAGTTGCCATAATGTTATGCCTGATCGGTGTATGTGACCCGTGCTGGCAAAAGGATTCGGAATGCACACAGGATTTCGAGCTACAGGCAAAACAATTGAAAAATGTCATGTAGCCCTCTCACCAACACATATGGCTCAAATGTAAGAATTATGTCTATTGGGAACTTCCTAATTAACAATAACCTGGTAAAAGGCATATTTCTAAATTTACATAATTTCCATTAATCACAAAACCCAAATATTCAGATACCACCTAATATTGTAAATTTAGTGTTTTGTAGTTAGAAATTGCAAGTAATTCGAGACAAAAGTTACAAATACTGTGGTTCTATACTCCAAAATGTAAATATTTATCTCAATGCAATGTACACACGTTCAGTAAAAATGACCATACACGTTTTCTTTCTCCACACAAAACAAAAAACAAGAATGTGAACTGAACAAAAAACATGAATTTACTAAACTGGAACTTTTGATTCTTGATTCAACACAAGTCCAGAAAAATCACATTTAAACCCCAATAAACTCAAAGTAATGAACTCTACCCAGCTGGGATTTTAGGTTTTTTGTTGGCGCGCTATGTTGGAGCTCTTTGTCATTTGAAACCACATTGAGTACTCACAGATCCAGCGAAAACGTGATTCCAGGAAATCGATTCTAATCCCAAACCAGGAAGCATAAAGAAGAGAACAGCAGCAACCTTGATCCGTCCACCGACGATGATGAACTTGTCCAGATGAACTCCACCGTCCACGAGTGAATCCCGATTTGCAGCACGCAACACACAGCCGCTTTGATCTCTCCGTCCGATCACTCTGTCTTCAAAGTACATTTCTCAATCACTTTAGATCACTTTTCAGTTCAATCCACTTCTCAAAGTAAAGTTAAATCCCTTCCCGAACTCAAAGTTTACAGCAACAAGTGTCTCTGTCTCTTACTCCTCACTGGACTCTCTACTGATACCAGGCTGTGTTTGCAATATCTAAATCACTCTGCCCCTTTAACTCAAGGGGTCACCATGAGAACACCTTATTGGTTAAACAGATTTCCAATAAAACAAAATTTCTGTAATTTTCCCCTACATCTCTTTGAAAATGACTTACAATAAAATAAATAAAATGAAGTTTGCGATTTCAAAATGTAAATCCACATTTCAATAGTCACATACACTTGCTCACTGAAGCAAATAACCTTCATAAAACACTTCTTTTCAATATAGAAATAAACTCCCATAAAGACCTTATATAAAAATAAAACAAACTTGAAAGGGCTCTACAGTCAATTTTGGGGTTTTCACAAAAATGTGTTCATTAAGCTGTCGTCTAGCGATCCCAATGCTCCAATTAGCAATTAAACATCTAAAAGTATTTTTATTTGTGCGTTTTCTAGAGGAGTACCTTTCCTTTGTCCATGAAAAACGATCTTACTCGCGCTGAATGACAGACCTGAAGTGTGCTCAGACAGCGAGTGATCCCTATAAACTCACTTAAAGGATTATTAGGAACACCATACTAATACTGTGTTTGACCCCATTTCGCCTTCAGAACTGCCTTAATTCTACGTGGCATTGATTCAACAAGGTGCTGAATAGGACCATTAGGACCAATAGGACCAATAGGCCCATATTGATAGGATAGCATCTTGCAGTTGATGGAAATTTGTGGGATGCACATCCAGGGCACGAAGCTCCCGTTCCACCACATCCCAAAGATGCTCTATTGGGTTGAGATCTGGTGACTGTGGGGGCCATTTTAGTACAGTGAACTCATTGTCATGTTCAAGAAACCAATTTGAAATGATTCGAGCTTTGTGACATGGTGCATTATCCTGCTGGAAGCAGCCATCAGAGGATGGGTACATGGTGGCCATAAAGGGATGGACATGGTCAGAAACAATGCTCAGGTAGGCCGTGGCATTTAAACGATGCCCAATTGGCACTAAGGGGCACAAAGTGTACCAAGAAAACATCCCCCACACCATTACACCACCACCACCAGCCTGCACAGTGGTAACAAGGCTCCATGTTCTCATTCTGTTTACGCCAAATTCTGACTCTACCATCTGAATGTCTCAAAAGAAATCGAGACTCATCAGACCAGGCAACATTTTTCCAGTCTTCAACTGTCCAATTTTGGTGAGCTCTTGCAAATTGTAGCCTCTTTTTCCTATTTGTAGGGGAGATGAGTGGTACCCGGTGGGGTCTTCTGCTGTTGTAGCCCATCCGCCTCAAGGTTGTGCGTGTTGTGGCTTCATAAGTGCTTTGCTGCATACCTCGGTTGTAACGAGTGGTTATTTCAGTCAAAGTTGCTCTTCTATCAGCTTGAATCAGTCAGCCCATTCTCCTCTGACCTCTAGCATCAACCAGGCATTTTCGCCCACAGGACTGCCGCATACTGGATGTTTTCCCTTTTCACACCATTCTTTGTAAACCCTAGAAATGGTTGTGCGTGAAAATGTAACTGAGCAGATTGTGAAATACTCAGACCGGCCCGTCTGGCACCAACAACCATGCCACGCTCAAAATTGCTTAAATCACCTTTCTTTCCCATTCTGACATTCAGTTTGGAGTTCAGGAGATTGTCTTGACCAGGACCACACCCCTAAATGCATTGAAGCAACTGCCATGTGATTGGTTGAGTAGATAATTGCATTAATAAGAAATTGAACAGGTGTTCCTAATAATCCTTTAGGTGAGTGTATATTCATATACACAGAATTACAGTATTTCAAAATATCTGTCTTGACAAGTATTCACGCAAACATTATCTGTTATGTCTTATGTGAACGTTTGGTTAACTGTTGGGGAAAAAATATCTGATGTGTTGAATTATTTTAGATCTGTCCGGTTCAGTGGGTCTGAATATATAGACTGTCTGTTTCATTAATGCTAATAAAACAATTGTGGTATCATGAGAAAAAAATTGAACATTTATTTTTCCTATAGATTGGTTTTGACTTGGTGTGTGCAAAAATTTGGTGATGTTACCAGGGATTTTAAGGTATGGTTGCTGGGTGATTTTGTTTTGGAACCTTCAGAAAACGTGTCAGGTTACGACTGTAACCTATGTTCCCTGAAAACAAGGAACGAGACACTGCGTCAAGCGCTATGGGGAACGCCTCAGCGTAGCTGATGACTGAAACACTGCATAATCACGACAATCGCATTGGCCGGTATCAGCCATGACGTCATTCTCTAGCGCTACCCGGAAGTATAAAAGGGGCGCCTAGAGAACATGTCATCCACTTCTTCGCCTGAAGGGACTATGTAAGCAGGCCAGAGGCATGGCGATGAGATGCAGTGTCTTATTCCCTGTTCTCAGGGAATATAGGTTACAGTCGTAGCCTGAGACGTTTCCTTTCGAAAGGGAACTCGCACTGCGTCAAGTGCTATGGGGAACGAACTGCCCACACTGAGGGGATCCTTCGCCAATTATGGCTGTTACAAGCACAACAGAAAAAACCTTTACTGCTTACACGTCAGGCTGTGAGGGAGCACTACTCCCTACGACCACTGCCCGAGCTTTATATTAAGCGAGGAAGTAACACGAAGGACTTGACCCAGAACCAACTTAAGGGCATGGACACCACAACCCAACTTTAGAGGGGAGTTCCTTTAAGGGAGTACGGCCCAGAGCTTATAGCCCCTAGCCTGCTACTTCCGCGGGGGACCAGTGTCAACCCCCATACCAGGGAGGCTATCATGTTTAACACTGAAGCCAACAACCTGTTTGGGTTTACTTTATTCAACCACAGTCTCTAGCCAGAGACGATAGCTCCTTCACAGTGCTATGGGAAGCGGAGGCCTCAGCAGGATGACTCTGAGAGCAGAGGAGGCCTACCATACTTACACCAACGTGGTCTAGAGTATTTTTTTTTATCATAGAGTGAATAAAGTTCATAATGCAGACATCAGGCAGTGAAGGGCCTAAAACAACTCTCCGTTAGTGAGAGGGCCCTTTTACTACTACGTGCACATCTGTTTGCATGGAGGCCTCAACAGGATTACACTCGAAATAGAGGAGGCTTACACATGTTAGAGGACAGCTAACTCATCTATCGCAGTGCTCAGGGAGCGAGGGGGCCTAACTGCTCTCCTTTTTGGAGAGAGAGACCACTCCTCCATCTCTACCTGACAGACTGCTTGCCTGGAGGCCTCAGCAGGATGACTCTGAAAGCAGAGGAGGCCTGCCAGACTTACATCAATGTGGTCTAGAGCTTTTTCTCACAGTATGAATAAAGTTCATAGTGCAGAACTCAAGCAGTGAAGGGCCTAAAAACAACTCTCCGTTAGTGAGAGGGCCCTTTTTACTACTACCTACAAAGCTGTTTGCATGGAGGCCTCAGCAGGATTACTCTCGAAAGAGAGGAGGCCTGACACATGCTAGCTAGACTCACACCAGAGATTTAATGGACCAAGGTTTCCAAACATAAACACAGAGCTCAGGGAGCGACGGGTCTAGGTGTCTTTAGCTACTCAAGACATGAGAAAGAACCCTTTGGCACATATAGTTAGGACAGTGAGCTCGGCTAGCACTAGAGCTCAGGGAGCGAAGGGCCTGAAACCCCCCTCCTCAGTGAGGGAGATGCCACTTCTCGAGCTCTACCTGGAAGGCTGTTTGCGTGGAGGCCTCAGCAGGACGACTCTCCTAAGGGAGAGGAGGCCTACCATACTTTCAAGAACCAGCTAAGCTCTAGCTATGCACAACACAGAGCTGAAGAAGCGCCTAAACACAACTCTCTGAAATAAAGAGATAGGCCGGCCAGATCTATATGCATGGAACTCTTGAGGATGGAGGCCTCAGCATGACAATTTTCAAAATCAGAGGAAGCCCACAACATCTTATGTGCTCAGAAATATGGCCACCTGAGACGTACTCAGCATAACGACCCTAGAATAAGGGGAGTACTGGAGTCTGCCTTAGGGGCGGCCTGGCCTTATAAGGGAGGCTAACACTGAAACCCTGTCACCTTAAGACACCTTCCTACTGGGAATATAGAGGCCTAAACTTGGTGAGGGCCTGCTAAAATTTTAACCAGAGGTAAAATACTCTGCATAACGACCCAGGGGAATCAGGGGAGTACTTGGTCTACTCGGCAGCTATCGGTGAGACGGAGCACTTTAAGAAGTACTCTGCCAACTAGGGGAGTACTTTCTGCGTCACTGGAAAAACAGCCTCATGGAGGCTCTGAAGGGCCTTAGCACATGACGCCATCCTGAAGGAAGGTGATCTGACCACTGTCTCGAATTTAGAGACGTATAGCACCTCCACGGGGCTATGGGGAGCAGAGGCCTCAGCAGGAAGACTCTAAGAAGAGGAGGCCTGACACACTCACACCCAAGTGGTCTAAACTAGGTTTCTATTTGTGATAAAAGCATTTATGTTAGATAAACCCAGCTCAGAGCCCCAAAAAGCAAAGTGCCAAAAAAAAAACTCTCTGCCATTTTTAGAGAGTGACCCCTTATCCACCTCTACCTGCAGCATGACTGGCTACCTGCATGGGGCTCTTAAAGCCGGAGGCCTCAGTATGATGACTGTTGCATGAGAGGAGACCTGAAAGTATCACCTTATAAACACTCTGTCAAGCTCTAGAGATCGGAGCCCTCAACAGATAACACTCACACCCAAGTGGTCTAAACTAGGTTTCTATTTGTGATAAAAGCATTTATGTTAGATAAACCCAGCTCAGAGCCCCAAAAAGCAAAGTGCCAAAAAAAAAACTCTCTGCCATTTTTAGAGAGTGACCCCTTATCCACCTCTACCTGCAGCATGACTGGCTACCTGCATGGGGCTCTTAAAGCCGGAGGCCTCAGTATGATGACTGTTGCATGAGAGGAGACCTGAAAGTATCACCTTATAAACACTCTGTCAAGCTCTAGAGATCGGAGCCCTCAACAGATAACTCTCTGGAGTGAGAGGAAGCCTAACCACGCCAACCCCACAGGGAGGCTTACCTGCTACCTGTGCTTATCACTACTCCAATATCAGCCAATTTCAGATCAGGGCTACCAGAGACTCAGTGAACGAAGTAAAGACAGAGTCCCTATAGTAATTCACTACACTGTAAGGAAAACCCATCCTTGCAGGAGGGGAACGGAGGCCGAATAACCCTGTTTATAAAACATATATTATTTAAATATAATTTTTTTGGGAACAGCCTGGCTACGTTCGTTTTAACTGGAGGAGGCACCTAATGCCAACTACTCTGTCAACGGTGCTGTGAAGCTACAGGGGTTGTTTCTCACTACAATCGGTTGGTTAGGTAGGTAAGGAGGCGATTATCTGCCTTGTGCAGGACGGTCACGTCTGGCCCGAGCTGCTTACCTGACACCCTGCTTTTTCCTCCTGGACTCGCGCCGTGTCACTGACCTACTCCTACCAGGAGGAGGGGCATGAACGCCAACTGAGTCCCACTGGCCCCGTCTGTGATCCTCAGAAAAAGACAGGCCCCCGCAGTATGTATGATCTGTATGCCGCTGAGCGCGCCTTCGCTTCCCTGAACTTTCCGACAACCGCCTCAACGGAGGTCCCAAAAAGCTCAGAGGGCGAAACTGGGCCATCGAGGAGAAAAGCCTTCTCTTTCTCCCCAATGCCTGCCAAGTTCACCCACAGATGCCTCTCTGTGGCCACCATAGCCGCCAACGATTATCCGATTGCACCAGCCATTTGTTTGGTGGCCCGGAGAGCCAGGTCTGTGGTGCAGCGCAACTCAGCCACCGCGCATTGGGCTGACCCTGGTCCAGGTCCCTCAGCAGGTCAGCCTGGTCGCCTGCAACACTGCCATTGTGTGCAGCACAGTACCAGCCTGACCCGCCACCACCATTTAGTCGAGAGGTGGTCTGAAGAGGTCTAGATGGCAGGGTCGGAGCTCTCAGTGTCAATGTCTCCCCTTGCGAGAGATAGCTCGCAAACGTTTCCTCAACGGGAGGCATCGACACATACCCGTGCTCTCGCATTCCTTCCAGATTCGAATAACTGGAATGTTGGAAGCGGTGAATGCGAGAAGAGTACGGGTTCTTCCATGCCTTCACAACCTCAGCATGGAGGTCGGGAAGGAATGGAAGGCTCTCTGGGGCTGGTGGGGTGTGGCCAGAGAGAAAGCGCTCATAAAGCCTTCCACGAGTGGCTTCCTCTTTGACACGCTGCCATGGCAATTCAAGCCTGGCGGTGGTGTGCTCCATCACATCCACCAGCAGGGGGCAGGGGGGCTGGGCAGGTACAGCCATTTCAGCATCTTCACCTGCTTCAGCCCCCTCCTGCTCGTCCGGGCTCGAAGCCAAAAGAGCACTGGCTGTTGGATCAGAGGATGCATCAGAGTGTGCATCCCCGCCCAACAGCTCATTCTCGTCAGATGCCGACGAGTGTGAGAGATTCACCCCTCTCTCAAACTCGTTGGCGAGCTCCCTCTGAGACCCCCACGATCTGAGTCTCCTCTCTGCCTCAGCGCAAGCAGGACCCGAACCGTGGGGCAAAGAAGACTTGGCCCTCTTAACTCGAGAAGAGAGACAGATGAGAACGGAGCATTCTCATTTAGAAACGCTCACAGTTTGCACACCCCGCCCCCTTAAGGACTGAGCACACGTGCTCTTCACCCAAACAAAGCACACATAGGTTATGAGTGTCACCAGGTGTGAGAAACCTCTCACACGGGTTGGCACACTTCCTAAAGCGCTTGTTACTTGCCATAATTGTCACTCACAGTGTCAGTGAAACAGTCCCTGAAGACAAAAAGAGGATGACATGTTCTCTAGGATCCCCTTTTATACTTACGGGTAGCGCTAAAGAATGAGGTCATGGCTGACACCGGCCAATTTGATTGTCGTGATTATACAGTGTTTCAGTCATCAGTCACGCTGAGGCGTTCCCCATGGCGCTTGACGCAGTGCGAGTTCCCTTTCGAAAGGGAACTTTAACTCGATTTATCTCAAAATATCGACTTCGACTTCAAACAGGTGCAGCTCAGTCATATTTTTGTCTGATTCCAAACAAACATACATCATTTTGAAGGTTTTTTAATAGAGAATTTGAAAATAACAATAATACATTTTAGAAAATTTGCTTAATGCGACTCATTTGCCAGCACGGGTCACATATAATAAGAAATAAGAAGTATTAAGCCTCACCTCTCTCACAGGAGCGACCAAGATAGCCCGTCCCAGAGCAGTCACACACATAACGGTTCCATCCTTCCCTGCAGATTCCATTGTTTTGGCAGGGGTTACTGAGACACTGCTTGGGTGCCTCTTTACTGCAGGAGGGCTTTACGCCTGCTGCTTTCTGAACCTCTGCTATGCGGCGGATATCTTTGCTTTGACCATTGATGAATAGGTCATGAATGCAGCCTACATAACCATAATTGAGCAGAGCGGTCCACACCTCAGTGGGAAACACCATATCAGCTGTATTTTCAGGCAGTCCTCCTAGATACAGGTTATCATCCAGGTCAAGAATCTCACTGTCTCCTGGTGCTTGGTATGGTGTGCGAATTCCGTTGATAGAGATAGTACCTGCAATTCAACAAAGCCAGAGAAAAAATTTGCGAAGAAAATCCTGTTATGTAGAGAATTATTTAAAGCATCAGTAAGACAAGTCAAGTCACCTTTATTTATATAGCACTTTTTACAATACAGATTGTTTCAAAGCAGCTGTACAGTAATAACAGGAAAATAATGCAACAAAGTTTGTTTCGGCTGTATAGCAGATCTAGAAGAAAATAGTGTCATAGTCCAGCTTAAGTAAGTTCAGTGATGGTTAATTTTTGTTGGAAAAAAGTTATTCACGAGTAGCCTGGTAATACCAAACTCTGCTACTTCGCTTTGCTTCGTAGACAGAGTCTGGCATGGCATAATTGAAAAGTGTTTTCTTTCTCGTCGGGGGGGGGGGGGGGGGGGGGGGCGATTGTCTTAAGGTGAAGTAAACATCTAGATGCTTTGCCACAAGCTGCCACTTCCGTGGTCGTTTTTGATTTCCCCAATTTTAAACTCGGTGCTTAGCGTCTACGTCTCAGCTCTCAGCCCGCCCTCTGTTCGTTGATTGGCCGGCTGTTTTCAGGCCGGAGGAAAACTGAGAGACATGTCGATGTCTCAGACTGAGTACAGAAGCGACCTGAAATAGAGTGGAAGTACGAAGTCTGACGTAGTCAGGCTAAATCACGAGATCCTTTGCCCATATAATCTTTAAGCTAATAAGGTTAAGCGTATTTGGCTTGCTGTCCGCAGTGGAGGGGCTTGAGCAAGCAGCTTCAACTCGAGCTTAGATAAACCCCCCAGTGGGAACACTAATGCTTGGATGATGAGTATGGTAGCAAGATGCCTAAATTATGTTGTTGGAGTTGGCGAGATGGAGGGATGCCAAAACAGCTGGAGCCAGAGCGAGGTGAGCGGCTGCTTATATGCTCCGGCAGTTAATTTAAAGATTAGATGAGTTCACTCCTCCCGAAATTACATTATGAACTTCATTTATAGCCGCTCTGGAGAAAGCACTGATGTCATCGTCTAGCTCAGTTCAGTTCTCATATAATGGTGTCAATGCAGGCAGATCAATAATATTGTTGAATATTATCTGTTAACATTTCCTGTAAATACATATTTATTCTTAGTATTCTTGCAAATATTTAAATACTCATGACAAACAACACTGTCACTCATATCTCGCTCACAGCGTGAGGCCAGGGTGTCAAAACAGTTTATGTAATTACCAGCTCTCAGGATGGAGTGGAAAACACAGCTGGAGGCCAAATCTAATTTTCAGCTTGACATCGCATGGCATTTTGGCCAGAAACACATGCCAATAATAAGCAAATCAAAAACAATCTTCCTTCAGCTGTTGTGTTGTGGCACTGTGTTGCTGATAGGTGAATCAGGTGAGACAAATGGGGAGTATTCTAAAGACGCGAGTATTCTAAAGACGAGTATTCAAAAAGAAAAGAGTATTTTTACATTTTACTTCCATGTTTTTCTTTTTAAGCAGTATTTTTCCGTATGCTTTTTATGGTTTGCATTCTAAAAAAAATATATCATAAAGTTCAATGATGGAATTTCCTATTGACAAATATAAAGTAAAATGCTAACTAACGACAAACCATTCATCTAACACAGGTGAAGAGCTGTTGTTCCAACCACACAAGCTTGTGATGCTGTTTGTGAATGGTTGTTAAAACGATAGTTTCAAGAAACACCTAATAGTTGAACTACCATTGTAACAATGGGACAAGTGACCACAGTTGGGTAACAATGGGAAACACACTCCTGTTAAGCAGTCATTTGATCTCATACACAAACTCTAGTAAAATCTTACCTGATTTTCCATCCCTCTGGAAATCCACATGATACCACTCCCCATCATTCACTTTTTTGTTCACAGCCAGTGTCTTGGTTGTGCCTGATCCCATATCCAGAAGCAGGTACAAAAGACCATCCAGTATCTCAATGGCAAAGAAGTCCACCTTCAGTGTGAGAGGGCTCTTGGTTTCTTTGGTCTGTTGCTTAGGTTTCCCATGGTTAAAGAGCAGAAGTCCATTGGGCTCAGTGGTGCGGAAGTCAAAGGAAATAGAACCGGTCTTCTTAGTGTTCCATTTAAGAAGTGTGATGAAGGATTCCGGTGTCTCAAACGTGATGGGATCTAATGCGACAACATTCTCACACTTGAAGGAAACAACTCCATGGATCTTCATTTTGGGGTCTCCTTTAAAGGCCAGTTTTGACAGCTCCAGCCGAACGTCATTGTTTTTATATACAACCTACGGATATAACAATGTCAGTTGAAAAGAAATAATCTGAGAAACTTCTGATCTAAACTGTGTTTGCAGAACCCTTTTATGAATAGGTGGAAAGATAGATTGATTGATAGTACATAGTGGGCCCTATCATTTTACTATTTATATATTAATATATATCATATTACTAGCAAAGAGACAGTTTTTTGCTAGTTTCAGCCTGACGCAGTTATCATTTTCACTTCCTGCGCCTTGTTGTTTAAATAGAAAATGCATTTGCGCCCATGACCTGGTCGGAAAACAAGGTGTGTACAGGCGCATTGTTGGTGCGTTGCTATTTTGAGGCAACTGAAATAGACTGAGCCACTGACCAACAAAAACCTGCGTCAACGGTGCAGTATTTTTTTTTGTTGATTAGTTGGTTAGTCGCAGAAAAAAAAAACTACACAGGAAGTGGCGAAATCACGCAGGCTGTAACAGACAGATCGTTAACGGCAAGAAATCATTCATCGACCTCAAATATGGCTTATCACTTGAAACGTAAGTAGTAGCAACTTTACAAGTCTGCTCTCTCTAATGTTAACCTAGATACAAAAAAATTAGTTGAGGGCTGCCCTACTATTTAGTATATTTGCTTTACACGTGAGTTGAGGTTTTTGAACCAAAATGCAGTCTTTTATAAGAAAAACTAACATTCTGAAAAGACAAAAAGTAAAAGACTAATACTAGACTTGACTTTAAAGTGGGTTGATATTTACTGTGGGAGAGGTTAAAGACAACCTCAGTGCTCCTCCTACAGTGAATTAATGCTCAATCCTATCCATAATGAGCACTGTAGTTAACAAGGTCAATTGCTTACAAAACATGTAATGGTTAATTAAAGGCTCTTTGAACCCGTTTTATTCTGCAAACACAATTTAGGCCATAACAGAAACAGAAGCTTCTATAAAGCTCTATAAAGCTTCATCTGCACTGATATCTTGTAGTAGCTATATTACCTCCCTCAGACAACCCATAAAGTTGTTGCTAACAGGTGATCCAGGCAGGTCGGCTGTACCAGGAGTTCCTCCAACATAGAAAAAGTCATCAGAGCCAAGTATAGTGTAGTCCTCTTGAGTATATTCTTTGGTGGTCGGTATTTCGTCCACAGATATTGTTACCTAAAGAACAAACCACATGAAAATGATATACAGGTACCACTTTGCTACTGTCTAGATTTCAGTTTCTTCAGTCACTAAGATGCACTGAACACTGCATAATGACACAATGGAGAACACGCCAGTGGCCAAATGATCGTAAGCCCTATAAAAACACACCAATTCATTGGCTGATGGTGCTGAAGTGACACCCATAAGGAGCTGCATAACGGCATAACCAGGCACCATCACCTCTGATTTTCTTATCTTCAGTGCACTATAGTTTCAGCACCTTTTGTTTCACCACTCGCCTTTAAGTTGATTATTCCCTTTTTGAGTGACAAGATGGCATTTCTGGAGTGTCTGCCTTAATGAACGTGCATCATTGTCCTGTTTAGGGGTTTGTCATGTGGAGGCCATGTTGGAAGGATATGGATTTCCACACTTCGAGATCTTGAGCAATCATGAGCTTCGGACAATGCTTTCACTGTGGGAGACTTTCAGGCCACATTCTAGTCATCTAGCTATTAGGTGTAGAAGTGGAAGAGTAAAGAAGGGTGTAGACTGTGTGAGTTCTGACACTCAGGAGGTCATGAGCCATTGCACACGTTACGAGTCAGTTATCCTGATAATCACGTCAAAGCAGCTGGTAGGCCTACGACTGTACTGCACGGCGAGCCGGTGGCAATCACGTCAGCTTTTGCGCTAAACACGGAGACTGGAGCTTTCAATGTTGCTGCAATAGCTTCGGATAGAATTTTTTTTTTTTTTTTTTTTTAAATGAGTGTGCAAATGATTTGGTGAAAAGCAGAGAACAACACAGCTATCAGGGTCCTTATTAGCATCCCCACCTCCCATGCCGGAGACACCGGTTCGAAGTAGGAGCGGTCACACACCCTCACTCTGTCCATTTACCCTGGTCTTTCTCATCGCATCTCACTGAAGGTGTTGTGCTTTCCTTTCCTTTCCTTTCATTGTTGGTATGAGTTTGCCACTGAACCACCATTGTTTAGAGAGTTCAGTTTCCCCTTGCACTGAACCCCAAATGCTCTTGTGCAAAACGTGGCCTTGCATCCTGGGAAATGCTTAACACTCCAAGTGTTCTAAAATCACACAGAGGATACTGTTACAAGCTCTACACATCGTCCCCCCTATAGTATAGACTAGGGCTGTTTTAGAGATCTAGAAGCTACACCCATAAGGAGTTACGTAACAGCACCCTTTTAAAGTGCATACTTGGGTCCATTGCCTTAAATTGTTCTGCAAGGTACAAAAAACTATGCAGCAATGGTGAGTATGACCAGTAACGCTGTGCCTTGTTCCCACTTAGGGCACCAGGGTTACATTCAGTAACCTAGATTACAAAAGTAACCTTTTGTAGGAACTCAGAGGTGCCTCCAGTTCAGACGGCACCTCTGAATTTCAAAGGGGTAATTCCTACATTCTGGCAGCACCGCGTTGGGATACTGTCCTCAGATATTTACACCTATTTAGACCTGGGTCTGGGAGTGAACTGGGCCAGATGCGTTTCCTGGAACTAGAGCTAGATTCAGTGGCAATGTCACCGGTTTCTGTCAGATCATTGCTGCCATGAATGGAGATACTCATTTGTCTGCCGTTCAAGCCTTTTATTTGTATCAAATAAATTATTTTATCTTAAGACAGCTTTGCTGTTAGCTTTGGCCTTGTTTGAGCATTATTGTTAGTTCTATGTGTATAGATTTTGCACCAGGCCTGTCAAGTTATTTTTCTGCAGTCCCTTTCAGTTCCCCTGTTTTGAGCCAGAGGAACAGGAAATACTTTAATGTCCTATGTTGACCGTATGGATCAATGGCGCACGTCTGAGAAGCTTTTTTGGTGGTCCTAAGAGAGAAGCTGCAGACACTTTCACATTGGCTATTGGATGTGATTTCCAAAGCTTATGAGGTGTACGGGCTGCTTTCGTCTCTGGGTATCCAGACACATTCACCTCAGCGTGGGCCCTTGCTAAAGCCTCTCTTTTCAGGACTTTTGTATGGGGGCAGGTTGGTCTTCTCTTTAAATTTTTGTCAGGTTTTATAACCCGGATAAGGGTTTGGCTCCCACTGCACACGTTTTGTCTTTCTAAGAAGTATTCAAATGTATTTCCTAGTGTTAGCGTGCAGCATTTTCTTACCACACAGACTTGAGTATTTACATTTACGGTTTGCATGGCATAAAAATATATAATTTCTACTGCATCATTATGGTTTGTAAACCTTGCAGAAAATTTGAGATGATGGACCCAAGTATGCACTTAAAAGGGTGCTGTTACGTAACCAGGGATATGATTGTGCGAGTTAAAAAAAGCAGGAATTTTTTTTAAAGACCCAGCGTGAAGCACTTTTTGTTTTTTTTAAACACCTGAATCGGCCATTTACTGCATGAACTAACTCTGAAGAGTGACACATGGAAATATATTTAACAGCTATAATTTATTTCTAGTAATACAAAAGAGGATGTCTTAACATCTTTGGGGAAAATGTAAGGGCGATAAGTGCTATTCTGTAGTTCTGTCAATAAAACAACTGTGCTTCCAATACTGATCAATATCATTCAGTAAATAAAATTCCAATCAAACTTCTACAATAAGAATAGGCTACATTAAAAAAAAAAACCTTGTGTTGGGGAAACTGCACATCATATTCTGGCTAAACAGATAAAACAATCTAAGAACCATTTATACATTTATATTAATGCTTTTTACGTATTAGAAAATGAGGACTACACGTAATCTTATCAGCATGATGATTAAATTATATTAACTGGTATAGGGCCCTATTTTAACGATCTGAAACGCAAGTGTCAAAGCGCAAAGCGCAAGTAACTTTGTGGGCGGATCCCGGCGCTGTTGCTATTTTCCCGGCGGGATAAATGACTCTTGCGCCTGGCGCAAATCTAAAAGGGGTTGGTCTGAAGTAGCTTCATTATTCATAGGTGTGGTTTGGGCGTAACGGAAACAAACCAATAAGAGCGTCATATCACATTCCCTTTAAGAGCATGATGAACGAGGTGCGCTTGTTCAGAATCGGTTCACAGCCGAGGAGATCGATGTTCTCGTCAGGGCCGTAAAAGAAAGAGAAGTGACATTGGGGATGGGACAAACCCACCCAAATTAGCTTCGGTTAAACATGCATATAATAATTTGGGTAAATGTGTAAGCTTTATGCCTATTTTTCCCATCGTCATGGACACAACAATGATTTCCCTCGTGTTTTAATAGTTTTCCTTATAATAATGTATCATTTGCAAAAAGTAAAATGCATCTGTGTAGATGAGAGAATCATCTACAGTGTATGCGCGTTGTTCACACTCTGTATTATGGCCAAGCATGCGCGCTTAAAATAGCATCTGAATGTACGCGCAACGCGCCACTGACTTTAGACTAGGGTTTTTCTGGTCAGTGGCGCAATTGTTTTCTGGAACTGCAAAATAGCATGAAGGAAAGTGTGCGCCGGAACACGCCTCCTCTTTGCGCTGAACTGCCCCGGGGAGCGCAAGTGTATTTCTTAGTTAACCGACGTGTGTCTGTGGAGGGAAAAGTCCGCTTTGCGCGAGTGCAAAATAGGAACGATACATGCGTCGGTGTACAAAGTCATTTGCGCCGGGTGCAAGATAGGGCCCATTAACTCTATACAGAAAGGGAGCAGAGAATGTGACAGATCGAGCCCAATCTTCACGAGTTCATGCTTTGCGTGCTCTTTATCCGCATAAATGACCTTTTACGTGCATCCAATAAACACTTTTTAGCGTACAGATATGACACACAATTTGTGCATGCATATGATACGAAATATACACACCCAGCCAATTCTACACAGCTGGTAAATTTTGTGTACCAGATACACATAAAAGATTAGTTTTGCGTATAAAGAGCACGCCAAAAAAAAGTGTTCTCCTTATGGGCGGATCTTCAGCGCCACCAGCCAATGAATTGGTGTGATTCTATAGGGCTTCTGACCTTGTGAGCACTGACAGCGTTTCGTTCCCACTCTGGAAAACAGGGTTACATCCAGGAAAATTTTTCCTTTATTTTCTTTAGACTAAAACCTTTTATTTTTTTTCTAATTTATTGCATGATTTATATATGCACAAGATATATGTTTGAAGACTTAATTTACTTGAATACAATTGGGTGTTGATGTATTAAACAAACAATAGCATTAGTATTGCCCCATTGCAACTTAGAATTAATTGACAGACTCAAAAATGGTGTTAGTAACTAAGATTGTCTTGTTAGGATATTTAATTGTAAGTAAGTTCAAAGAAAACCATCCAAAAGGATTAAAACTGAAAATGCACTCTATTTTTAGCAGTGCCACAATTTAGTCAAGAAATCAAAATCTCATGCAGTTTTCTTTTTTGAGCATTTACATTAATTATAGTCAGATATTGTGTGGATTTTAAATGTATACAGAGCATATATTAAAATATGACAACTAAACGTTTAAAAAATGTGGCACATGGGGGCTAGAGTAAAAAAATAGATTATGGGTGACTTTATCAGCACAGTATTTTCAATGCAGACCATGCAGAATGGGAGAGAATAGAGCTGACTGTGGCAGTCAGGACATGTTTCAAACCACTGCTGTGCAAAGGGGTGATCCTTCTAATGATGGTAACTTGAAAGTGAACTTGACAAAGAAATATCAGAAAAGACTGCGAAATAATCAAACAAAATAATTGATATGCAGTGACGCTTTAATTTGATGGTCCCCTTTCGACATTCTACTCACAATAAGTAACTTTGCAACTACTGTATGTCAACAAACTTTTATAGGAATTATTTCTATGGTAATGTCACTTTGTGTTATGAGATCTTGACTGAATCATTGGCCTGTTTAGCTCCTTCGAAGCTCCTGTAGCTCTATTACCTGACGCAAATTCCGTGTTACTTTCACATCATGCCATTCATTGTCATTAAATTTCCCATTGACCAACTCCACCAGAGCTTCAAACGCCCCAGAACCCAAATTTATGACGAGAGACACCGCCCCGTTTATCAGCGCCAGGTTGACATAGTCAGAGGATTTTCCTGTGTGCAGCAACAGTCCATTTCTCTGAAGTGTTTTGAACGACAGTGTGATTTCTTCACTGCTGCCTTGGATCGGATTCAAAGAAAGGTCGTAGCAGAGGTATTCTGAACCTTTGAATGTCGCCACATATTCTTCTTCTATTCCTGAAAACAAAGAAGAAATGATGGGTTAAAAACCTGACAAGTGCGAAGACGAGTTGTAATAAGGAGGTCACGTGAATGATGGCTAACACCTGTCTTAACACCTGTCTCTATTCCTAGTGATTAGCGGAGAGACAGCTATAAGCAAACCAAGCACTTCGGGCGGGAGAGAGAGACCTAAGCTACATTGTTAGACTTTAAATTTTTTATGGACAGTGCCCGACTGCATTTATTTCCTGCTTGATTTTGAGTTAATAAAAGACTTGGATAACTCGCCACCCTGACTTCTTCGTCATTGCTATCTTTGAACCTTTTACACTGGTGCCGAAACCAGGGACAAAGTCGTCAGCATGTCCCGGATGCAGCCCCCACCCCCCATCCCGCTGGTGAAAATGGGTCCACCAGACAACCCAGAGGCGTTTGTGTACCAGCGGAGACGTGTGGCTGGGTGCGCCTGATCCCGCTGCTGTCCGGGGAAGCACAGGTGGCAGCACAACAGCTGCGTGTGGAGAACCTCCTGGCTTGAAGCGGGCCATTCTTTAATGCGGATCTGAAGCGGGCCATTCTTTAATGCGGATCTGAAGCGGGCCATTCTTTAATGCGGATCTGAAGCAGGCCATTCTTTAATGCGGATCTGAAGCGGGCCATTCTTTAATGCGGATCTGAAGCGGGCCATTCTTTAATGCGGATCTGAAGCGGGCCATTCTTTAATGCGGATCTGAAGCGGGACATTCTTTAATGCGGATCTGAAGCGGGACATTCTTTAATGCGGATCTGAAGCGGGACATTCTTTAATGCGGATCTGAAGCGGGACATTCTTTAATGCGGATCTGAAGCGGGACATTCTTTAATGCGGATCTGAAGCGGGACATTCTTTAATGCGGATCTGAAGCGGGACATTCTTTAATGCGGATCTGAAGCGGGACATTCTTTAACGCGGATCTGAAGCGGGACATTCTTTAACGCGGATCTGAAGCGGGACATTCTTTAACGCGGATCTGAAGCGGGACATTCTTTAACGCGGATCTGAAGCGGGACATTCTTTAACGCGGATCTGAAGCGGGACATTCTTTAACGCGGATCTGAAGCGGGACATTCTTTAACGCGGATCTGAAGCGGGACATTCTTTAACGCGGATCTGAAGCGGGACATTCTTTAACGCGGATCTGAAGCGGGACATTCTTTAATGCGGATCTGAAGCGGGCCATTCTTTAATGCGGATCTGAAGCGGGCCATTCTTTAATGCGGATCTGAAGCGGGCCATTCTTTAATGCGGATCTGAAGCGGGCCATTCTTTAATGCGGATCTGAAGCGGGACATTCTTTAATGCGGATCTGAAGCGGGACATTCTTTAATGCGGATCTGAAGCGGGACATTCTTTAATGCGGATCTGAAGCGGGACATTCTTTAATGCGGATCTGAAGCGGGCCATTCTTTAATGCGGATCTGAAGCGGGCCATTCTTTAATGCGGATCTGAAGCGGGCCATTCTTTAATGCGGATCTGAAGCGGGCCATTCTTTAATGCGGATCTGAAGCGGGCCATTCTTTAATGCGGATCTGAAGCGGGCCATTCTTTAATGCGGATCTGAAGCGGGCCATTCTTTAATGCGGATCTGAAGCGGGCCATTCTTTAATGCGGATCTGAAGCGGGACATTCTTTAATGCGGATCTGAAGCGGGACATTCTTTAATGCGGATCTGAAGCGGGACATTCTTTAATGCGGATCTGAAGCGGGCCATTCTTTAATGCGGATCTGAAGCGGGCCATTCTTTAATGCGGATCTGAAGCGGGCCATTCTTTAATGCGGATCTGAAGCGGGCCATTCTTTAATGCGGATCTGAAGCGGGACATTCTTTAATGCGGATCTGAAGCGGGCCATTCTTTAACGCGTTGGCCACTCACCTGGCTAGGTGACAGCGGCCGAACATTCGTGATGACCAAACAGCTCCGGGACGCTTACCGAAATTTGCTGATGGCCCAGACACGCGACGTTGAGGAAGTGGTCGATCTGGTGGTACTGGAGCTCGGCTACCTGGAGGAACGCCCTGCCTGGTGTCTCTGGATCAGGCCATCCAGTTGGGTGAGGACCATCTGGTGGCGTGCCCCGGGGTTGGCGAGCCCCTTGTTAATCTCTTTCTATCCTCTTCTCTCTCTCACCCCAATTCCGTTACCAGTTTGATATGGGACACAGGGAGAGCGTCGGAGCCGACGCTTCATCTCCACCTTTTCCTACTCTCCGATAGTCTCTTTGCCATTCTTCTGCCGCAAAGATATTCTTTCTGTTGTGTGACTGTGTGGAATTTCTTTGAATTGCCATGAATTTAATTCCACTTCCTGTCATTCAAATGTTGAATCTCACATACATTCAGTGTTTGGAAGGTTACTTTGGAAATGTAATTGCTTACTGTTATAAGTTACCCATTATAAATGTGGTTTGGACTACTTTATCAATGTAAAGCAATTTCCTTTTAATTTGATTAGTAACCAATTGAATTACACATTTTACCTCATACAACTAAATACAATTACATTCATTTTGTAATTTAATAATATAATTTCGTTACACGTAACTAGTCACTCCTCAACCCTGCATACATTTTGTTCTAATATATATATATATATATATATATATATATATATATATATATATATATATTAGGGCTGTCAGTTACACGCGTTATTAATGGCGTTAACGCAATCCCATTTTAACGGCGTCAATTTTTTTATCGCGCGATTAACGGTCTTTTTGGCCTAGCAAACTTTGTCGTTTTTTTTCCACATGCTGTTACAACAGGACGCGGCATGCGCGGCGCTGCGCTATGACACCCATTCATTTCAATGGTTTGCGCCGCGCGAGGACGTTTTGTTGCTTCGTCGACCAAAGCGCAAGCGGATCTAGCTAGACCGGAAACAAAACAACAGGCGCGCCGCACACACTTGTTTGGGCTTGCGAGCCGGCCAAATAGTTGGTTAACCTTACGTTTTGAGTGGATGACGAGTGTGACCCCGAAATGGATGCCAATAAGATTCTGAATGGAAAGTTTACTTTTAAAAAGTTGCCAAATGGTTTCATTGACAAGACTAAAGTTATCTGTGTGTTTGGTCGTTGTGAACTCAGCTATCATCATCGCAGCAAGTCCAGTCTGAAATACCACTTGATGGCCAATCACACACACACACACACACACACACACACACACACACACACACACACACAGCTGATGCGAATTCTCCGCCCCCTCGACACTATCAGGACCTCGTCAGTATTTCTTTCACCCTTTGTTTAATGGACAGTGTTACATTGAGAGATTATTTGCTCCGAGTAAGAATGTTAGTGTGAAATTGAACACAGTATATGTCAATGTTGTTTTCAATAAAAAACATTTGCACAAAGCAAGCCGATCCACTTTTCCATGTTGATAAGAGCATTAAAATGAGAAAAAAATAATGGGACAAAAAGAAAATCAAGAGACTTTTAGAATAGATAAAAAATAATTGCGATTAATCGCGAGTTAACTATGACATTATTGCGATTAATCGCGATTAAATATTTTTATCGTTTGACAGCCCTAATATATATATATATAAACAAATGTCCACCTCAAATTGTTTTTTTTTTCTAAAGATTTACTAAAGTAATTCTGGGAAATTACTTTAGTAAATTACCAAGTCTAGAATTACTCAAAAGAATTACTTTTTTCTCTCATTTCCAGAATTACTAAAGTAATTCTGGAAATGAGAGAAAAAAAGAATATTTGAGAGAAAAAGTTTTCATACCAATAGCAAAAACTAATATTTGAGACTAAAAAAAGTTTTGAGAGAAAGTATTTTCTCATAGAACATAAAAAAATATAAATTTGATTTTTTTTTAATTATTTCTGAGAAAAAAAATCTCTCTCAAAGTACTTTGAAAAAAATCTTAAATAAATATTTTTTGCTATCAGTGTGAAAACATTTTCTCTAAAAAAAAAGTGTTTCTCTCAAACCGCTTTTCTTTGCTCTCAATGCAATTTTTTGCTCTCGTGTCAGGATTTTGCTCTGTGAAAATTGTGTCATGGGCGGGGCCACATTCTTTTTTCCTATTGGAACGTTCCTATTTGCCAGTCGGGTGAGCATCGTCTTGTCTTGGGAGTCGAACTGAATCATTACACCACTGTTCGCGTTCGGTTCACAGATAGATGCCGCCTCTGCCTTAGTTGAGCACGGACACTCCAATGTTTGGGGAAAATGATGACACACACACAACTCGATGGGTAGCTGGCTGAGCAAGTTCAGCATCACTGAAGATTAAACATTAAAAAATAGCACTCATGCAGTTTACCTAGCATAATGGCTAATTAATAATTAGCTTTACTAGCGATTAGCAAGCTAATAATATATAATAATAATAATATATAATAATACACATTCATTCATGAATATGAGTGCTATTTGTAATGTTTAATCTTCAGTGATGCTAAACTTGCTCAGCCAGCTAACATCCAGTTGTGTGTGTCATCATCTTACCCAAACATTGGAGTGTCCATGCTCAACTTAGAGCTTAGATCGGGCCCAAAAAATCAAGCCCGACCCTACCCGAGCTGTGCATGTTGTGTCTGAGCCCGGCCCGACACATTAACTATAATTATGAGCCCGATTTAAACCCGACCATTTTAATACGTGGGTCGTTATAACTGACGTTCTCAACTACTTTCCATGTTACTTTCTCCTCCTCCTCCTCCTCTGTTCTGCACCTCCAAATACTTTCAAGTTAGCCTACATGTCGCCATCATACACATCAGCATAAATGCTCCTGATAAATTATGTGTTATTAAAGCATTAACACACAAACCACTGTTATAACATAAAATCAAGCAGCTCCTGCGTGCATGGTTTAGCATGACTGAATGCGCGCAAAGTGCGCTCCCTTAAAAATCCCTAAAGCTGACATCAGTTCATCGTGATCTCACACATCTCTGTTATTATCAATGAAGCTGACTGCACAATGAATCTTTCATAATATATACACTTTGTTTGTTATAATTAGAGGATTTGCCAGCATACAGAATTCAGCTCTGAACAAAAAGTCCGGTTTGAGCGGTGAGGGGACTCTATCTTAAATGCTTCTGATTGGCCATTGCGTTCAAGAAATCAACACACATGTCTGTGATTGGCTACATCGCTCAACGCTGCAAACATGTTATAAAACAAAACTCTGGCTCTTTTGCTGTTAAATAATGTTAGTAAAGAGCCAAGAAACATTAACCGATCGAGTAATGATGTAATGATGCACTTACTGTTCACAGTCGTGTTCACAGCTAAACAGAGAATGTTGAATCGGACATGATACACACAAATACTCAAGAATATGAAAAGTAAATGAACTGAATAAAACATTGGTCTTTTCCAGTGTCAAAATAAGTGCCCATCCAGTTTTTCAGCAGTGCTGGTTCTAGGAGTATATCTAAGGAAACTTCTAGGTTACTAATGTAACCCCCGTTCCCTGATGGAGGGAACAGTGACGTTACGTCGGACTGACGTCACAGGGTCTCGTCTGGGAGCCCAATCACCTCCAAGTGGTAACAGAACAAGCCAATGAACATTGGCAAGTGAGATGCTCCCCCCCCCAGACATACAGGTATAAATAGGACCGGTATCACTCATTATTATAGGACTCCACTTCAAACCATAAGCGGATAAGCACGCCTCATAGAGGGGGCTCTAGCTGAAGTGAAAGTGTCGACTACCGCTGGAGGTACGTCACTAAAGTTCTCTGAATCCCGTCCAGAGACCACACATGGAGGTTCCAGAGATCTGGACGCAGGTGCCATGTGGTGCCCCGTCCCTGAGAAAGCAGGTCCTTCCTTAGAGGAATGGGCCAGGGAGGGGCTGTCGTGAGCCGTATCAGTTCTGGAACCAGGTCTGGTTGGGCCAGTATGACGCAACTAACAAGACCTGCTTCTCATCCTCCATGACCTTGCACAGTGTCTGTGCGAGAAGGCTCACAGCGGGAAACGCATATTTGTGTAGGCCCCAAGGCCAGCTGTGTGCCAGCGTATCCATGCCGAGGGTCCCGTCGGTCAGGGAATAGAACAACTGGCAGTGGCCGGACTCCTGGGAGGCAAACAGGTCTACCTGTGTGTCCCCGAATTGGCTCCAAATCAGCTGGACCATTTAGGGATGGAGTCTCCGACTGAGCTCGCCCAGGATATAAATGGAGCGCAGACGAGGAGATGGCGGGTCATGACCCCAATGCCAACATGGACATGCTCTCGCAGTGATAACATGCACCATTCACGAATGCTCTCTGAGCATGCTGTTTGCCTAGGAGAGACAGCGATCATGGCCGTCAGATGAAGTCATTAAGACGACGGCATCCAGAAACACACGAACAGAAAGACATCTTGAAAAAGATGCTGACCGCTCGCGCTTGCTCTTTTAGCTGAAACCCCCTGGGGTGAATGCTGCACTGTGTGCACAGCAAGCTGGATACAGACACCGCTGGAATGCGCCTTCTCACCGGAAGAGAGATCCCACAACGAGCTGCAGGCAAAATAGCAATTAAAATAGCTGTTTTCGGAATGTTTCTCCTGATAGTAATTAAAATTGCTCTTTGCTCTTTGTAGAAATGTACTCTTCTTTAGAAGGTGAATGGAATTAGCGATCGCTGTCACAACCGCTCGGCTCCGAAGCAAAATATGAATGAAGTGAGTAATGCCAGTCCTATTTATACCCGTATGTCCGGGTGGGTGTGACTTGGCATGCAAATCTCACTGGACAATGTTAATTGGCTCGTTCTGGTACCACTTTGGAGGTGATTGGGCTCCCAGGCGAGACCCCATGACGCTAGTTTGAATGTGACTGACTGAATGGGAACTAAATAGGTCTAAAATACACGGGTGAATAATCAACATATAATAGAACAGGTGCGTAAATTAAATAAACAACTATGGAGACTAACTAGGAACACAGGCAAACGGAAACATGGAAAACCAAACTTAAACACATTGAAACTAAACAGAACTAAACACAAATGTTACAAATACGGGCTTGACTCCCGTTGCACGTTCATACAGATAGTATTCGAGACGCTACTGTAAGTTGCTGTGTGAACGGGAGATTGAGACTCACACCTGTCAGTAAATGTGTTTGTCCATTGTAGTGTTACAAATTTATTAAATGTTTAATTAAGTTCCAATACAATAGTATTTAAACTGTACACAGTGTTTTACAAACGACAACGATAAAAATGACCTCTTGTCACTTCTCAAAGTACAGCTGGGCCTTTGTCTCTATGATAATGTTAAGGTTTGAGTGATCTAATCAGGTTGATTGGATCACCATCTATACATAGCCGCTTTCCGACCAAGTAGTTACAGGAATTTAGTTATAGGAACTGTCCACTTCTAAACAGTTCTAAGAACTACTCTCCCCCAAACTCGGTTTTGCTGTTTGCGTTCGCACTGGCCAAGTGGCCATAGGAACTGGTAGGAGGCGTAAGGGAGTGACGCAAGCACGGCGGCGGCGGCGCCACATACAACAACAACAAACCAGCGTGGAGGAGGCTATCGGAATATTCCTGTTCTGCCTTGCCGGGACCTTAATAACGGAGTACGAACGGCGGCGTTTAAAGACTATGCTTGAGTTCTGTACAGAGAAACACAGAAGACGAAGGCTCCAGCGTAATATGGTCTTAAGTAATATGATGGAGGAAGATAGAAGAGCAGAGCGCAGGAGGCAAACAAAACGACGGGTAAGTTTAGCAAGCATTAGCAATTAGCTGGTTGAATGCGTTATGTCTGTCTTAAGTTATGAGTTAGCATAGCCTACATAGGCGAATTGCAACAGACAATGAAGAAAATGTGTTGACAGTGGGGTGAACCAATCAACGTAGACCTAGGGAAAGGGAACGAAAAAAGTCCTCGCTCTAGACTAGGTACTGAAAGAGTTATAGCAACTACGGTCTGAGGAACTAAAAAATCCCCAACTTAGTCCAGTCGGATCACGCGAAAAAAGGGTTATAGGAACGTTAGGTTCTAGGAACTGCAAAAGTCCCTCCGGTCGGAAAGCGGCTCATGACACTGTTATGCTGATGAGATCAGGAAATCTCTGCAAACGAGCTGACTCATTTACACGCCCCCTTTATGTAATTGATCCCACCCAGTTGAAATGTATATAAACTACAATGTAAGATTTCCTTAGTTTTTAGACTTGACGAATGACTGCAGCTAGCAACAGCTTGTGTTTCTCAATAAAGAATCCTGCTGAAGATACCACCAAGTCTCCTGGTTTTCGCTTCTGAGTTTCCTACACTTTAGAAGAAAAAGTTCACAACACAATCCTAAAAACTGACAGTGTGAACGTAGCTAATTGCTGGAATTTTCTGTACAGCATCATGGCCAATGTAGTTTTTCATAATGAATTCCACTGTTAAACACAATTATTTTAAAACTAAGTTGAAAAAATGCAGGCTTATAGCTTCAACACAAGCAAATACTATTGAATGGCTGTCATTAAAGGTTTCTGACAAGTTATAGTTAAAAATCAATTTCCCTATGGAGAACATGAATGGCATTTTTACTGTTGCACTCTATAGTGTAGGCCTCTAGCTATTGATATGAATATTCCAACTTCAAAAGATATTTGCCCCTTATGGAAAAGAAACATGCCTGTTTCAGCTAATGATTATCGGTGTATTTTTGTTCATCTAAAATGAAACCCATGTTTGCTACTGGCGCACAGCAACAGTCTGTCAACATCTTTATGACCAAATCATCAAGAACTCCCA
>CM060603.1:3965000-3995000 GCA_030578255.1 Tiaroga cobitis | reverse complement strand
ATCCATCCTATCCTCTGTAGGATCCTCCGCATGGATGCTGTAGTTAATTCTTCCAAATGTTGCTAAAGAACTACATTGTTTGGTGGAAGAATAATGATTTGTTATCAATAAATTATTACATTGTTTTTTAAATCGAAACTGTACTCTGCTATGATGCAGAAATAGCTGTGCCAGTACAGTTGCCCTGAACTAAATTCATTTAAATGAATAACAACATATCAAATAACATTTCCGCAGCATAGAGTTAAGGATAAAAAATATAAATCATTGATGCATAAAATTAATCAGAAAGATAGATGTTGAGTAAAAGTTGTCCATAATGTGATGTTTGATATCTAGAATTACAGCACAGATCAGTGCATTAGAGTAATTATTTTCCAAAGCAAAGTGATTTGTGTGTGAGAGATGGAGAAAGGCCCAAATCCTGTAATCCTTCCATCTGATCAAAGTAATGAAAAAAGCTTTTTAAATAATTTAATGGAAAGTTCGAATTTCAAATAATAAGCAGCATTCTGAGCTTTAAATATATATATATATATATATATATATATATATACTGTATATATATATATACTAGATACAGCAGTGTGATAAACAGACTTGCGATTCAAGCTCACTGAATTATGGTGAAAGATGTAGCTATTGATCTAACTTTATAGTCTGTTGTTAAGTAAAATAACACCTCAGATTTTCACAACATGAAAAGCAGACATAACCCCAGTATTATTTCATATGAGCTTGAACCAAATGCTTTGAAGAAAAGATACTGTTATATATAACGCCATGTTGTGACGTGATAAGGCAACAAGCAAACGAAAGGTTATTTTCCATGTCAATCTGACATGAGACGGGAGATTTTGTCGATCGCTTGGTTTGCTTCTGCAATGCTATAATGTTAGGCACATCAAAACTGTTTTATTGTCATATTTGTGTTGCATGTATTATATCACATGAGGTAAACAGATATATTCGTGGCTTTCTATTTTCATTTAGAGCTGGAAAATCTGATTTATTCTAGTGAATCAGTTCATTTGGACGGTTCTTGCAAATTAACTGAATTTCATGCAATTTCGGGTATTTTTGTACCAAGGTTTAATACAACCCTGTTACTCATTAATTGAGGAAATAAAACATCTTTGATATAATTATAAATTATATTACTGGAGAAACGCCCCATATTTATCTGGTGTTTGGCAGGGAGTGCTGTGGCTTCACCCCTGGAGAATTGTCCTTCCCCTTTTTTATTGTTTACACTTGAGTATTTTTTTTTTTCATCCAATTTCTTCTTTTAAGACAGTGTATTTTACGCTGCTCAACTGATTGTAGGCAACTACTAGGCACTGGAATGTAATGAATGTTTTCATCTGATATTTCATGATGTGCGTAATACAATGTTTGTAAAGCCATCTCGACTGGCAGAGAAATGACTGACAGCAGGCAGATGTATATGTATTAATCATATGACTGTATTCCCAGAAAATACAGAAGAGGATCAAAATTGCATGTATTACCTCATACTACTCATCTAAAATTAAAACTAAGCCTGAGCATCTTTTTGAAACACAATTGTTATATGTATACTAAACCAGTTAGACTTCACTGCTATACTGGGCTGTTCTCGGTCTGAACAGGATTAATCATATTCTGGACCTGCTTTAACCCTCTGGGGACGGCAAACACACCGGTGCGTTTTGGCAGATTTTTTTCACATAGCAGAAAAATAGACTTAAATTACTCCATCATTTCTGGTCATACAGAGTTAAGAAATATTAAAAAATAAACTGTTAAATTTCTACTTTTTTATGTGCCCACCTACAATCGAAATAAAATATTCTGCTTTTGTAAAATAAAGAAATAAACAGGGTGTGCGTTCTGCTTCTCCGTGTCCGTGAACTTTTTTTCTGGAGCACGTCTCTAATCTTCAACAAAACTCAGCGAATTCACCCAGACATGAGCAATATATGTTTATGATCATTTAAGTTTGTACTTTTTTAAATGATCTAATTTAAAACTAAAATAAATATTCTCTGTTTATGTAATCTATATAAAAAGAGAGAGGTGTCAGCCATTCTCAATATCTTTTCTCTCAGCTCATTATTTTCCTAATGTGACACGCCCACGGAGAGCGCACACTATTCAAACGCTAATGATCTGAAGCACCACATTGAGACGTGTAAACGCCCACATAAACTCGGTAAACACACTATATTTAGTCAGATTAATGTACTGTCGTCTTGCGATGAGGAATAATCCTGGGACATTTACCTACCTCAGAACAAGTGCTGGTTTATTTTCACTTCGCGGAGCGAGCTGAGCTGTAAGTGTTTTATGCTTGTGCTTTGTTCTAATCGCGATATATAATAACGTTAGTGTCTGTACGCAAAAATTGCCTACTGTTTAAATTTGAATCATGTTTCTGTGTGTGTGTGTGTGTGTGTGTGACTAGTTTTGGATAGATTATAAAGTTTTAACTCTAAAATAGATGCCACAGGCCGGAGTGGCCGACTCACCACCACCCCTAATAGGTGTGTCACCTCGAGGAGCAAACCAGTGAAAAGGCAGGACAACAAAGTTAAAAGAATAAAAATCTTTGCTTTATTAAGTTAAGAACAAGAATATTAAGAGTCAATCGGCATATCTTCACTAGGCTTCAAGTGAGGGGAGGACCAGATAACGTATAATGATTCCTCTTCAGCGAATACTGAGCTCTAGGCAGATGGCCGCTCAGACAACAGAGCCAGGTAGGTGACGGGTAACGTATAACGACTCCTCTTCAGTGGATACTGGACTCTGGGCAGATGGCCGCTCAGACAACAGAGCTTCACAACGGAACAGCGTGGACCAGGTGGGTTCTCGAACAGCAGAGCTTTGATATTAGTCTTCTGATAGAGAACACATCAGAGTCTTTATCAGTATACAACACAATCGAATTGGTCGATCTCACCAGTGTGGTCTAGACGGCCTCCTCAGGACTTTCTGTCGACTCCGTTACTTTTCCCCAGAAAGCAGAGGGGACTGGAAAACCTCTCTGTATAACACCTCTTCGATAGTCGAAGCTCAGCCAAACTCACAATGCGTTTTCCACAATCCTCATTATTCATTCAAAGAATATATAACTCTTCACCCACTTGAATTGATAGGAGTCTTCACAATCTCTGGCCCACTCCCTGTATCCCTCCGAGTCCACCACAACACTGTTCTCTCATTCAGAATGGCTTTTATAACGCTCTCTCCTAATACATGTCCCAATCGCGGATCATACTCCCACGCGCCGCCACCTGACGTGAGTTTTCTCATCAAACCTCGCCCGCCGCCAAGATCTTCTCATAAGGAACCGGAACCGTTCTGGTGTTCGGCCGTCATTGTCCCCCAGGGGAACATATCCCCAAAAAGAAAAGTTCCGGCAAGACGCTTGTCACCCCGTGACATCGACATCAAATAAGCTTTTGTTAGCAGTTTCTGCTCATATGTTAAATATATAGTATGTTTTGTCAATAAACTAATCAACTAAGATGTTATAGTGTTTGTTCCAATAAAAGCTTTATCAAAATAATGAATCCTTAACTTTGAAATAAGTATGATAAAATGTATTGGCCTACTAAGACATTTATGGAAAAAGACTATTTTCTTTTCAAGATGTTTCCAACTCTAACTTTGAACCAATTCTGTAGAATGGCCCATATAACCTATTTGAACAGGATTTGTTTCCAGGTATGACTAAAAATGTGCTTTTGACTTTCATTTATATTTTGATTTTATATATATATATATATATATATATATATATATATATATATATATATATCGTCGCTGTCCGATGAAAACCGCGTATGTCCATTTTGCTGATTTTGAGATTTTTCGACGGATAGAATGTCCAGGTTCATTTCCGTATACAGTATGCTTCACATTATCTAAATGACCAATGAAAAGTTGTGAAATCATGTCATCTGATTTCCTCGTATATCCATTTGCTGTCAAAGCTGTCAATCACGCCGCGTATCTCCCGCCCTGTGGAGGCATCTCGCCGGTCTCGGGAAGTTCGTCTCTGGAAGCTCAGCATTGGATAGCCGAATAGCTAACACTGTGAGGTAAAGTATCAGCAAACGTTTGTTTTTGACAACTGTTCTGAAGTTTATTATATATTCACAACTGTTATTTACCAGTAAATGGTCTAGATGAAGTAATTGTCCACAGGCTAACTTAGTTCTTCACAGATTAGCTTGCTTGCTAGTATGTAAATAAACTTGGTCTCATTGATAAGATTTATATTTATTTTATTTTTTTTGTCAAACTGATCAAATTATAGCGGAGCAGAGGGATGATTTATAACGACAACTTTTGATGAATTTATGAGAAATCTACAGACGCAAACAGACAAAGTGTAGTAAAATAAAGACCTAAATGTGTATTTCAGACTTTTTTTCACCACAAGTCTGAAAGAAGACATGTTATTGAAGACAAATATCCCAAAATCTCAAAATTGACTGGTGAAAAAAAAAACGATGTTTTTGCCTGCCGTGTCTCGCCTCAATAAACTGAGCGTAGCCTATTCATCTGTCATCTGAAACGCGACTTGGTCATTCTAATTAATGATCGGAAGAACGCGTATCGACCACCGTTACTGTAAAATATGCACGTATGTCCATTTAAACTCGATTTTGGTCAAATGTGGATTATATCATTACACTGGCAAGAATATGGTTACATTTAAAGATGACCAAGTATGACGACGCTACGTTCAACTGCTGTGAAATTACGGTGTTTTTTTCACTTCCTGAAAAGTAACCGTTTTGGAAATACGTGAGTTTCATCGGGCAGCGACGATATATATATGTATGTATGTATCAGTGATGCGCGGGTTGATCCAAAATGAGCGGGTGCCTGCGGTCACCCGCGGTCACCCGCAGTTACGAGTCATCCAAAAATATTTTTAATGATATTCGGGTCGCGGTCGGTCGGGTCGTTTGAAAAAAGATGCAAATTAAACCTTTGTATTTATATAGTAGCCTACTAGACATAATTTTCTATGAAATATATTTGCCTACACTTTATTGGCTGAATAACTGGCACGAAGATGACACACAAGCTCAGTCAACAGTTCTCGGTTTTGTAGCTACTGGTGATCCGAGAACCACTGTACCTGTGCGTTCGGTAGTACGCGGATGCGCAGGATCAGCTGCTCGTGCTCATCACTTCTCTCAGCAGTGGCACCAACATGTCTCAATTCAGTGAACTGTTCCTGGAGTAAAATATACTTCGGGATATTGGTTCATTTCGATTCGGAGGGACTGTCAGGCATGTCTGAAAGTGAGTAACTTTAGTACATTACATTTACATTTATTCATTTAGCAGACGCTTTTATCCAAAGCGACTTACAAATGAGAACAATAGAAGCAGTTAAACTAACAGTAGGACAACAATACGTAAGTGCTATAACCCCTCTCAGTTTAATTTTAGTGCAGTTTTTTTTTTTTTTTTTTTTTTTTTTTTATAGAATAGAAGAGAAGAGAAAGTGTTGCTGAATCAAGTGCTGCCGAAAAAGATATGTCTTCAGCAGTTTCTTGAAAGTGGCTACTGACTCAGAAGCTCTGGTTGAGTTAGGCAGATCATTCCACCAACAGGGAACAGCCATTGTAAAGGTCCGAGAAAGAGATTTTGTGCCTCTTTGAGATGGTACCACAAGACGACATTCGCTAGCAGAGCGCAGGTTTCTGGATGGCACATAAGTCTGAAGTAATGAGTTTAGGTAAGAGGGAGCAGTGCCAGTGGTTGTTCTGTAGGCAAACGTCAGTGCCTTGAATTTAATGCGAGCGGCAACTGGCAACCAGTGCAATTGTTTGAGGAGAGGAGTGACGTGTGCTCTCTTCGGCTCATTGAAGACTACTCTGGCTGCAGCATTCTGGATCAATTGTAGAGGTTTGACAGAGCAAGCTGGAAGACCAGCCAGGAGAGCATTGCAATAGTCCAGTCTGGATAAAACAAGTGCTTGGACAAGGAGTTGTGTGGCATGCTCTGTAAGGAAGGGCCTGATCCTCCTAATGTTGTGCAAAGCAAATCTGCAGGACCGGGCAGTTCTAGCAATGTGGTCTGTGAATTTCAACTGATCATCAATTACAACCCCAAGGTTCTTAGCTGACCTTGATGGAGTTATGGATGACGAGCCTAGCTGAATGGAGAAGTTGTGATGAAGTGTTGGGTTGGCCGGGACCACAAGTAGCTCTGTCTTCGCAAGGTTTAGTTGAAGGTGGTGGTCCTTCATCCAGCCAGAGATGTCTGTCAGGCAGGCTGAGATACGAGCAGCTACCGTCGGATCGTCAGGCTGGAATGAGAGGTAGAGTTGCGTGTCATCAGCGTAGCAATGATAGGAAAAGCCATGTTTCTGAATCACAGATCCTAGTGATGTCATGTAGATGGAGAAGAGGAGTGGTCCAAGCACTGAGCCCTGAGGCACCCCGGTAGCTAGATGTTGGGTCTTAGACGCCACACCTCTCCACGACACCCTAAAGGACCTACCTGAGAGGTAAGACTCGAACCATTGGAGTGCAGTTCCCGAGATGCCCTTCATCTTTAGGATTGACAGGAGGATCTGGTGGTTAACTGTGTCAAAAGCAGCAGACAGATCCAGCAGGATGAGGACTGAGGATTTGGAAGCTGCTCTTGCCAGTCTCAGAGCTTCAATTACTGAGAGCAGGGCAGTCTCAGTTGAGTGTCCGCTTTTGAAACCAGACTGATTGTCGTCCAAGAGGTTGTTCTGTGTAAGAAAGGAGGAGATCTGGTTGAAAACAACTCGTTCAAGTGTTTTCGCGACAAATGGAAGAAGAGATACCGGTCTGTAACTTGTTAGATGTGCTGGATTTAGATTGGGTTTCTTAAGCAGTGGGGTTACTCGAGCCTGCTTAAAAGCTGTGGGAAAGGTACCAGTGTGAAGAGAGTTGTTTATGATGTGCGTGAGTGTGGGTACAACTGAGGAAGAAATGGCTTGAAGTAGATTAGTGGGGATAGGATCAAGCGGACAGGTAGTAGGGCGATTGGAAAGGAGGAGTTTAGAGACTTCCGCCTCTGAAAGTAGAGAGAAGGAGGGTAGAATGTGTGCGTTTGTTGGTAAAATGTGTGTGTCAGTTTGTGGATTGGTAAATTGGCCGCTGATGGTGGTTGTTTTTTCTATGAAGAATGTGGCAAAATCATCAGCTGTTAGGGTTGATGAAGGAGGAGGAGGAGGAGGGTTAAGAAGAGAGGAGAAGGTTTTGAAAAGCATGCGAGAGTCAGAAGAATTGATCATTTTGTTGTGATAGTAAGCCATTTTAGCAGTAGAGATATTAGCAGAGAAGGAAGAGAGAAGGGATTGATAAAGACCCAGGTCTGTCGAATCTTTCGTTTTGCGCCACTTCCTCTCTGCACCCCTGAGTTTAGTACGATGTTCGCGAAGAATATCAGTTAACCAGGGGGCAGAGGGTGTGGCGCGGGCTGGCCTGGAGGAAAGGGGACAGAAGTTGTCCAAGCAGGATGTTAAAGTGGAGAAAAGAGTATCAGTTGCACAGTTAGTATCAAGTGTTGAGAGCTGATCAGGTGGAGGAAGTGTGGATGAGACCAAAGAGGATAGGTGAGAGGGTGAAAGTGAGCGTAGGTTTCGTCGAAAGGTGACCTGTGGAGGAGTGTGTGTTGTATTCTGAGGCAGGTTGAGGTTGAGAGTGAGGAGGAAGTGATCTGAGGTGTGCAGTGGAGTGACCAGTGTATTGTCCGTAGAGCAGTAGCGCGTGTAGATGAGGTCCAATTGGTTACCTGATTTGTGAGTAGCCACAGTAGATACTCGTTTGAGGTCGAATGATGCAAGCAGGGTGTGGAAATCAGCAGCCTGAGGTTTTTCTAGGTGGATGTTGAAGTCTCCAAGAATTACAAGAGGAGTACCATCTTCTGGGAAGGATGAGAGTAGCACATCAAGCTCCTAGTATCTTGTGGATCAGCACTGACGCAAGACGCGAAATGTTTCGAACGATTCAGTTCGATTTAGTGTACTGGTTCGACCGGTTCACTAAAAAGAACCGGTTCAAAAGAAAGATTCGTTCACGAACCGGCCATGTCTATGTAGGGTATCGGCGTTGTCCGGATGACCCATTAAATTGTTGATGTCAAAATGCTCCTAACCTCTCTAACTCTGGTCCATAAATATGGCCTAGCACCGCATAGTCTGAATACAACTTTGTGTGTCCCACGCATGCAGATTCACCCCGGAAGACATTCCAACACACACTCTCTCAAACACACACACAGAATGGGGTGTTCTGTTACAATACTGAGTTATTGCCCCCCCCCCCCCCCCCCCCCTCGAGGAATGTCCCCCCGAGAGTGTGATTTCTCCTAATTCTTGCTGAGAAGGAGAAATGAACCCTGTGTAATCCGTATATATATATATATATATATATATATATTCCAGATATATATATAACCATGTGACAAAGGGGTGTTATAAGAAATCTTGAAGGTTCTTTCTCTTAAAACACACAAGAACCTTTCTCCAATGTCATCACTGAAGGACATGTAACCAGATGTATTTGATGTGTTTTTGTGTGTGTCTGTTTGTCCATGTCACATTGGAATGGCTATGATTTTGTCGTAGCCTAAAGTGAATTGTAAATGCCTTCATTATGCATTTTAAATATAACTGTATATTCCTTTAACTTTTACATAGCGCTCAGTAGAACACTCGTGGTGTGAACAACGCGAATATGCATAAAAAGAAAGTGTATTTCTGATAAGTTTTACTATCATTGAAGATTGAAATGTCTTTAGACTGTAACCCCTCCCCACACACACACACACACACACACACCTAAGTTTATTGCTCTTAGACAAAGAGTAATAAAAACTAAATTCCCGCCTGTGACTTCCAACCCTCCGATTGGCCAAGCCGACAGGAAGAGGCTGGATTTCTCCGAGGTGATAAATATTGGCGCGCCACACACTCTCCCACTCTCTCGTACCTCACCTCCGTGATTTCACCATGTAATCCTCTCTCGTGATCCCCGCCCCGGGGATCTTTTCTGTTCTTTGTTTTGTTTCGTTGAGTTTTGTTTTCTGTGTTCGACTCTGTTTACTTCCACGAAGAGAAATGAACTTAGTCTGAATTATTCTTTTGGTAACTTTACATCAAAGACCTTTTAGGCTTTAAAATTGCGCGCTCTCCGGACACACCCGCACACCACGTGACGCTCCAACGCCACACGTGCGCGCTCCTCGGACGAGCCGCAACCACGTGACGCTCCAACGGAACACACAAGACACGCAGCTCACTCACGCAGCCGTGTTCGGCCACATAAGAACCAAAATGCAAGGATTCGTATCGAGTCTTCAGAGCAGTAAGATTGTGTTTTTCCGGGTGTCTCTCAATGGTCTTAAAGTCTGTAATTTGCCACTGATACCTCCAGTCTCTCTCCATCTCTCTCTCCCTGTTTCTTTCACTCTCAGATCCTTTTAGTGTTTTGTTCATTGTCGTTGTATTGTGTTTGTAAATACATGTATTCCTTGTAACGCTTAGCAACCGTATACGTAGTTTTCCTTATTAAATTCACTATATTCTAGGGCTGTCAGTTAAACGCGTTATTAACTGCGTTAACGCAAACCCATTTTAACGGCGTTAATTTTTTTATCGCGCGATTAACGGTCTTTTTGGCCTAGCAAACTTTGTAGTTTTTTTTCCACATGCTTTTGCAACAGGACGCGGCATGCGCGGCGCTGCGCTATGAAACCCATTCATTTCAATGGCTTGCGCCGCGCGAGGACGTTTTGAAAGCGCAAGCGGATCTAGCTAGACCGGAAACAAAACAACAGGCACACCGCACACACTTATTTGGGCTTGCGAGCCGGATGCGCGAGCGCGAATCTCTCTGCTCGCGCGCGGAATGTAATGTGCCGAGCACGAATCTCTCTGCTCGAGTCGCGCGCTCTCAGATACACGCTGCTCTCAGATACACGCTGCTCTTGTAAGAATTTTCTCTGGGCTCGCTCAGAGAATATGTACCTGCACTTAAAAGGTGTTCAGTGCAATCGCGAATCTCTCCTCTTCCCCAGCTAACAATTTTAGGTTATAAGAACGTTTTCATAACGTTCCCATTAAGTTTTAAAAACGTTATTTCTGAATGTTATAGGAACGTTCAAAACGTCCAGTTTTGAGTGGATGACGAGCGCGAGACGCCGAAATGGATGCCAATAAGATTCTGAATGGAAAGTTTACTTTTAAAAAGTTGCCAAATGGTTCCATTGACAAGACCAAAGTGATCTGTGTGTTTTTTCGTTGTGAACTGATCATCATCGCAGCACCTCCAGTCTGAATACCACTTGATGATGGCCAAGCACACACACACACACACACACACACACACACACACGCACACACACTCACACACAGCTGATGCGAATTCTCCGCCCCCTCATCAATATCAGGACCTAGCCAGTATTTCTTTCACCCTTTTATTGATGGACAGTGTTACATTGTGTGAGAGATTATTTGCTCCAAGTGTGAATGTTTTAGTGTGAAATTGTGCAAATGTTTTTTATTGAAAACAATATTGGCATATACTGTTCAAAGCAAGCCGATCCACTTTTCCATGTTGATAAGAGCATTAAAATGAGAAAAAAATAATGGGACAAAAAGAAATCAAGAGACATTTAGAATAGATAAAAATGTGCGATTAAATGCGATTAATCGCGAGTTAACTATGACATTAATGCGATTAATCGCGATTAAATATTTTAATCGTTTGACAGCACTACTATATTCATTCATTGATTCTGATTGTATGCTCATTTTCCAGTCCCTTTAAGTGTCAAAGGTCTTATAGCTACAGGCTCACAAATTAAAGATACTTTACAGAGTATTTGCTTATAGGGCAGGAAACCCCATTCTTGTGGCCACAGAATTGCGTTTCCTGAAATCCTATAAAGTAGGATCAACCACAAATATCATTCTGACAATTGAGCTAATTTTAACCTGTCTATAAAATATCTGTACCTCGGTGGTTGATCATAATCCCTTGTGGTTAAAATCTGATGTATAGATATGAACGCAGACGCAGGTAACATATCATCCCCCTCGTTGGGCGATTTAACATGTTTAAGTATCTGGTTCAAACCCGTATGAATAATTATTAATTATGAATTATTAATTATTGAATACATATTCCCCAAAACTACCCCAGATACCTTACATCTATGATCACCGCAGAGAGATGGAGGCGGCAAGAGAAAAGGTGAAGACTGGGGAGTGGAAGCTCCGAAATAATTATTATGATTGATGACTTTGTTATGTGTACGTCTTCTTGCGATGCTGTGTTGTTACACGTCTATGGCCCAATGACGCTACGATGAGCATTTACTACTTTAAAAAAATGCGGTCAGGAAGCGGGTCGGGTACAATATCTTCAATATCTAATACTGTACTTTTTTTGCGGTCCGAGTTGCGGGCGGGTTAGTTGAAAACGTCGGTCAGGTGCGGGTTCTTTATACATTGACCCGCGCATCACTGGTATGTATGTATGTGTGTGTGTGTATGTGTGTGTGTGTGTGTGTGTGTATATTGTCCTTGCATTCTTTCTTGTGTGACACACCTGAATGAAAGGCTCATTATTATGCGGGTCTTTGTCTTCTCAGGTGAGAACCACCTAGTTATTCACAATGGGGTTGGGCCGTTCACGCCCATTCGCATATTGCCTTGGCTAACAAAAAATGTTTTTCACAATTTAAAAGAATCTATCCACAAGTTTCCTACGTCCCATGAGGCCTTGCGTCAAAAGTGGGTGCGTCTTCCGGTTCGAAGTAAACAAGCGAAACGTGACACTCATTCATTCATTCGACTATCGATTAATCATTAATATTTATACTAAAATGTATTATTTAATTTGTTTAACTTTTTATCAATTACAAATGCAATGAAAATACAAAAATACAGCGTGTTTTTCCACGATGAGTTCTTTATTACAAGATCAACTTGTGGCAGTTAAACTGGACATTCGGTTATGGCTAAACTTGAAGATATGCGCTGCGGTGCTCTGGACTGCCGGTGCGAGTCGGCGTTTTTTAAACAGAGACCCTTGTTTGTTCCTAAATAGTAATAAAAAAGAATCATGTTAAATAAAACCGAAATCGCGATACTCAGATCCACGGACCTGTGTCGCGGTCAGGGAAGGCAGAATCACGATACGCCCTTCCCACTCCCAGAGATATCCTTCCCGTCCAGATCCAATATAGCTACCATATCTCTACTATTTGTATTATTTGAAGTTAACATTATAAAATTTGTAGACCTACACCACAAAACTAGTTGAGGATAAATTATTTAAAATTGGGCGATTCCAGCATTATGGACGTGACATTTGCAGTCAAAATATAAATTCTCCGAAAATGCATTTAGGCCATTGAAACCTCGGTTTATATATCATATCATATCATATCATATCAATAAAAGAGTCCAGACATTAGAAATATATAGCACATGCATTTTGTATTTAATATGAGGGAAATACACGAGGGTGACACAAAAAAAAACTTTAACTTTTTGAAAGCACTGAGCCTTTATTTAAAGTTAATTTCGTTTTGTATTAATTGTATCTTAATTTCAATCAATGTTTCATCAACAATTTACCTGGATTTAATAAATAATAAGTAGCGGTAAATATAGCAGACAATAATCAAGACACGGAGGCGCTGGCGCCTGAACTGCAGCTCGTCTCATAAATGAACCGAAACTCAGCGTCTACTTGCCTTACAGACCTGAGAAATATATATATAGCCTATATTATATTAGATATACTATGAAATGTTTACTGTGTGTCATTCATGTTCTGAATATGTTGCTTCACAGTAGCCTTCACTTAAAATCTTTAGTCCAAGATTGTTGGATAATACAATTTGCCACTGAATTAGTTTAGTCCGGTTATAGGCCTATGTACAACCGCGAACAGCACATGTTGTCCCTGAGCTCCGTAACGACATCTCTCATAAAGGTTTGCGACTTATTTTAAATAGTAAAATATTATCTGAAAAACACCTAGCCTCTTCGCTAAATAGCACACAAAATACCATTGGTATGCTACTTCCGCCGCCTGACCGGAAGTTGCACCCACTTTATTTTTTACAGTAGCGCCCCCCGGAAACAGGTGGATTGTGTTATGTCAATGATTAGGAAGGATGATTTTCAGATCATTTTGAAGCAAAAACTCTAGGCCACAACTTCCATTAGTCAAAAGTCTTGTGGACACATATTTAGGATGGCATATTTATTTTGTGGCCTTATTTCAAAAACTTACATTTTTAGTTTTATCAATAACCATGCATAAACAATATTCTCTCAAAAATACAAACATGTACATTAGGGGTGTGACGAGACGCTTATCTCACGAGACCAGACGAGACACGAGATTAGGTTCACGAGAACGAGACGAGACGAGATTTTTGCACAATTTATCAGAAATCCACAATGACAAAATTCATGACTGGAAAAATAGTATGCAGGTGCATTTTGCAATGTTTAACTAATAATCTTCTAATGCATGTCATTTCAGGTCTACTTTATTAATATGAATGATCAAATGCATTAAAAGAAAACAATATACAAGCACTGTAAAAGGTTTTTATTGACTGTCTTTTCTCCTGTATGATTTCACATTAGTCTCTTCAGACCTTACTGTACATTACACGCTTTCAGAACTTTGATTGAGGCTGTGTGTAACCTCCTAACTGAACTCCTTGAAGTTTTAAGTGCAAACAATAAGTGCAAGTGCAACCATAATCAAAGTTAGCACACAGACTCTTTATAATTGTTTTGAAATTGCTGTTTTATTTTGCACCGGCAGTTATAGGGTTAATGCGGTGAGTTCGGAAAAGGCCGGGTAGAGAGAAACGAGGCTGGTGGCTGGTGTGTGTGTCTCTACAGTTGTTCTTGCGTTCCGATTATAAGTTCAGAAACAGAGCCTCCCTTGTCTGTTGTCCTTAAGACATTACACTACTCTCTCAATATTCGAAGTGCAAACAGAGACCATAGCTGCAAATAAACAGTCCAGAGATGGGTATTTGGAGACGGACTATTGTATGTATGCGGCCTAATTTGTGCGCAATGCACATTAGGGAGCTTGTGTTTTACTTTCACTTTCGTGATCGTGTGTACTCTGTGTATAGGGATCAGCTGTGCTGAGCGCGCATTCTAAGATAAGACATTTATCAGACGTTTAGTCTATGTTGCGCGACGAATCCTCCGCCATCGTCACGCGATCAGTGAACTGTGATTCGTGCTGCACTGATTGCAACGGCAACCAGGGCTGTCACTTTTTATTCGATATTCGAATATGCATTCGAACATGACGTGAAATATCCGTAATCGAACTATAAATAAACTAACCGGTTTTTAAAGTGCCATGTTTAGCGCAATTTTTACAGTCTATGATTAGACCGTTTGTTTTTCATTTTATTGTTTGCCATCTCATCCAGTAGCGGGCACTCTAAACGTATTGTAGCGTAAACTCATGACCAAATCAAGCGAATAATAGCCAATAGCCACCCTGTTTTGAAAATGGAAGATAACGCACAGAACGGCCAGCCTGAGCGGACAATTTCTACCCCAACTCATCTAAAAAGTAGTGTCTGGAAATGGACAATCCGATTGATGAATCCGAACATGAACATGTTTACATGAACGATACATAAAGTAATGTGCGCGTTATATGTCACAAGATTCAAATCCGAATTGATTTTTTGACATGCGCACACTGCACGAATATGCCGCTGTTCGCGCATAACTATTCTCCTCTATTGGTTCTTTATTTGTTTTAAACAGCAGACTTGATATTTATCCGTCTCTGGTCATGATTTGGAGACGATGAGCATGATTTGCCGTGCTGCTTGCCTGCTTATATTGATCACGCAGTAAAACCCTGCGCCCAAAACCAGTCGTCCGTGGATGATAATCTGAAACAAGCGCTGGTGGGACGTTGTCCTGCTTCACTTCACAGACGCTGAGTGAAATAAGAATTTTTTAATAACGGAACACTCATTTATGACACTCTATTCAACAGGAAGAACAGCTCGCTCCGTGCGTAATACGTCATTGCACATGCGCAGTCCTTTTAGTTTCGTAGATATTCGAATATATTCGAATACATTGCTTGATATTTGATATCCGTTCGAATTTGATTTTTCTCAAAAGTGACAGCCCTAACGGCAACTCGTGCTGGATGAGCAGAGCAGACTTTTACATTAGTTTATGGTTTTCATTTTTTTTATAAAAACAGCAAAACGATAGTTTAGGCGAATACGAGCGTAGCGGTGGAATATTCTATGGTAATCTCACCCTCACGCTCAGTCATGGCGATATCGCCAGACAGCTTTTCACTCGACGGGAAATCTCGTCACAGTTTAGTCTCGCGAGATCTCGTAGCACGAGATCTCGTCACACCCCTAATGTACATACATGTTGCTCACATATTATGGTAGCCCTGTTTGTGCTAAATAGAGTTTAATTTCACCTGTGCCATTAATATGTTTATAAGCAACTGAAAATAACACACATGTCAGGGCATGTCAAAACATCTCAAGGACCCCAAGAACACCTTAGACCCCTTAGACCCCCCTCTGGGGACCAGAAACGCGCCGGCGCGTTTTGCTCGTTTTTTTTCACATAGCATAAAAATAGACTTAAAGTACTACCATAATTTCTGTTCATATAGAGTTAAGAAATATGAGAAAATAATCTGTTAAATGTCTACTTTTTTATGTGCCCACATACAATCGAAATAAAATATTGTGCTTTTGTAAAATAAAGAATATAAACAGGGTGTGCGTTCTGCCTCTCAGTCACCGTGAACTTTTTTCCTGGAGCACGTCTCTAATCTTCAACAAAACTCAGCAAATACTATTCACCCAGACATGAGCAATATATCTTTTAAATTGAGTTTGTACTTTTAAATGATCCGATTCAAAACTAAAATAAATATTCTCCGTTTATGTCATCTATATAAAAAGAGAGACGTGTCAGCCATTCTAATTATCTTTCTCTCAGCTCATTATCTCTGGTAATGTGACACGGCCACGGAGAGCACGCGCTATTCAAACGCAAATATGTGAAGCACCACATTGAGACTCGTTAACACCCATAAACTCTGAAAACACACTATATTTATTAGTCAGATTAATCTACTGTCATCTTGAGCGGCTATGAGGAATAATCCTGGGACATTTACTTACCTCAGAACAAGTGCTGGTTTATTTTCACCACGAGGAGGAGCAACAGATTCAGCTGAGAAGTGTGTAAGTGTTTTATGCTTGTGCTTTGTTCTAATCGCGATATAGAATAACGTTAGTGTTTGTAAACGGAAAAATAGCATACTGTTTAAATGTGAATCATGTTTCTGTGTGTGTGTGTGTGTGTGTGTGTGTGTGTGTGTGTGAATGAATGAATGAATGCACAGATACGCACTGTTATAGACGAAATAAAAGACATTTTGTTGACTAGTTTTGGATAGAGTATAAAGTTTTTACTCTAAAATAGACATCAAATAAGCTTTTGTTAGGAGTTTCTGCTCATATGTTAAATATATAGTATGTTTTGTCAATAAACTAATCAACTAAGATGTTATAGTTTTTGTTCCAATTGCTATATCAAAATAATGAATCCTCAACTTTGAAATATGTATGATCAAACTAAGACATTTATGGAAAAAGACAATTTTCTTTTCAAGATGTTTCCAACTCTAACTTTGAACTGAAATAAAACCTTGTCTATATGGTGAAGGGTGTGTGATAGATGTGTCCAGACGTATGCGCCCTGTATTTTAAAGAAGAACATTTAATTATTTGCGATACATTATTCATTCACAAAGAATCCAAGGACATTATTCATGTCCCTAAAGGTTGGAGTTTTCCTCATTTTTTTATTATGGCATTACGATTTTCTATTCCTCTTTTTAGTCAACTTTAGCATGGGTGTGTTCACTTCTTCTAAGCAGTGTGTGTGTGTGTGTGTTGTAAATAAATCCAAACATTCTAAAAGCCTTTTTTTTTTAAATCTCCTCATTCTTTCTGCAAGGCTCTTCATAATGATATGGCCTGATAGCACCTAATAGGGCCATTATGGGAGGGTCTTTGTCTTTCTCAGGTGTGAAATGGATACATATTAATGAGAGATCAAGCCTCCTCGCATAAAGCTTTCTCAAACAAAACACGTCATACACATTCTAAAAGACTTTATTGTCTTATCTGAATGAGTAGTCAGGATGATTCTCACATAGTTTTGGAGCAAATATTCTAGACTATGTGATACAAGTTTCAAAAGTCTTGTGAAGAAATAATCAATATGTGTTTTGTGGCCTTATTTCAGACACTTTAAGTTTTAGTTTTTTCAATAACCATGCATAAGCAATATTCTCTCAAAAATACAAACATGTACATAATTGTTGCTAAGATATTACGGTAGCCCAGTTTGTGCTGTATAGAGTGAATTTACACCTTTGCCATTAACATGTTTATAAATAACTGAAAAAAGCACAAATGTCAGAGCATGTCAGAACATCCCAAGGGCCCCAAAAACCCCTTGGTCCCCAGAGGGTTAAAGACAAAACTAACAATAAGGCTGTTTTTATTAACACTACATTATGCATTAGTTAAGAAGAACTAGCCAAGAACAGAACGTCTTTACAGCATTGATTAATCTAAATAATCTAATCTATTAACATTAAATAGTGCATTAACATTATCTGATGCATTAGTTAACATGTATAGGTGATGATCAACACCTCTTTATAACATTTATTAACTAAAATACAAATAAATTAGTCATTTCTTCCTCCTGAGAAATGTTGTTTTGAGGTGAGATTGGTTGGAAACAGCAATGCAATCTAATGGATGAATCTTTGATGTACAAATGCAAGTATATTTCTGTTCAAAAACGTTTTTGTTTTTTTTGTACATTCCTGTAAAGTGGAATCTATGATCGTGGGCTCTTTACTAAATAAAAGTGTTATGATACGGCTGGACCTTTTTATAATGTGAAATTAAGTATTATGTAGCCTAAAGGGCATTAAGTCATGTAAAATAAATCTTTTAATGTTAAACATTGTATAAACAACCAAAAACAAAAAGGAATTAATGTTGTAAAGATGTATTTTTTGTATACAAGTTACAACCACACAACACTAATTACTTTAAACATTATATAAATTAATACATAATTAATTAGTTTGTCTTCTTTCTGTTTTTACTTTAATGCAGTGCTGTGGTTAAATTGCTTATTATCGTGCATATTACTAGGATATTTGCTGTTTATTAGTACTTATAAAGCACATATTAATGCCTTATTCTGCATGACCATATTCTACATCCCTTAATCTAAACTTAACAATACTAACTATTAATAAGCAGTAATTAGGAGTTTATTGAGGCAAAAGTCAGTTAATAGAGAATTGGACCATAATCTAAAGTGTGACCAATGAGCTCATTATTGAACAAATTTCTTCAAATAAACCACAAAATAGTGAAATAAGAATTAAGGGCAAAATAGCAGAATTAATTTTCTTTACGCAAAATATGATTTGTGTTGTTTTTTACAGACCCGTGTGATCTGAATCTCACTTGTCAAATATCAGTTATTTGTAGTCGGATATCAGCGATTAGTGTATTGTTTTGAAGTTTTGAAGTGCAACATTAAATCCATGTTCATTCACGGCACAATGTTTCTCCTGGTTCCCACGTCAGCGCTGTTTGATCTAATAGAGATCTACGGTTAATAACAGTGATGTTATTACTCGCAGCGATGTTATTACTTCAGTGGTGAATTCAAATGTTTCCTTCACTGGATCTCTCAGCACAGTGTCGCTTGATCTCCGTGCTGCACAGATGTTGCTGGTCCGAACTGATAAATGGTCCGTTAAGCACAATATAATGAGTAGCGCAGTTTCGTTCCGCTTTCATTACGTTTGCCATTTGATGTTGCGCAACGTTGTGGTGGTCGCGCCAGCGCGGATTTTGTCTGCAGGAAAAATGGTCCTAGGAATCGTTCAGGTTGTATGCGTACCGAACCGGAAGCCTCGTACCGAACCGGTTCAATAATTACGTGTACCGTTACACCCCTAATTTACATATATCCGAGTCCTGATCGGGAGGTAACGTCTAATTCCGATCGAGTCTGAAACCACGTGATCGGGCCCGATTTCCGATCGCGTGATCGGATCGGGACATCCCTAGAACTGAGTAATATACATGTTCTTACTACAGGGTTAGGATTAGGGTTTGGTTGAGGGTCAGTTGCATGTAATTATGCATAATTTACTACAATAGTAACTACAACATATGTAACAGTGACACTGTAAAATACAGCGTTACCCATTGTTAATGTATGTACTATAATCAAAGCTGACAATGAATGGAAAACTTGAGCTCATCTGTCCTGGAGCTTATTTTACTGTACGAAAGCAGAGCATTAGACAGTGCATTACAAACATCAATGATCTCTGTGATTTATGCAGGACAATAATAAATAGGCGGTCAAAAGACTGGATTAATTAAGATTTTTTTTATGTTTTTAAAAAATAAGTCTCTTCTGCTCATCAAAGGCAGCTTTTATTTGATAACAAATACAGTAAAAACAGTTGAATATTATTGGAGTTTAAAATAACTGTTTTCTATGTGAATATATGTTTTGTAACATTAGAAATGTTGAATACATTTTATTAAAGATCTTACCTCAAACTTTTAAATGGTAGCGTATCAATGTTTCCACCAATATCTGAACTGTTTTCAACATTGATAATGATCAGAAATATTCATAATAAATCCTCATATTAGAGTGATTTCTGAAGGATCATGTGACACTGAAGACTGGAGTAATGATGCTGTAAATTCAGCTTTGATCACAGGAATAAATTACACTTTACTGTATATTCACATAGAAAACAGCTGATTTACACTGGAATAATATTTCACTGTTTTTACTGTATTTATGATCGAAGACACTCTTGCAAAAACATAACTATTCCAAACTTTTGCTCGCCAGTGTAGACGTTCGTAAGAATGTATTTAATAATAATAATAATAATAAACGTTATTTTATATAGCGCCTTTAAAGCAGCTTCTCAAGGCACTTTACACAAAAATACAAAGAGAAAAATAAATAATAATAAAAGTAAAAAATAAAAAATAAAAAAAAAAGAACACACTGGAATACAAAATAATTAAAACCATTAGGAAAAAGCCAACCTAAAAAAGTGAGTTTTTAGTGTGGATTTAAAAATGTTTCGATTTTGTGCATCTTTAATATGAAAAGAGTCTAGGAGCATAGCAAGAGAAAGTGTGAGTTATCTAGACTCAAACAAACACAGAAATGCATGAATTAGTCTTGGTGTACGCATGACTTGCAACTTCATCAGTGATTCTGAATGCAGGTTTCCTACCTTCACTGCAGTCCGTTCCCCGATAGCCGGTTTCAGAGCAGTCGCACTTCGGCTGGCCGTCCACACGCCTGCACACGCCTCCGTTCAGGCACATGTTGTCGGATCCGCAGAGCTCAGCGTCGACTCCGGCACTGTTCATGAGGACTGGCTCAGACCCGTTCACCTCCAGCGCTGTTATCCAGCCCGTGAAGGGAGCGTGATCCTTCACAGTGTCCGATGTCAGCGGTAGCGACTCAGGAGGAATCCCGCCTAAAAACAAGTGACTGAAGACGGTCATATCCCGGCGTTTGGACTTAACCTCCACACACTTCCTCTCCTCATCAACGACGAGGGTGGTGTTTCTGAAGTTCCTCCTGATGGTGACCGAATGCCACTGGTTGTCGCTGATGGGAACATCTGAGAGCACGCAAGCCGGCTCGGCACAGAAAATGGAAAAGCACAGTTGGAGTTTCCCCGTGTGTATGTGCAGCTCGAGGAAATCGCAGAAGCCTTCGTCGTCAAAGTACACCAGGAGGCCCTTCAGACTCTTGGTTTTCACGCTGAAGCTCATCTGACTCTCACAGCAAGCGTTCCACATGGGAAACGAGGCCCACTGTCCGTCTGACCCCGTAAAACTGAGAGCGGCCCCGGCGTCCAGCGCACACACCAGCAGCCCGACCCACAGAACACCATGAATCATGATGAGCTTATATCTTAGGGTGTGTTCACACTTGGACCTGTCTATGTCTAATAGTTTTGTAGACAAGTCTTTAATGCATGTGTCTATACGAAAAAAGGAAAATAAACCTTTCTAGCCTGATATTTACTGGAGAAAAACGTGGCAACTAGCCAAATCTCTTTTATATATTTCAGCATCTGTATAAATCATCACGGATGAGAACATATTCCACATTATTGTCCATATCAAGTCATCTTCATTTATATAGCGCTTTTAACAATGGATTGTTCCAAAGCAGCTTTACAGAGATAAACATATAATTTAGGTAACAGATTGTTTTGGCTTTATAGCGGTTCTTGAATAATGTTATTTCCAGCTAAAGTTAGTTTTGATTGATTCACCTCCGTCGAAATGATCATTTGTTATTAAATTAGGGGCCACTAAGACGACGCCGTTCTCTCTAACAGACTTTAAACGCGAACCTGTGATTAACGCTGACGGCGTTCACATGCGCATTAACAATTGATTCTATAGTTATGTGCTTTTGAAAATATGTGCGCAGGTTTGTAATTCATACAACCCATGCCTAAACAAACTACTTGTCTTGCCTATAAATTTTGATACAGAATTTGTTTTATTTGATCACTTCGGGGTACGCGAGCCGGATTATCAACAACGCTTCATCTGTAGAGTGGGAAAGGGATCCTCCATAGGGAGAGGATAGTGGACACTTCAGCACTGCATTGTCATCGGGTCCAGGCGAATCTCCTTCGTCAGATCTGGACACGGCCTGGATCCGGCAGGCTGCGGGAAAACCTCGGGATAAACAAACGAATCAAGTGTCTCAAAGATTATATGTATAGCCTAAATCAATAACACAATCTGGATAATGGGGTCGGGTTTCGTTTGTTATGTTTGCGTGTAATCGTACATGCTTCATAAAGCACAAAAACACCAGCTCATCCTTTCATTTCAAAACAGAAACGGTCCGGTTCACATAGCGTTCACACTGACATTTTCAACTCTGAAAACAAAAAACTTATCGAACATCCAAAACAATGTTGTGTGCCGGGTTAAATGCGTACATATGGTGTTGTTACCACCTGAGATCTGGTAAAGAGCTTATCAATTCTGCTGCGATGACACGCGATTCGGTCCGTTTGTTTGGTTCAGACGGCAGCGTTCACATTTATTCAAATGAACCGCACTAACAGAGCAATCGCACCAAAGTTCGCTTTAATTCAACCAAACCTGCCAAGTGTGAACACAGCCTTAGAAAGACTGTTTATGGGACATACCGTGACCACAATCTCCAAATTCCAGAAGCCAACAGTTGTTTAGTTCTGGTCCTCGTGTCATCAACCTCATTCATGCTCATGTGCCATCCCTGTGTATTGTGTCTGAGTTCGTGGGCTAGGTCCAGCAGGCGGACGTCATCTCTGATCCCTCAACACAGGGCCGAGACACTGGAGAGAAACACAATAACAGTTCAGCTGGTTTCCCAGAAGCAGCGTTAGACAGCGTTTCTACGGTCGCGAGTTGCGTCGTTATCAGCAGTTCAACGAGTCGCTGTTTCCCGAAACCATCGTTACAACGAACATTCGCAAACAGCATCGCAGAGGTGTGTGTGTGAGCGACAGATCTCGACCTGCGGTTATAAGCAGAGTTTCATGTTTGCATGTCATGTGGACTCAATAAAACCTGATCTTGAGCCAAATAAGCAAGCTGACATTCAGTGCAATCTGTGTCTTTAATTAAGAATACATACAAATGTCATTTACGTCTTTTAGTTTGTCGAGAGATTTAAAGCGTCGTGTTTGAAGAGTGCGCATGTGTGAACGAGCTCTAGTGCGTGAGAACGAGCCGATGAGTGAATCTGAAAATAAAGCAAAATAACTGAGAAAAATGAGAAATAATCCTCAGATGCCATGACTGTAATTTATAGCAAAACATCTAGCGTTAATTAGATCTCAAACAGATTCATTAAAGTAGTTAATACTCCTCCACCTGTGTGACATCATTAACCAACGTGGTTAAACGACAGGTTTGCGACAATACGGTTTGGGGAAACAGTCGTGACTATAGCTGATTTCTTCACTACAGTAGTGAAGCACGAGTTACGGCGCTGTACGGGACACACACCCCTGACTGACATCTTAAGCAGTGCTCGATTGTTTAGCGACGGATCCGGCTAATTAGTGGAGTCGGGAAAGTTAACGGATCATATACCGGATTTCAGGATGATCAGACTCATAGCAAGGTTTCAAACGCAAAGCTTAGTCTGGAGATTATTCCAGTTATGAATAACTTATTCCGTTATATACTTCTTTATTATTATTTTATATTCCTAATAAATTCAGGAGTTTCTTGAGCAAATTTATCCATTACAGTTAATGTGCATTTATTTTTGTATAATAAAAGAGAAATAAAAAAGAATGATCCATGTGGAGATGTTGTTCACATCGAGGCGTTTACATGCGCACATAGTTTTTCATAAAACAACCAAAGATGTAAAACCAATGCAACCCATTTAAAATACTGTTCTACTTACATTATTATTATGCAAAAGTTTCAGAAAATTGCATCAAATTACAAAGCTGATATATGTCATGTGTTGGAAATACAAATAACGGTCAAATCCAACAGATCGTCGTCAAAACAGGACATGGACCCATTGCACTTCTTCCACTTCTTCATCAGTTTTTTTATAGCCTAAATATAACATGGATTTAACAAGTTATGGCAACACTTTATAACACTGTTCCTTCATTAATGAATAACTACACAGGATCAAACGAGTAACGCACTATTAACACTCTAGTAACTGCTATTAACTAACAAGAAACTCTGATTAATGAGTTAGTAAGTAACAGCGCTCAGATGAATGTGGAAGTTCACTATTAGATAATCAATAACTGATATTATTCATACTTCCCAGAGGACTACTGTATACAGGTTCATAATTAACATGAATAATTCATAATGTCTAATTAATTCTGAAGTGCAGATCATGGGAACACACTATTAATGAATCAAGTGTTACCAAATCCATCGGAAGGAATTACTATTCAAAACTTTACAAAAAACACAAAAACTTACAATGTAAGTTTTTACTAGATAGTTATTACTAGATAGTTATATAGTAAAGTAATTACTAGATAGTTATCACGCTTTTCACTTTAGATACTGATGCAAATAATGAGTAGATCCTTTAGAAAGATGTAGAAACACTTGAGTCATTACTAGTGGGTTACCATTACCTTATATTATACATTATGCATTATGCATTATTCATGTTAATTATGAACCTGTATACAGTAGTCCTCTGGGAAGTATGAATATAGCAGTTATTGATTATCTAATAGTGAACTTATAGTTATTCACAACATTATCGTTATTATACTTAATTTTCCTGAACATGTACAAATGTCTTAACATAAATAACTTTCAGTGGTGTATGAGATAAATAATGAGCTTTTATGTTATTTTGTCTTATTCTCATGCTTGTTTTGTCTTATTTAATGTGATTGTGAGTCCCTGGGTGAGAATCTCATCTATCGCAGGTCCTGGAGTCTCTATTAACCAGATGATGAGTTTAGTTGGAAAATACTGACGACAAACATGAGTTTTACTATTGTTTTCACCACCGCCTTCACTGAAGCATGTGTGTTTGCGGTAACACTTTACAAGAAGGTCCCATTAATGCATTAACTAACAACGAGTAATATGTTTGACACAATATTTACTAATCTTTGTTTACATTAGTTAATAGAAATGCAGCTGTTCATTTTAGGTTTATAAAAGTGCGGGTCTATTAAATAATATTAACAGATACAACTTTTGATTTTAATAATGCATTAAAATGAACACCAATTATTAATATACACTTTAGAAGTATTTTATTGTTAGTTCATGTGAAATAATGTAGTTAACAAATTGAACCTTATTGTAAAGTGTTACCTAAAATATAAGGTAACACTTTATTTTTTACAGTGTCATTGTTACACATGCTACATGTACTGTAGTAATAACTATATCAATTATGCTTAATTACATGCAATTAACCCTGAACCAAACCAAACCCCAATCCTGACCCTATCGCGAGTACATGTAGTTACTTATTATTACTCAGTACTTAAATGTATAATTACACTGTAATACTGACACCTTAAAATAAAGTGTAACAAAATATTTATCAGGTCAAAGCAAGTTGTCACATTTACACTCACCTAAAGGATTATTAGGAACACCATACTAATACTGTGTTTGACCCCCTTTCGCCTTCAGAACTGCCTTAATTCTACGTGGCATTGATTCAACAAGGTGCTGAAAGCAATCTTTAGAAATGTTGGCCCATATTGATAGGATAGCATCTTGCAGTTGATGGAGATTTGTGGGATGCACATCCAGGGCACGAAGCTCCCGTTCCTCCACATCCCAAAGATGCTCTATTGGGTTGAGATCTGGTGACTGTGGGGGCCATTTTAGTACAGTGAACTCATTGTCATGTTCAAGAAACCAATTTGAAATGATTCAAGCTTTGTGACATGGTGCATTATCCTGCTGGAAGTAGCCATCAGAGGATGGGCACATGGTGGCCATAAAGGGATGGAAATGGTCAGAAACAATGCTCAGGTTGGCCGTGGCATTTAAACGATGCCCAATTGGCACTAAGGGGCCTAAAGTGTGCCAAGAAAACATCCCCCACACCATTACACCACCACCACCAGCCTGCACAGTGGTAACAAGGCATGATGGATCCATGTTCTCATTCTGCTTACGCCAAATTCTGACTCATCTGAATGTCTCAACAGAAATCGAGACCAGGCAACATTTTTCCAGTCTTCAACTGTCCAATTTTGGAGAGCTCTTGCAAATTGTAGCCTCTTTTTTCTATTTGTAGTGGAGATGAGTGGTACCCGGTGGGGTCTTCTGCTCTTGTACCCCACCGCCTCAAGGTTGTGCGTGTTGTGGCTTCACAAATGCTTTGCTGCAAACCTCGGTTGTAACGAGTGGTTATTTCAGTCAAAGTTGCTCTTCTATCAGCTTGAATCAGTCGGCCCATTCTCCTCTGACCTCTAGCATCAACAAGGCATTTTCGCCCACAGGACTGCCGCATACTGGATGTTTTTCCCTTTTCACACCATTCTTTGTAAACCCTAGAAATGGTTGTGCGTGAAAATCCCAGTAACTGAGCAGATTGTGAAATACTCAGACCGGCCCGTCTGGCACCAACAACCATGCCACGCTCAAAATTGCTTAAATCACCTTTCTTTCCCATTCTGACATTCAGTTTGGAGTTCAGGAGATTGTCTTGACCAGGACCACACCCCTAAATGCATTGAAGCAACTGCCATGTGATTGGTTAATTAGATAATTGCATTAATGAGAAATGGAACAGGTGTTCCTAATAATCCTTTAGGTGAGTGTATATGAGAGAAATGGTCACAGATTTGATTTGTTGTCATTTCATTAAGTATACGTATTAAATTTTTTGTCTCATGAATGTTTTTATTCATAAATTCTTTACTTTGTTTATTTAATGGTAATTATGGATATATTTCAGAAGTTGGTTTCTCATGTGTCATACAGTTATTAGTCAATAAACACCAGATGACCACTGTGACAACATGTCCCACTACAGTTCCTGTGTCTAATGTTTCATAGTTTTGTAAACAAGTCTTTAATGCGTGTGTCTATACAAAAAAAAAAAGGAAAATAAACCTTTCTAACCTGATATTTACTGGAGAAAAACGTGACAACTAGCCAAATCTCTTTTATATACTTCAGCATATTCCACATTATTGTTCATATCAAGATTGATGTCTCAAAGATTATATGTATAGCCTAAATCAATAACGCAATCTGGATAATGGTGTCGGGTTTCGTTTGTTATGTTTGCGTGTACAATCTTACATACTTCATAAAGCACAAACACGCCAGCTCATCCTTTCATCTCCAGATGTATAATAATACAGATGCGTAGTGTTTATTAGCCATGAATGGAGATCCAGATGCGATAGAAACGCCCCATCCGCAGCCAAACTCCCACACGAGCTCATATTAATCAAAAGACAACAGATATATTCATGTTGAATGTATGTTATAAAGCGTATGCCATCATCAAACAGCTTTAATCGAGCTCATCCGAGTCCATTCAAGACAGACAGCTATTGATAATTTCGCACAAACCCGAAACTATTAGTCGTGGCACAAGCGCATCTGTTTCTGTCACTAAACATAAGGGATTTCTGCAGAATATAGACCCACAACATATAAATAAAGATCGTTCAAATGACGTGAAAATTAGTTTACCCAGCACGCCGTGGCTCTCGTCGGGCGGTGAAGACGATAGTTTTGCAAAGTTATTGTTGAGGTGAAGCTGTGAGGAGAAAATGTCTGCTAAATAAAGCCCTCGATGATGTGGACCCTTACCTCAGACTGTGATGACGCGTTTGACCTGGTTTAACGGTCATCAGCATCGTAAATCCTGCAAAGTTTTTGTTATATTTTCATTTTTTTTTATAAGTACCATTTATAACACCATACTTTGTATTATATTACCCTTGCATAATTATTATTCTTTTTTTTAAAGTTAACTGCTGTGACCTGTGAGGGTGTTTGCCCTTTGCCCAGACTGTGATGATGCGTTGTGGTTTTAACGGTCATCACCATCGTAAATCCTGCAAAGTTTATATATATATATATATATATATATATATATATATATATATATATATATATATATATATATATATACAGTTACGACACTATCTTGTATTATATTATTTTTGCATCAAATGATACAAAAAAAACTACTGAACGATGCCGTGAGTGTGTTTCTTACACAGCGGCTGTGTGAGTGACGGTAAAATAAAAATAATAATTCCGACTGCCGTTATACATTTTTTTCTCTTTTAGGAAGTTGTGGAAACACGATTGTGGAGTTTTTCTTTTGCTATTTGAGCAAATTGGAACACACACAAAAATAAATATCATAATCTTATACACACTCCGGGTCACGTGACGCGACTCTGGTTCTGCAGCACCTCGGACAGCGCGCGCGCTTGGAGCTTGGTTCACTGCGAAGGTGCGCGCGGCAAAAATGACGTCATCGCGGTGCGGGCGGTCGTATTCACCTTATTTCCACCGCAAAAAAAACAACCTTATTTCCACCGCCCACACCGCGATGACGTCATTGTTGCTGATTTTAACCCTAAATCAGGATAAATAACTGCAAATCCACCTTGCTGCCTGGAGTCCAGTTGTTTCTGTGAATTGCAGCAATTCATTGCTTCTCCATTCTGTAGCTTTCTGCAGTCTGTAAAAATATACCTCAGATTTCATGTCAAATCTAGTTGTTCAGTCAATCGCAAAGCTCTTTCCCGTTTTAGATGTGTTTTGTGAATAACAAAACACAAGATAACAAATCAGAAAACATAACGACAAATCGGAAAAACAAAATAGCAAATCAGAAAACACAACAACAAATCTGAAAACAAAATAGCAAGTCAGAAAACACAGCAACAAGTCAGACCAAACGGAAAAGGTATATGTGGCGAATGGAATACTGACCTCTGATTGGACGAGACACGCAGAAAGTACAGCAGACTGCGGCAGGAGAAAGTCGATTCGCGTCATCAACATCAACAAATCCCACAAATCCAGAGGAGCAAAGAAACGAATGACACTAATAGCAGACAAATCAAAGGAAAAACTAAACAGGTTAAAAAAATTCTCAGTGCGTTTCCAAAAAAGGAAAAAACACATTAACGTACAACAAGTAGGCCTAACGTAACGTTACACGTTTAAGTCGCTGTCTGTTCAAGGTGTGCTGATATGTCAATTACTCTTTAAAGTAGGCCTAATTTTGGATTCATTATGGCTTATAACTTTGGCATAAAGTTAAAATATTAAAAGATATATAGGCTACCTGACCAGAAGACATTCAAGACTTTTCCAAACGGTAAGAATTGAAGGATGAATAGGCTACTAACAGAAATATAGCTAACGTTAGCATACTGTAATTTACACAAGATTGCAAACTCCATGAATTATCAGTTATTCTAACGTTATTCTGTCCCTTCAGTTAGACAGAACAAATAAATGTCACATTAGACAAGGAAATTGTAGGCTGTGTTTGAATAATTACGTATCTTATTTAGCTGAGGTAAATAAAACCCAATTCTCTTATATTCTTGCTCGATGAAGAATGAGACGGCCCAACGGTCGGATGAAATTTAAAAGGCTGATGTTCGCGCTTTAGGGCAGTGACGAGTACAGGGCAGTGACGAGTACACGTCCAGACCATATACCGTAAAACTTCAAATAATAGCCGAGTCCCAAATAGACGCCTGTCTCTTTTACACGCCTGGTGTGGCTGCAGGTTTGGGTAAATAAAGGCCGGTCTCAAATAGAGGCCGGGTCTGTTTTTTAGTTTCGGGTTGTATTTAATCCTCTAAAACCGTCAGATCGTCCGCTTTTTCGCGGCCGCCAAAGCAATTTTTTGTCCCTCCAAAGCTTTTTTTGATCGATGAGTGATGTAGAATAGAATGACTGCTGCGCTTGACAGGGCGCGTTACGAGCAGAGAGAGAGAGAGAGAGAGAGAGAGAGAGAGAGCGCCCCGGCCGCGCGCGCGCACTCTCACATCTTCAAACAACACGAGCGCTGTCTTGCTCTCTCTCCCTCGCGCATATTAATCAAAATCAATTGACGACGCGACAGTAAAAGGTTGGAAGACCGCAGTTTAACGTGGAGCATTTGGAGATTTTTATAGATTAGAGACATACACTCAATGACCAACATCTCAACACTAAATTATAAAGGCCTGACTCATATAGACGCCTGTCTCAAATACAAGCCGGTGCAATTCGACGGTTTGGGAAAATAAAAGCCCGGGCTACTATTTGAAGTTT
>CM060603.1:3885000-3960000 GCA_030578255.1 Tiaroga cobitis | reverse complement strand
ATCCAGCTTTTAATGTTGTTTATGTGTCTATGTGGTGTTTTTAATACGCTTTAAGACACACCGTGTGTAAGTTCATAAGTCGACAGCATTGCTGAGTATTTCCTGCTTAAAACTGCAGTGAACCAAAGACAGTCTCAAACACACGGATTGAAATCGCTGGTGTTTCTGACGTCACAAACGACCTTGTAACCAATCAGATCAACGTGTGATCGTCAACCAGTGGATCTCTGAGCTGAGTGAGTGAGTGGAGGCGGGGCTCATTTGCATATTCATAGAACCACGCATACTAAATGAGGCGAGGGTGTCGAATTACATTCAAGATATTTTAGGCATGAAAAAAAATCAAGGAAAAAACTTAAATATGTCATTTTGGTGATCAAAGATGACTTAAGGGATAACATTAATGACTCACGGGGGACTTTAAGGTCGTCATGATACAAAAATGATGTCCGTCTTCTCTGATGTGAAACGGCGTCTCAAAAGCAGAAATAAACTTGATTTTATCTAGAATTCATTGGATCGTAGAAAGTGTTGTCGAGCTGTCGAGTGCCAGGCTGCTGATTTGCCCATCGGACAACTCATTTCCAATTTGTGCACATGATTTTTTTTAATTATGTTCAGAAATGAATCATTTATAATAAACACTGCAACATACAAGTCAGGTGATGCATCTGCTGGTACCTGAGAGAGCCGTGAGGAACACCAGACCGCCTGTAACCTTGGCAAACCTCCTCAGATGAAGCATCTGCCGGCTGTCAGGAATCTGCAGTGAGCGAGAGCGGAGTAAGAGCGGAGTAAGAGCGGTAACATAATGTTATATATGTAACACCGTCAGCAGGGTTTGAAATTAACTTTTTCACTCACCAAGTTTTGATCCTAAGTTTTTTTCAGAACTTCTACTAGCCCAAAAGGGGGGGGGGGGAAGACCACTACGTAACAGCTTTTATATATACAATAATTATTTGGCAAGTTTACGGCCATTCAGAACTTCTACTAGCAAAAAAAAAAAAGAAATAAACCAGATTAACTATGTCACATCTACTGTATATATATGATCAAATTTAATTTGGATTCCAAACATTCCTTTCTTATTCAAACAAAATCCTCATCCAGCATCTCCTCTCTCTTCCTCTTTCATCCTCATCACCACAAATGTGTTTTAGATGGACAGATCAATGCAGGACAGAGAACGTGTAAGATGCTGGAAAATAACAATGTCTTTTCTGTTAACCAAATGCTCTTTAATCATCACTATTGCTTCAATGCAAATGAACAAGCGAGCCGTTATTAGTTGTGTAGTGACGTGTGTGTGTGTTCAAGTAATCCAGATATGAGCAGATCTGTGCAGTTCGCTGTATTTAATATATCATGAGGACTCAGTGTTTGTGCTAAACCTGTGCAGATTTGTCTTACTCGAACTTCCCCAGCAAAGTGAGTAAACATAATAAGTAACGCCAAACTGGCTCGTGATTTCACAGCGTTTCCCGCCAGCTGATCTCACATTTGGCGAGTGTTAATCTCAAACCCTGAGCGTCAGACCAGCAGAACCAGCATGTGGAGGCTCAGCTTTACCCTGTTGTTGGGCAGCATGAGAGTGAGGCCGGTCCAGAGACTGGCGCAGTACAGCAGCAGAGCCGAGCCCAGGTGAGCCGCCAGCCGGTACTGACTGACCCGGGGGACATCGAACGACTCCGGCTTCTCCTCCAGCCCGCTCTTCACCATATACCAGCCCAGAAGACCCTGCACATGTGACCCGGTCACTCAGCACAATCTCAACTGACTGACACAGGGAACTGCTACAGCATCATACACATTTCAATTTAAAATCATAATAAACATGTAATAACATGTGCATATAATAAATGAAAAAAACTAATTTATTACACCTACCATGCAAGTTATAAACTCAGAATTATGAGACCAAAAGCCACACTTACCTGTGTATTTGTAATTCTGTGGTGGAAACGAGCTTGCATTGATATTTCACTGCATGACTGGTTACCTGGAAGAAGACGAAGCCACAAAGACCCAGAACTCGCGGCTTCATGGAGCGGCTGAAGAACCCTCTTCTCCAGAAATACGCCGCGGGGAGAATGTATGCTAATCCCACCAGCCGGCCCCACATGCGGTGACCCCACTCCATGTAGAAGATGAACTTAAACTCCGTCAGGGTCATGTCGTGGTTCATGCTGTTGAAAACAGGCAGCGATGTGTGAAGGCAATCTGCACGTAGTCAAACACACTGTCATTTACAGGAGGAGTTCACTTCAGAATGATAATCTGCTGATGATTTACTCTCCCCCACGTCATCCAACATGATCATGTCTTTCTTTCTTCAGTGGAAAATAAATGTGAGGAACACACTCCAGGGTTTCTCCATATAGTGTCTTCAATGGGGTCCAACGGGTCGAAGGTCCAGATGTGAGTTTCAGTGCAGCTTCAAAGTCTCGACACGATCCAGCCGAGGAATAAGAGTCTGATCTAGACAAACCAGCGGACATTTATAACACAATACACATTTATATACTTTTAACCACTAATGCTGGTCTTGCACGAGCTGTGATGCGACATACATTACGTAATCAGGGTGAAAGGTCAAGCGGGACGTAGGCGGAAGAACCAAGAACATATTCCTCGGCTGGATCGTGTCGAGACTTTGAAGCTGCACTGAAACTCACATCTAGACCTTCGACCCGTTGGACCCCATTGAAGACACTATATGGAGAAACCCTGGAGTGTGTTCCTCAAAACCTTCATTTCTTTTCCAATGAAGAGAGAAAGACATGAACATCTTGGATGACGGAGAGGAGAGTAAATCATCAGGAGATTGTGATTCTGAACTGAACTCCTCCTGTAAACTTCATGCCAGTGCAGCATCAGTGTAAATGTTCCTCTAGTGAGTGGGAAATACTCACATTTTGAACTCTGGGAACTGTTTGTACTTGGAGAACTCGTCTTCCCACTCGGCTGGAGTCTGTGGCGGCTTCATCTCTTTCACTAGATGCCAGTCAACCATCGACAGCCCAGACTCCGTCAACCTGAGCGAGCAGAAACACACACACGTTTCACACACACGTTTCACGCACATGTTTCTCACACACACGTTTCACGCACATTTTTCTCACACGTTTCACGTGCACACGTTGTTTCAAATACCTTTCAAAAAACGACAAAGAACTTCACAGTGAGAATATCTGAGCCTGTAATCTTCTAAATATTAAACGACTGAATACAATCACCGATGGATTTTTATCTAAATCCGGCTCGCGTACCCCGAAGTGATAAAATAAAACAAAATTCTGTATCAAAATTTATAGGCAAGACAAGTAGTTTGTTTAGGCATGGGTTGTATGGAATTACAAACCTGCGCACATATTTTTAAACGCACATAACTACAGAATCAATTGTTAATGCGCATGTGAACGCCGTCAGCGTTAATCTCAGGTTCAGTTTAAAGTCTGTTAGAGAGAACGGCGTCGTCTTAGCGGCCCCTAATTTAATAACAAATGATCATTTCACCGGAGGTGAATCAATCAAAATTAACTTTAGCTGGAAATAACATTATTCAAGAACCGCTATAAAGCCAAAACAATCTGTTACCTTAAATTATATGTTTATCTCTGTAAAGCTGCTTTGGAACAATCCATTGTTAAAAGCGCTATATAAATGAAGATGACTTGACTTGACTTGACTAGTCGTGTTTGAGATTATAAGGTATGGTTGGGATGAGAATAAAGTAATTATTGTTTGTTCTGTGTTTTTACCTGGTAACGCCTCCCAGAACCACGGCGCCCAGAACCAGTCCACTGCATCCCAGCAGCCAGCGGCCAAGCACACGATCCGACGCCGCGTTGGGGAGCGCCGCGCTTCTGACCGACACACTCTCTGTGGTCACGGTGGTCTGTCTTCTCTTCAGCAGCCATTGCCTCAAAGGGGTTCGCTATTGACAATAAACATACATTTCAATGAATGACTGACATACAGTGGTGCATAAAAGTATCCAATCGTCATGCTTAAGTAAAGTTAGATATCTTTAAAAGAGGACGTTTTATGCCCTTTTATAGTTTTTCAGGCTCTCCTAGAACAGGTTTTCCTGCTTGAATGTTGATTATTCTCCTCATATTCTCCATTGTTGCGGCTCCTCTCTTCCCAGTCTGTCAGTAACGCTTTGTTTACTTCCTGTCTCTGTGAAGCCCCTCCTTCTGAAAAGCACACTGTGCTCTGATTGGTCGGCTGGATCAGTGTGTTGTGATTGGTCGAGCGCTTCGAGTGTGTTTGGGAAATGTCCCGCCCCTTTCCATAACTGCCAGTTTAACACACTACTAACTAACTCAACCAGGCCCCGCCCCCTTTATTCTGCATATGAATTATTATAATGAGGAATATTGTGACGTGTTCGTTCCCGGAAGAAACTCAAGACTACAATGGAGGCGTTTCAGGGAGTACAAAATAACTCCCACTGGAGGGACACTGAAACACTGACACTGATATAGAGTAGTTTTGAGTAAATATCCACATTCAATACTTTTTTTTTAAATAACACTTTTTCATATATATATATATGAATTTATTCATATTATTCTGGTCATTTTGTATACTTATATTCTATTTATAACGTTACTCATTTTCTAAATAATCGAGCAATGTGTGATATGTGCATACTGAGGGACATTTCTAAAAGGTGTAACTTACAGTCGTTTAAAAACCTTAAGTTAAATTGAGCTAGATCTCCATTCAGAGCATCGAGGTCATCATGATGATATGTAATTCATACATGCACCGCTGCTGTCATAATAATATCCATGTGTCTTACTTGTATCTGTTGCCAGTTCCTCCACGCAGTTTGACAGCGACACGACACGGCAAGCCTGAGCACTGGGAGCACCATGATCTCGAGCCCCGATAAACGCGTCTTCTTGTGATTATTTATTATTACAAAACTAGTCACGTAACACATCGGTAACTCACTGCTCCCCCTCTTCTTCTTCTTCTTCTTCTGGTTTTGTCGGCCGCTTCCTCCTCAGAGGAGTTAGCGCCCCCTGCTGTACATGTGGGAGAATCACGTGATCCACGCGCTTCTCCTCGTAGGAAATAAAGGGCGAGTCCAAACTCTGGTGTGTCAGTTCATGTGTGTGTGTGCGTGCCAGTTCATGTTGTGTGTGTGTGAGAGAGAGAGAGAGAGAGAGAGAGAGAGAGAGAGAGAGAGAGAGAGAGAGAGAGAGAGAGTGTGTGTGTGTGAGAGAGAGAGAGAGAGAGAGAGAGAGAGAGAGAGAGAGAGAGAGAGTGTGTGTGTGTGTGTGTGTGTGTGTAACCACCCCTTTATTCAGCTAGTATCCCCTTTGTTTTAACCAGCTCTGTTTGTTGTTTTGGTCTGGCCTCCTCTCAAAACTGTTCTGCTTCCTTGTATTTTCCTTACAAATTAAGTTCCTGTTTTGATAGAGGTGTGTGTGTGTGTGTGTGTGTGTGTCATGGAGAAAGAAACATCCTCAATCATTCCACTCTTCCTTCACACAAACACTATTGGAATAAAGGGTAAATGTGGTTCTAAGGGTTCTTGACTCAAGTTTAAAGAACCTTTTATGCCAAAAACATTCTATATTTTAAAAAAGTTTAATTCGTAACATTCATAACATAAAATTGAATTAAAACTAAATCCATAAAATGATCCCATAATGGGAACCGAATCGGTTACCTAACGTAACCTCGGTTCTCTCTAGATGAGGGAACGAGTATTGCGTAAGCTAGCTTACGCTACGGGAAAGATTCATCTTTTCTGAAATATTGAAGCCAAAAAATTATCCTTAATTTTTGTATCCACCGCAACTGCAGACCTTGAGCGGGCTAGCTAGCGAGCTCATTGGTTGCCCTGCGGCAAACTGCTGCAGCCTATGGACGAACTCGAATGAACTCGCGTCCAATGAGAGGCGCTCGCGCCCTCATAGCATCATAGCCCGCCAGAATGGGCGTGGCCAGAGTGTATATAAACAGGGTCCACAGGCTGCCTCCCTGGTTTTCATTGATGAAGCGAAAATCGCTCGTGGCGCAAGCACGGCAGGGTAACAATACTCGTTCCCTCATCTAGAGAGAACCGAGGTTACGTTAGGTAACCGATTCGTTCTCTTACGAGAGGTTCTCTCGTATTGCGTAAGCTAGCTTACGCTACGGGAACCCATTGTCAACGCCGTGCGCGCCCAGCATCCACTGCATGAACCCCGGGGGGGTGGGGACCCCGGGGAGCTCTATGAGCGGGGAATAATATTTAGCCGGCAAGAGTGCGGGCCAGTGAGTGTGTAATTCATAAGCACATAATGGGAAGGGAAAAACGGAGCGGCGGTGCCGGTCTGTGTGTAATGTGTCCCATCAGTGCAGCTCACCAGGAGAGCTGTAGCGTATTTAGACCGCTAGTAATTTTGCCTGCAGTGCGGGCACTTCCAGATTGTAAAATCTGACAAAGGTGGAAGGGGAAGCCCAGCCCGCTGCCACACATATGTCTTGAATGGAAATCCCGCTGGACCATGCCCACGACGAGGCCATGCCTCTAGTGGAGTGAGCCCTAATGCCTAACGGGCATGGCAGGTCTTTCGACGCATACGCAGCAGCAATAGCGTCCACTATCCATCTAGACAGTGTCTGTTTCGAGGCGGCGAGACCTTTAGTGCACCCTCCGAACGAAACGAAAAGCTGCTCAGAGCGTCTGAAAGCGGCAGAGCGGCAGTATACAATCTCAGTGCTCTAACTGGGCAGAGGAGATTGGCGTCGCATTTCTCAATCGGATGCTGACAGAGCCGATAGGGAAATAACCTGTGCTCTGAAAGGAGTACCGATCACTTTGGGGACATAGCCGTGTCTAGGCTTTAAAATGACCTTTGAGTCATTTGGACCAAACTCAAGACACGCTGCGCTGACAGACAGCGCGTGAAGGTCTCCCACACGTTTAACTGATGACAAGGCGATCAGAAAAACGGTTTTGAGTGAAAGGTATTTCAAATCCACGGATTGAAGCGGTTCGAAAGGGGGGGCTTTCATAGCTTCGAATACTATAGAAAGATCGCAGATACGAACCGATGGGGGGCGCGGGGGGTTCATCCTTCTAGCTCCCCTGAGGAAGCGGATGACCAGCTCGTTTTTACCCATTGACTGGCCGTTCAGGGGTTCAGCGAACGGCGCAACGGCCGCCACATATACTTTGAGCGTGGATGGGGACCTGCCCTTATCCAGCAGCTCTTGTAGAAACACGAGCAGCGGCGACACCCCACATGTCCGTGGGTCCAGATCTCTGTTGGTGCACCAATTTGAAAACGCCGACCATTTGGACGCGTAGAGCCTTCTCGTGGAAGGGGCTCTAGCGTGTATGATAGTGTTCATTACTCCTTCTGGCAAAGCGACGAGTAGTCGTTGATCACCCACGCATGCAGCGCCCAGTGCTCTGGGTGGGGATGCCTGATCGTGCCGCGAGCTTGAGAGAGGAGATCTGTTCTCACTGGAATGGGCCACGGGGCTGTCTGTGACAGCTGCGTGAGCTCCGGAAACCATGTCTGATTCTCCCAACGCGGGGCTATGAGGAGCACCGAGTGGCGCATTTCCCTGATCCTCTGCATTACCTGTGGCAATAGTGAGACTGGAGGGAAGGCATAAAGCGGGCGGTTGGGCCAAGTCTGGGCCAGCGCGTCCTCGCTTTTCGAGAAAAATATTGGGCAGTGAGAGTTCTCCTCTGTCGCAAAGAGGTCTATCTCCGCTCTGCCGAATAAGCGCCATAAACTCTGGACTGTTTGAGCGTGCAGGGACCATTCCCCTGGGGGAATATTGTCTCTGGATAGTCTGTCTGGGCCGTCGTTCAGGTGGCCTGGCACATGCGTCGCCCTCAGCGAGCGCAGATGGCACTGGGACCAACTCAGTATGCGTTCTGTCAGATGGAGGAGGTTCCTGGATCTGACACCGCCCTGACGGTTTAGATAGGATACCACAGATCTGTTGTCCGAGCGGACCAGAACGTGGTGACCCTGAATGAGCGGGAGGAAGCGCACGAGCGCATACTCGACCGCTATCATTTCCAGACAATTTATGTGAAGGAGCTTCTCCTGAACTGACCAAAGGCCAAAAACCGGCGATCCCTCGCAGACCGCGCCCCAACCCGTGTTGGACGCGTCTGTCGCGATGACTTTCCGGTGAGATACCGCTCCCATTGTAACGCCCCGCTGATACCATTCGGCCACTGTCCAGGGCTGCAGAGCTGAGATACAGGTCTGAGTCACTCTGATCGGTTGGCGGCCTGTGGCCCAAGCCCGGCGAGTCGCGCGGGTGTTTAGCCAATGTTGAAGCGGGCGCATGCGCAGTAAGCCCAATTTACTACTGCTGCGGCTGAGGCCATGTAGCCTAACATTTTCTGAAAAGTTTTCAGAGGCGTGAGGCTGTTCATCTGAAAAGATGCGGCTAGTCTCTGAACACGGCCCGCGCGCTGTGTTGATAAGCGAGCCGTCATAGCCACGGAGTCTAGCTCTATTCCAAGGAAGAAAATCGCCTGACTGGGCTGTAGTGAGCTCTTGGTCCAATTGACAGCAAGGCCCAAGCTGTTCAGATGACTGAGGAGAACTGTCCTGTGAGACAGAAGCTCCGTGCGTGATTGTGCCAAAATCAGCCAATCGTCCAAATAGTTCATTATTCGCAAGCCCTGACTCCGCAGGGGTGCGAGTGCCGCGTCCATGCACTTCGTAAATGTACGGGGTGCTAAGGACAGGCCGAACGGAAGGACGGTGTATTGATAAACCTGACCGTCGAAGGCGAATCTCAAGAATGGCCTGTGACGGGGATTTATCTGAATCTGAAAGTATGCATCTTTCAGGTTGAGAGAAATGCACCAGTCCCCCTGGCGCATGTGCGCGAGGAGTTTCGTGACTGTGAGCATTTTGAACGGTCTTTTCACAAGCACCCTGTTCAAAATTCTGAGATCCAAAATTGGTCTGAGGCCGCCGTCTTTCTTGGGGACAAGAAAATAACGGCTGTAAAACCCCGACTCGCTCAGAGAAGGCGGCACTCTCTCTATGGCCCTTTTGCACAGAAGGTTTGCTATTTCTGAACGAAGCATATCGGCTGCTTCCTTGTTCACAGTAGTTTCGAGCTGTGCTCGGAAGCGGGGAGGGCGGCGATCGAACTGTAGCAAATAGCCTTGTTTTATCGTGCTCAACACCCATTTGGATATCCCTGGGATAGCCTCCCACGCTTTGAAGCGATTCGCTAGAAGGTGGATGACCAAATCGCCCTGATTGCCGTGCACAGCGCGCTGAGCGCTTATTGTGCTTGTGCATGACGGCTCGCAGACAGCAGGGACATGCTGTTCTGTGAGTGACTTCCCGATTGATGTGAATGGGGAAAGAGTCACATTTGATAAGTGATGTGCGAGCGCCGTCACGGGCATGGGACTTACATGCAGAGAGGTGTTTGCTGGCCGTGTAGCAGAGCAGGCAGAGAGGGGGCGCGCACACGGGCTCGTGGGCGCGTTTATTGACTCTAACACTCGAACGGGCTGTGCCTGCTTTATGAGAGTGCGCTCTGCTAGAGACACGGGAAATGCAATGCTTGTGTGTAGGGGTGAACACTGGGTTGTGGGCACATTGTCTACACATAAGGCGAGTTTGCACTTTAAGAGATTTCTCTGGGTCGCCGTAAAAACGGCGTTTGGGAGCAGGCAAGCTGGCAGTATCACCGGCTTGTTGTCTGCTGAATACACCGCTGCAGTAGCCTGAGAGAAGGGGACTGACAGGGGGCGAAACTTTAACGGTGGTCCAGCCGCGGCGGGACCGAGCCGTCGTTTTCTCAGCACAGCTAGGAGGACTTCGGTTGTTCAGGCCTCAGCGCAATCCTAGGCCGAGGCCCTCGAGGGGGCGGCAGCTGTCTGAGCACGATCTAGGGCGGCCGCCCTGTCGACGCTGTGCAGTTTGGCTGTGCTGAGCTGGGCGCTGTGAAGAAGCTCGTGCAGGAGGCTGGTCACGTGGGCGGCCTGCAGCGGCGTTAGCGCGACGAGGCAGGAAGAGATTCATGGCTTGGGTGGCTTTCTGGACTTCCGAAAAACGGTCAACAATGCCACTCACCGCGGAGCCGAAGAGACCGGAGGGAGAGAGCGGCGCGTTGAGGAACGTGGCCCGTTCAGATTCTCTCATGTCGGCGAGCGTTAGCCACAGATGTCTCTCGATCACAGTCAACGCGGCCATGCACTTTCCTAGGGCGTGGGCTGCGGACTTCGTTGCGCGGAGGGAGAGATCCGTCGCGCTTCAGAGATCCGATACCATTTCTGGGTGTCTGCCTTTTTCATCCCATTCCCGGAGAAGATCCGCTTGGAGGATCTGCAGGACGGCCATAGAGTGCAGAGCGGAAGCGGCTTGGCCGGCGGCGGCGTAGGCGCGGACAACACAAGTGGAAGTGGCTCTGCAGGCCTTTGACGGGAGCACAGGGTTAGACCGCCATCTCGCGGAGGGCGGGCAAAGGTGTGCTGCTACCGAATCCTCGACCGGAGGGATGGATAAATAGCCCTTCTCGGCGGCGCCGTCCACCGATGAGAGAGAGGTGGAAACATGAGATCGGTTTCTGGCCGAGAGAGGCGCGTTCCACGATTTCGTGAGCTCGGCGTGGAGTTCCGGCAGGAAGGGGGCGGCTCGGGCCACGGGCGCCACGCGGCGATGGCTCTGTAGAAAACAGCCGTCGAGTCGGTTGGGTGCCTGCTCAAGGGGCGGTGAGAGAAGGCGCATTAGTTCCTCCTCGACTCCGGCGCGGGTCCTGCTGGATTCCAGGGCCGAGGAGGAGGCGTGGGAGCCTGACCACTCCTCGCTGTCCGAAGCCATGAGGGAACAGCAACCCTTTTCGTCCGCCGCGTCCTCCGAAATGGCGGCAGTGCGGCCGCTCGGCGGCAACTGCGCGTCCGGTGGGGGCGGGGATGGTGAAGGCGAGGCTCGAGGGAGAGGCACCGGCGAGACAGTCGCACTCAATGCTGTTTCTGGCAGCCTTTGCGAGCGGCACTTCTTTTTGCGCGGCGAAACAAAGGGCGGCACGGTGGCTTCGGTTTTCAGCGCTTCGAGTCGAGCCCGCAGGGTCGACATCAGAAGCTCCTCGCAGAGGTCGCATCCGCCGTCAGCGAGAGCGAGCTCTGCGTGTTCCAGTCCCAGGCAGAGAGCGCAGATGAGATGGCGGTCTCCGATGCTGAGAGGGGTGCGGCATGAGCCGCAAGTGGTGCGAGGCATCTTTAAAAAGACGCTCGTGCTCTTTTGTGAAGTTCGCTGAGGAACTAGTAGCTTTCTCTAGAAAAAAAAGGATACGTCGCCGGATGGCGTAGCTCGCAGGACGGCTGAAGGTGGCGAAGACGGCCGGCTTCTTCAGGCGCTGTCCACGCTTGCTAGAGTGCCCCTCGAATGGCGACGCGGCTTCTGTAGACTTCAGAGATGCGAAGAGCTCGCTGAAGAGATGAAAATCAGGGAGGCAGCCTGTGGACCGCGTTTATATACACTCTGGCCACACCCATTCTGGCGGGCTATGATGCTATGAGGGCGCGAGCGCCTCTCATTGGACGCGAGTTCATTCGAGTTCATCCATAGGCTGCAGCAGTTTGCCGCAGGGCAACCAATGAGCTCGCTAGCTAGCCCGCTCAAGGTCTGCAGTTGCGGCACTGCGTTGACAATGGATACAAAAATTAAGGATAATTTTTTGGCTTCAATATTTCAGAAAAGACTAATCTTTCCCGTAGCATAAGCTAGCTTACGCAATACGAGAGAACCTCTCGTAAGAGAACCTTAAAAGGATTTATATACAAAGCTCCTAATCTTATACATGCACTCTCTTTTTATTTGAAAAGAGCAAAACTGACATGGCCTTTATATAAATATACATGCGTACACAAAATGCAAAATTTAATAAACTTTATTGCCACAACACAAACCCATTTCAAACAACACATCAGCAAAAAAAACTAAAACAGGATAACATACAAACAGTGCTATAAATCTTTAACATTTTCAGAGGTCTGGTCCTCCTGGCTTGAAGAGAAATACAGGCGTTAGGCATCAGAACACGCTTCAGATTCCAGCATCCTTCGCCATTGAATAGAAATGTCCCTGTTTGTGAAGCAAAGTACTGGGCGAATCAAACTCCACGATCTTCCCAGAATCCAGGACCATTACCCTAAACACAGACCAGAGGAGAGGTCAGGACCACCGACAGAAGAACATGCATCTTTAGTTTAGATTTCACATGCATTGAGTTCATTTTAAAATATGCAGATATAATCCATTATATACAGTGAAACCAAAAAAAAATCAGACAGCAGATATAATTTTTTATATTTTTTTTACTAGTGTGTGCTAGCCTGGCTAACGTCAGGCCCAAGTCTCATTGAGAACCACATGTTAATTTTCTCGTATTTGAGGCGTGGTTTACGAATACCCAGAGCCGTTTATTGGGTGCTAAGAATGTCTATCAAATGCGCCTGTACGTAGCTCATAGCCAATCATTTCAATTATACCAGATGACGCATGTAGAGCGGCAGAAATTAGACGAGGAAGAAGACGATGGGTCAGAGATTTATGTGTACACGATGGCGTGTATCTAACAGCCGTTTCACACCACATGCGTGAGCGGCGCGTGTTATTTTCGGCATGCATGTACATCAATGAGGAGCAGGAGCAGCGCGTGAGCGTCGAGCAGGAGCGCGCGAGAGCAGCGGTGAAGCGGGGGTTTCGGCGTCGAGTCTGTTTTTGCTGCACTGCTCACGCTAAATTAAAGTGAAAGCACACTTTTAATGGACAAAAATAAATAGGATTTCACACAAAAAGTGTGTAGCTTTGCTGTGACACTGTATAAATGCTTCCAGTGTGAATACTCTCGCGCGTCTGCAGCTGCAGTGACGATGTAGTTACACTGACGCGCTGCTCAAGTGCCGCATACGTTTGCAGTGAATGTGTACATGATGGCGTATGTATCTAAGGCTGCATCGAAAGGTAACTTCGCGTCTGCTGCCATGTTGGATCCATAGGTATAAACAAACTGCTTCGGTGTGTCGCATAGAAGTCGTCATCGTCTTGCTGCTCCCTCCCCGTTCTGTGATTGGTTCCCTAGATGAGGCGAAAAGGCGTTGCGCTGCGGCAAGGCAGTATGGGGAAACCCAGGCTAAGTGTGTGCAGGACACTATAGTTCATTTATGTAAGTGGGGAGAGCAAAATAAAGTAAACTGTGACATATTATACAGAAAAATATTCTTCATACAGTGACTATCAGTAAAATTTATAAAAATTTGGGAGCAAAAATCGAATGCATCCGTCCCGGGACTGGTTTGCAGCGATCGACCTGAAGGACGCGTGCTTTCATGTCTCGACTCTCCCTCGACACAGGCCGTTTCTGCGCTTTGCGTACGAGGGTCGAGCATATCAGTACAAAGTCCTTCCCTTCGGGCTGTCCCTGTCCCCCTGTGTCTTCAGGAAAGTTACGGAGGGGGCCCTTGTTCCCATGAGAGAACAGGGCGTTCGCCTCCTCAACTATCTCGACGACTGGCTCATACTAGCACACTCTCGAGATCAGCTATGCGAACACAGGGACCTCGTGCTCATGCACCTCAGCCAGTTGGGCCTTCAGGTCAACTGGGAAAAGAGCAAACCTGCCCCTGTGCAGAGGATCTCTATACCAATACCACTTCAAACATTACAATAGTATAGTAAGGGGGACAGAATCAATTGGGTATAGTGCATGCATGGGTCTCCCAAAGAAGCTAAGAAAGCTTATAGGTGGGGGCCCATGATTTATTAAAGGGTAGTGGTACAGACAAGGTATACACAGTTGCCATCTGTAACCAGATGATGAGTAAATGCACGCAAAGCGCACCAGAACGTACATAACAATGCATACACATACAATCATACACATACAACCCAGTAATCCATGAGGAAACAGTTTTATATTAGATATAGTTTAATATGAAATGTTTTTATAGTTGTCTTTTGAAGTTGGAGATAGAGGGCAACACCTTGAGGCCATCGTCAATCCCGTTCCAGATCTGCGGCCCCCTACAGACAACACTCATACTGGCGCGCACATGTCGGTGACATTTTCCTAATATAAGTGGTTTGATTCTCGTTTGGTATGTGTGCTGGGGGCTCACAATGCTCTTTTCTCGGTATGGAGTTTGATTCGGTCGCACAGACAGCGCGCCTTACAGAGGAAAGCGCTCGGTCGATGCTGAACTGCCTGAATACTTTCAAAGGCAGGACGGCGGTCCCACTGAAATTCTTTCAGAGGCTCCTGGGGCATATGGCAGCGGTAACCCCGCTCGGCCTGCTTCATATGAGACCGCTTCAGCACAGGCTTCATGGCCGAGTGCCGAGATGCCACGCCCATCTCGGGACTCGGCCGTGAAGCCAGTGCTGAAGCGGTCTCATCACACAGGCGTGCCACCAGACGCTGCGGGCAGGAGTGCCCTTGGAACAGGTATCCAGGCATGCTGTGGTGTTCACAGATGCCTCTGCCACCGGCTGGGGTGCCACGTACAACGGGCATGCAGTGTCAGGGGTGTGGACGGGCCCCCAAATGCTTTGGCACATCAACTGCCTCGAGTTGCTAGCAGTATGTCTCGCTCTGAGCCGCTTAAAAAGGCCGCTACAGGGCAGGGATGTGCAGGTCCATACGGACAACACTGCGACCGTTGCAAACATCAACCGACAAGGTGGTCTACATTCCCATCGCATGTCGCAACTCGCCCGCCCTCTCCTCCTCTGGAGTCAGAAGTATCTGAGGTCGCTTCGAGCCATGTATGTCCCCGGTGTGCTCAACCGTGTGGCCGACGAGCTATCACGAGCTGTGCTCCCGGGAGAATGGCGACTCCACCCTGGGGTTGAGCGGTTCAGCTGATCTGGAGAGAGTTCGGGGAGGCTCATTTAGACCCGTTTGCCTCCACAGACACCTCCCACTGCAAGCTGATTTACTCCCTGACCAAGGGAACGCACTGACGCACTGGCACACAGCTGGCCCCAGGGCCTCCGCAAATATGCGTTTCCCCCAGTGAGTCTACTTGCACAGACCTTGTGCAAAGTCAGGGAGGTAGAGGAAGTGGAACCTGTTCGTCGAGTGGTGTTCCTCTCACCGAGAAGACTCCCAAAGATGTTCGATAGGGTCTGTGCTTTCCTTCTTGCAGCAAGGGTTGGAGTGAGGGCTGTCTCCCTCCACCCTCAAAGTACATGTTGACGCTATTTCAGCATATTACGACCACATAGATGGCAAAATAGTAGGAAAGCATGACCTGGTCGTCAGGTTCCTCAGGGGGGGCGAGACGATTAAATCCTCCTCTACCCCCCTCCATACCCTCTTGGGACCTTTCCCTGGTGCTACGAGCACTCCAGTATGCTCCCTTTGAGCCTTTTCAATCAGCAGACTTAAAGCTTCTGTCCATGAAGACTTTGATGCTGGTTGCACTGGCCTCCATCAATAGGGTAGGGGACCTGGAGACATTTTCGGTCAGACGAATCGTGCCTAGAGTTCGGGCCGAGTACTGTTGTACTGTTGTTCTGAGACCCCGGCCTGGCTATGTGCCCAAGGTTCCTACCACTTCCTTCAGGGACTTCATCCGTTGAGGCTGGGTCCCATATGTGTGACCCTGAAGGGATCCCATATGTGTATTTTTCCACGGCTGCTCCTAAATGGAAGCCGGTGTCTTTCCCTTGGGCTAAGTCACCCAGTATTTAATTTGCAGTACAACCTTCCTTCAGGCTAGTCCATATGTATATCTCCACATAACTCCTTCGGGGAAGAATGTGGGTTCCGCAGCGTTGTCCTTCCTAACAGAAAGGGCAAGCTTTCACAGTGTTATCCAATAATCTCACTGTTTGGGTTATCATGGAACAACAGTGACAGATACACTCTGTGTAAGCCCTCTCCTATCGTCAGCAGCTGTGGCGCTTTGGTAAGGCTATTCGTCGGTCACGATGTATGTCGAGAATGACCGACTGATAGGGAATGTCTCGGTTACATATGGTAACCCTAGTTCCCTGAAGGAGGGAACGGAGACGTACGTCCCTTCGCCACATCTGCTGCGACCCGCTGGGGCAGCCAGCTCACATGCTCGGCTCCTCAGCAAGTGAATCTTTAAATAACTCACTCAATAAGTCTTCACTTGTTTCATTACTGGTTGAATCAGTGTTTTTGAACAAATCTCTTGAATGAATGATTCAATGACTCTATATAAATAAAAAGGACTTGGCTCACCGTGAACTGTCCAGAATGGTGTTGAGCCGGTGTGCGATGGTGAGAACAGTACAGTGGGAAAACTCCCTGCGGATGGTGCTCTGGATGAGATCGTCCGTCTCCAGATCCACGGCTGCTGTGGCTTCATCCAGGATGAGTATACGGGATTTCCTGAGCAAGGCTCGGGCTAAACACAGCAGCTGTCTCTGACCAAGACTAGTGGAAACACATAAACATGTCAAGATCAGAAACTAGACTTACATGTTTTCCTGCTTGAATGTTGATTATTTTCTCATATTCTCCATTGCTGCAGCTCCTCTCTTCCCAGTTTGTCAGTAACGCTCTGTTTAGTTCCTGTCTCTATGAAGCCCCTCCTTCTGAAAAGCACACTGTGCTCTGATTGGCCGGCTGGAGCAGTGTGTTGTGATTGGTCGAGTGCTTCAAACGTGTTTGGGAAATGTCCCGCCCCTGACCATAACCGCCAGTTTAACACACTACTAACTAACTCAACCAGGCCCCGCCCCTTTATTCTGCGTATGAATTATTTAAATCAGGAATATTGTGACGTGTTCGTTCCCGGAAAAAACTCAAGACTACAATGAAGGCGTTTCAGGGAATTCAGAAACACTGACACTGATATTGAGAATAACTCCCTTTTTCATGCTCAAACAGCAACATTGCACACTAAAATGTGTCTATCTATTATAGGATGCGCTACTTCTAATTTAAATGGCCTGACCAAAGAAGACATACTATGAGAGGATTAGCTGTAGCTGACTCTCATTATTATTGTGCTATGACTCCTAAAATCTAAACAAACTGAAAAGTATCAGTATTACGATTAATCACCACAATTTTGAATTACCTCAAGATGCACTCATTTGAATTATGTACATTCAAAGCACATGTGTTCAATGCATATGAACATGTTCATGTTTATACAGCTCACGGACCTTAAGTTCTCTCCCCCCTCCGAGACCTCGTGCTGAAGTCCTGTCGGCAAACCCCGCACATAATCTTTCAGATGAGCCAACTCCAGAACGTTCCATATTTCCTCATCACTAAACATCAGGAAAGGGTCCAGGTTCATCCGCAGAGTTCCAGAGAAGAGAACTGGGTCCTAGGATAAAGCGTTCGTTTATTAGCATTGCGGGACAATCTCAGATGCTGCTTTCCAATAAATATATTTGTTTATAATGCTTAGCATGTTTGTGACATATAAATGCGCACATCAGTCCGATTGCTTTATTTAGCGTTCATGTCAACACTACGTTTGGATTCACCAATCGGAATGATTTAATTCCGATTGAAACAAAAGGTGTGCATGTAAACGTAACTACTAGTGCTGTGAATCTTTGAGTAGTCACCAAATCGATTCGATTCAACAATAACAAGTCAAATCAAGCCAAGATAAGATTTAAGAACAACAGCAATGCTGATATTTTTGTAATGCTAATAAAGTACATTATGATAGATACTTTGATTGTTACATCTCCCTTCAATATTTCAGCTGTAAATTAATTATAAATGTTAGCTAGATTATGTTTGCTACCAGTTTATGCTGAAATATAAAAATAAAGTTTTTCTTTATGTCTATCACGTCATGATGTGTCACACAATATTTGTTTCACGCTTCAGAATTTCCATTAAAGCCCCCCTGTATTCAATCATTTTATCCCTTTAAACTAATCTTTGATTACCAAAATGAAATTTCCTTGAAAAAAAATCTTCATGCCTTAAAATATCTTGAATGTAACTCGACACCCTTGCCTCATTCACAAACATCTTGTGCACTCAACGCACCTGTGGAATGATGGTAAGTCTACTCCTGAGATCATGAAGCCCCAGGGTGGAGATGTCAATACCGTCGATGATGATTCGACCTTCACTAGCTTCAATGATGCGAAACAAACAGTTGGTCAGACTAGATTTGCCTGCACCAGTTCGACCAACAATGCCAATCTGGGAAAAGTAGGGAAATAGGAAAAAAAATACTATGGTTACCAACATTCTTTAAAATATCTTATTTTGTGTTCAACAGAAGAAAGAAACTCATACAGGTTTGGAACAACTTGAGGGCGAGTAAATGATGACAGAAATTAAAATTTCGGGTTCCAAATTGTGTTCCATCATGTGTTAAATTGTTTCATCTGCAACTGTTCACTGCAGATAAATTCTAGAGATGACAAACTGAGTTGGATTTGTTTGACCTATTCTGAGACTCAGGGTACGTTTAAACGACAACGATATGCTTAAAATGGAGAAGTTTTTCCCGTACAGACGACACCATTGTCAAAACGATCCCCGTTCACACGGATCCGCGAAAACGACTAAAAGCGCTGTATTCTGCTGCCAGTCCAGTAGATGGCGATGAAACACTATAGACTGAACACTAATACGCTGTACATGACGTCATTGTCTTCAGAGATTTGCATTTTTGTTGTTTACACGGAGACTGTTTTCAAAAACTGGGAGAGAGAGAGAGAGTGAACCAATCAGCAGTAGGGGGCGTGAGGTTTAGATAAAGGTTTGAGTGACTAATCAAAGTTTAACTTGATAAAAAAATATATATTTCATGTTATCCGTGTTATATTTCATCTGCAATAACAATGTGGACAGTAGGTCAGCAGTAGGGGGCGTGTCCACTCATGATGGGGGAGGAGACAATGAACCAATCAGCAGTAGGGGGCGTGCCCACTCATGATGGGGGAGGGGATAGTGAACCAATCAGCAGTAGGGGGCGTGCCCACTTATGATGGGGGAGGAGACAGTGAACCAATCAGCAGTAGGGGGCGTGTACACTCATCATGGGGGAGGAGACAATGAACCAATCAGCAGTAGGGGGTGTGTCCACTCATGATGGGGGAGGAGACAGTGAACCAATCAGCAATAGGGGCGTGTCCACTCATGATGGGGGAGGAGACAGTGAACCAATCAGCAGTAGGGGGCGTGTACACTCATCATGGGGGAGGAGACAATGAACCAATCAGCAGTAGGGGGTGTGTCCACTCATGATGGGGGAGGAGACAGTGAACCAATCTGCAGTAGGGGGCGTGTCCACTTATGATGGGGAGGAGGTAGTGAACCAATCAGCAGTAGGGGGCGTGTCCACTCATGATGGGGGAGGAGACAGTGAACCAATCAGCAGTAGGGGGCGTGTCCACTCATGATGGGGGAGGGGATAGTGAACCAATCAGCAGTAGGGGGTGTGTCCACTCATGATGGGGGAGGAGAGAGAGTGAGCAAGAGGAGATTTAAAGAAAGACTGTAGAAAGTGATGGCTGAGAGACATTACAATAGAGAATAACAATAGAGAAGAAAATAGCTTTAGGACCCACATTAATATTAGAAAAGCTTTCCAGCACTGGAGAGACCTAAGCGGGAAGGTCTGAAAACAGACGCAGAGGTTACGTTGTGTCTGTTCCATACATGATAACATTGGTTTGTGTACTATATGTTCAGTGTTTGTTCTTCCGTATCGTTCGTTCGCCATCTTTGCTTTTTCCACAATGCTTCACTTCAGCTATTTGAGTCATCGCTTCTTCCAAAAACCCAACTGTGTCAAACACAACCAAGGTAGACACACAACTAGAGCCCTTTAAGTCTTGTATAATAATGATCAGTGTCTAATACCATTTATCACTCCACATTGGCATTTTCAATATAAAAAATATTAAGAATCTGATGTGTCTCCTCACCTTCTCTGTGGTTTCAATGTCACATGTGATTCCATGGAGAATGAGCTCCAATTCCGGCCGGTATCGAACTTTGTAGTTTTCAAAGCGAATATTCCCGGCGGAGGGCCAGTCGTCAGGAGGACGATTACTGGTGATCCACGGAGCCTGGAGACACAAATATTCTCACACTAAATTAACTGAATTTACAAAAACATCTCTCCAATTCCATTTAAAGTTTTCAAAATCACTGGATTTCATATGGATCTGTTCAAAAATGGTAAAACTAGTGAAGAATGTCTGTGCAAATATTCCCTTACAGGTATTTATGAAGTATGATGTACTAATTTTCTAATTTTTTGTGGTTTTTGACTCGTCTATAGTTCATAATGTTTGGGAGATTAGAAAAAAAACCTTATTAGTACATTAATCCAGAAACCGACACATGAAAATGATTTAATTCTCTACCTCATTTTTGATCTCTGTGTATTCGCTCACTCTTTCCACAGCGACGATGTTGGTCTCCAATTCTGATGTCATTCTCACAAGCCAGTTCAAAGTTTGCGTCACCTAATAAGAAGCAGTGTTACTTAATGGCAAGGTTATTTAACTCATAAGCATCTCAAAATCAAAGAAAAAAAATACATTTAAGGCGTATGAGATGGACAGCCCAACCAATCCACTATTCAAAGAGTCTCGAGAGATTACAGCAAACAACGCTGAGAAAAACACCACCAGATTCCCCAGAGACTCCAACCGCATGGCCAACCACCTGGAACCCAACAAGCAACATTAGAAGCTTAAGAAGCAAACACAGATTTATCTCTTGACGAAAAGCTCGGTATATACTACCAATTCTGACCTGTTAGATACAATCCAAGGATAGACACTTTTGAGATTCTGATCAATGGTGTCCTCGTTTTGCTTTAGGAAACGCTGCTGATGCCCATACGCCCTTATCACAGAGAGGCCTGATACCGTTTCCCCAAAGTGGGAGTAAATGGGAGATCGAGACACAGAGTCCAGTCGTCTGAGTTGCCTCGATGTAGAAACATAGAACCTCTGAAATACAGGAAGCGGGTTTAGACTATTTTTTAAATTATTTTACTTACTATATGGGAGAAAAATATATTGCCAAGTTGTTAACATCCCAGTGTCCACAGAGTACAGCTTATTTGTTTTAGCATTACTGTTAGCTGTCTTACCTGCACAAAGTAGTAGATAACAGCCATTGGTACAACGACTGCAGTGAAGATTGGAGTAGCCAGACAGATGACAAACAAGGTCCCTAGAACCCCGAGAAGACAGAGAATCCAGGATCTGAAGGACATCGGGATCATCTCGTCCACGGTAAAGATATCCTAAGTATAGGCCAAATCGAAAAACAATATTTCAGTTTAAGAACAGGAAAAGTATTTATGTATTTATTTATCATAGGAGGAATTTTTTATTAGATTTCGTCATTTTCATAGTCTTGGGATGCGTTTACATTCCAATTAGATTGCTATGTTTATATGAATCTGTAAAATACTTTTTGAGCATAGAAAGTTTAATTTCCAACCTAAACTGTCCTAAATCTTGAATGCTTTGGAGCAGTTTGGTCTCTTTTTAAAGATGACATGTGGCAGATTATTGCTGAAGTAAAGTAAGTTTATTGTCATGAAAAATGCACAAAATAACTTTTTTTAATTTGATAAGAAATAAATATTTTCCAAAAACATGTTTAACTCTAAAACTGTGAGAACATCTAAATAAGCTGTGTTCCAAATTTGAGGTTGATATCTCAAAGAAATGAGCTTTCAGTAAGATTTTGTTTGGGTGCAGAATGTTTCCAATAGATTAGTTTGATTTTTAATGTGCTTATTTTTTATGTGTGTGTGTGTGTGTGTGTGTGTAAGGAGTGTATGTGTCTATATGTCTCTGGCCTTCATACAGACCAACCAATTATAAAACTCAATGCAATTTGTAGATCTTTGTTTTGGCTTTATAGCAAACATCAACAAAAGTGTGTTCAGTGTTCAAAGTGGGCCTATACCTTAGCGAAACGATTGACTATTCGTCCTGAAGGTGTGGTATCAAAGAACACCATGGGTACTTTCAGAATATTAGACAGCAGATTTGTGTGTAGAGTCCTGGACGCACAGATGGATCCATCGGCTAGGAGTATAGTCCCTACAAACACCAGAAATCCTGGCAGAGAAAGACATAACGTCACTTAGTCATAATAATTCATATACTTCTTCCACCGTTTTTTTTCTCTGTGAAACAAAAGACTTAAACTCTCCATGTCATCACTAAGAGCTAAAACTCTCCAAATTTCACAAGACCTATTTTCCAACATCAGATCACTCTATATGGTCTAGCTTTGATAATGATGCCAATATGTCTGGCCTTCACTTATGTTCTACACCCTGGCTATGACCCACAATTGTATTATTATGCTTCTGATCATTTAATATGTAGATCATCATGACTAACAAGTATATAATCTACAACAAGTATGTAATTGATGTGAACTAAATTTGGGCAATGTTTATTCTTATTATAAAATTCATGACCAAATTATATCCCTGTGATAGACTGTCCATCTCTCTTCAGCCGAGAGTCTCAGAGTCTAAAGTTCACATAATGTCTGAAGAATGATGAAATGGAGTCCCTTAATACTCACATAGCCAAGGAAATAAAACATTTTTAAAACATTTTAAAATCTGGACATTTAGAACATTCAGAGAACATTGGGGGGCTGTAGCGCCACCATGACAAAAGTGGCAAACTCTGTACACAAATCGTTCTCATCGAGCCATAAAACTTTTTAAATTACAATAATTCGCTTCGAGCAATAGGAAGTCAGCCATTTTGGATTTAATGTGAATTTTTTCGTTCATGGGGATTCATGCGATTCTCACACACATTGGAGATGCTAATTGCGACCAGATTTTTGATTTCTCAAACATTGTTGTCAAAATGTAAATAGGAAAAGTCTCATATTTTTTTAGTTCTTTATCTGGTTTAGATCAAACTGTGGATGTGTGTTTGGCCATAGAGGCTGATCACATGGATATGACTATTGTGGTTCATGGCCACAGCGCAGAGTCGCAAAGCTCATGGTCTTGCACAAAGGGATTTATTCTATCAAACAGAGAACCAGAGAACACTGATCCAGGCCAATCACAACACACTAGTTCAGCTGGCCAATCAGAGCACTCTCTGCATTTCAGAAGGCGGGGCTCAGCTAGAAATCAGCTCGTTTCACACAGACTGGGAATAGAGGTGCTGCAATAATGTACAGTATGTAAATAAATTATGTGTTTTTTGCACAAAAGCATGTTAACCTATTCTAGTACACCCAAAATAATGAACTAGCCTCTTTAAATCAAGAAAATATCATGTCCTCGATTTCATTCTGTTTGTAAAAGTATTTATCAAACCTCTTTCTGCTCATACCTTGTGCAATTCCCAGGGCTCCAAAGACACCTATTCTCGTGTCTCTAATATGATTTGGGTAGGTTTTGTTGAAATAATCTTCGGCATCATTAGTCCAGTCACTGAGCCACAGATTTTGACCAATGATGGCCACATTCTGGATGAAGTAGATGAGGAAACTCCAGGTGACGTAACACCATCCCATCGCCCTCAGATACTGAAGATACACTGAGAACTTCACCTGTACATGGATCCAAAAATAATTTACACAATTACTGAGGGGGAAAATAGATGACAAAACATGGAGAATCAAAATAGCTTATTATGTACCCTTCCGGTCTCCATTGTCTCTTTCTCAATCAGTCGCTGTCCTTTCTTATCGTCGGAGTCTTTTTTACTTCGAAGAGAGCTGTTCTTCCTTACTCTCACACTAAAGACACAAAATTTAAATATAAATCTTGGTGAACACAAAACTGCACTCTTCCAATGAAGTCTGTTGTTGCATTTCAGTTGCATTTGTGAAGATCATGATGACTATAGAGTGCATTAGTGCGTTGGCAACGACTTGCACTCTATACATGCTCAAGTGGGCCAGGATTCAGTTTATCTGTGTGAAATAGTGCATGTCTGGAGTAAAATCTTTTGTTGTTCTAACATGTCTCTCGATGGTGTGTTTGGTTTACCTTCCGTTCCGTTGAGAGTGACGCAGGCTGTTTTCTCTCTTCAGTGTGTTTGAGACGATGTCCTCCGGAGAGCCGTCGGCCTGAGGCTCCAAACCCTCCGGCAGGGTGTCGATCTCTTCATAGTCGGACCCCCGAGCTGCTGCTGTTGGACCACACAATTACAATCAATCACATCGTTTATGAGCATGAAGACTTGTGCACATGTGTTTTGATGCAAGCAGTGCAAAAACATACTGCACTTCAAGTATACTTGTTTCTAAGTAATGCTTTAGAGATCGTTTATTGTTCATGCATCCCAAATCTATGAACACACACAACCTTTCAAAAATATATTTTTGAAAGAAATTAATACTTTTATTCAGCAAGGATGCATTAAATTGATCAAAAGTGGCAGTAAAGACATTAATAATGTTATAAAATGTAGCCTAATTAAAAATAAATTTAAACTAAATCAATAAAATTGTCACAACCACCAGCTGGAGTGCCCATGATCTCCACCAGAGGGCGCTCCTTCCACCTGCTTTATCACATCATGGACTGCTTTTCCCATAAACCATTGCCTGGACTCATCATGTTCTGATTACTTCCACCTGTGTGTTATTATCCCGTTTACTCTTGTCTATTGAAGCCCTGTGTTTTTAGTCATTCTTTGCGAAGTCTTGTATGTTGTTACACTGTATTTCTGAGCGTTTTCCTGGTTTCCTGTGTCTTGTTTTTTTCATTTTCTGCCTGTTTTCTGTATTTCCTTTTGTCTGTGTTTTCTGCCCTGTTGCTCATTTTGGGTTGTTTGACCCTTTGCTCGTTATATTGATTACGATTCTGGACTGTCCCAATAAAGCTGCTTTTGGATCTTCAACCCAAGTCTTGGAGCAGTTTGTAACAAAATGTAATGTAAGGTAAATGTGTCTGTTGCACTCCGCTTGACAGATTCAGGCATTCACAATCAGGATAGCATGAGGAAAGGGTTACTTCAATGGTCAACTTCAGACATTCTACTAACTGTGACTAACTTTGCAACTACAAGTCAACTAACTCTGAAGTTGACTTGTAGTTGCAAAGTTATAGCTAGTAGAATGTCTAAAGTGGACCATCGAAATAAAGTGTTACTGAGGTAAGACCACTCGCACTAAGAAATAAAGCATGAATCATGTAGACATTGCAAGTCCTATACTAAAACTTTCAGAATGTGTTCAGATGGCTATTTTAAAATTTAGGACAATATCTGAAGCTCAGCAGAAAATGCAAATGTTCGATGGTAGACAAACCTTTATTGCCATTAGCTTTGTTTTCCTCTTTGCCGTAAGTTTCCATGAATTCATTGAAAGCGCCTTTACTGGCTCGAAGAGCGTCGTATGATCCCACCTCGGACACAACCCCATTCACCAACACCACGATCTCATCTACAAACGGCAAGAAGCTAATCCCGTGTGTCACCAGGATACGAGTCTACAAGGAAAGAGAAGGGGAAAAAACTGAACAGCAATACAGAAATTTAAGTCAAGCAGAAAATTTGCATTTGACATGTATATTAATATAGTGAGTATCCCAGCTATTTGTTAACATTCCCATTAAGTTATTTCGGAATGTTCTCTGAACACTCAAAATGTTTTAAAAAAGTTTTTCCTTGGTTAAATGGGATATAATCCGTTTCATCATTCTTCAAACATTTTTGGGAATGTTACTTTTGATTTTTTTCTGAAAGTTCTGAAACAAGTAGTAACATTTAAAAAAATGTTACAATGTTTCTGAAATAAAACCATCCATGAATGATTTTTAAATAACTTGTGCTAATGTTTTGAGACCAGATAACTTAGAACGAAAGTTCTATTAAAGGAGGAGTTCTCTTCAGAATTAAAATTTCCTGGTAATTTACTCTCCCCCACATCATACAAGATGTTCATGTCTTTCTTTCATACTTTTTGGTTTAAAGGTATATATTATGTATTTGTTATAAATGTCCGCTGGTTTGTCAAGATCAGACTCTTATTCCTCGGCTGGATCGTGTCGAGACTTTGAAGCTGCACTGAAACTCACATCTGGACCTTCGACCCGTTGGACCCCATTGAAGACACTATATGGAGAAACCCTGGAGTGTGTTCCTCAAAAACCTTCATTTCTTTTCGACTGAAGAAAGAAAGACGTGAACATCTTGGATGACGTGGGGAGAGTAAATTATCAAGAAAATTTAATTCTGAAGTGAACTAATCCTTTAATTTTACTGGAAGAACGTTTGTTCATAACTTTCTCAGAACTAAAGTTCTAGCCTAAACAAAATACGACAGAAAATAAAACAGTATTGACTTTTGACATTAGTCTCCTACCTTATTTCTGAGCAGGCCTTTGGGTCCGATCACCCGTTCAAACAGATGTTTTCCCACATGTGAGTCGACAGCAGACAGCGGGTCATCCAGAAGGAACACGTCAGCGGAGCTGTAAACCGCCCGGGCCAAACTCACCCGCTGTTTCTGTCCGCCGCTCAGATTGATGCCCTGCGGCACAGCAGATCAAACATCAAACATTCAAAGTCAGTGTTTCCCAACCCCGTTCCCGTTCCACACGTGTGAACTCTTCCTGGGCGAGAGAATAAGCCATAGAAATGCCTAAATACAGTGAATATGCACTATTGCAGGTGTATTGTCAGGACCACCAGCCAGTGGTGTAAAGTATTGGAGTGGTGTTATTGGTAACTGTATTTAAAGTCCCCTTGTTGTGGAAATCCAGCTTTTAATGTTGTTTATGTGTCTATAGCCACGTTTCCACCGCAGGATCTAAGGACTTTGGGCTGGTACTTGGTGTGTTTCCACCGCAGGGTCTACATGAAGTTCCGGGTAAATATTTCCCCCTCAGAAAGTCCCTGTTTGCGAGGTAGTACTTTATCAAAGTTCAGGAACTTTCAGAGGGGGGACTTGGGCGCTGAACATGCTGATTGGTCGAGTTCATGCCGCATTTTATTTCAACCATCATGGTGCATGCGGAAACAGTTGTTTGCTATTCGAATCAACAATGGAGTTACGGCCGATGGACGACAAGTTTCAGGGTTTATTAAGCTTAAGTTCAGATGGTGAAATCCAGCCGGAACTGTAAAGTAGTGCGCGTCACCGTACTAATTTGCCTAATCTTCACGGTACATTAGACCGCGGTGGAAACGCACACAGCAACAGATTTGGGGGGAAAGAAGTCCCTGGGAAAAATTGTTCCAGGTAATTTCGGTGCAAACGTGGCTAAAGTGGTGTTTTTAATATGCTTTAAGACAGGGGTCTCAAACTCAGCTTAACTGCGGGCCGCTGGAGGTGGAGTCGGGGTCAGGCTGGGCCGCATCAAATATTCCACAAAAAAAAATAGTATTCAAGTATTCCAAAAAAGGAGCACAACTGATCCAATCTTCTCAATCTTTATTATTAACGTTTCTTCTGAACTGTTCCTCTGAATTTGAACATTCCTTTCTGTACATGATTGGTTCTTCATGAGCTGTCCTTCTGACAGTTGAAGTTCATTTTACAAACTTTCTTTTTCTTTTCCTTATACACAACATCTTTGCGTCATGATTCTGCCATCATGTTATTGATTATTCCTAGTCTTGTGGCAGGATCATGACAGAACCAATGTTTTGTGTACAAGCGCATGGCCAATTGTTTGGCCATGTGCTTGTGGTGTCTCGTTACGTTACCCCGCCCCCTTGTTATCCTCGTCTTGTGATTATTGTCTAGTCAGTTTCACCTGTCCTCGTCATTAGTGTTCCCTATTTAATCTCCTCATGTCTTCTGTCCTGTGTCGGTACATTGTCTAACATTGCGTGTTCATCCCTGTGAGTGGTTAGCCTGAAAGCTGTTAAATGAGAATTGTGAGTTTGTTTATTGTCAAGTCATAGTCTTAGTTTGTCATCTTGTCATAGTCTAGTTATATTCTCCTCCAGTTCTGTTTTGCCCCCTCGTGGGTTTTGTTTTCTGTTTTTGTCAATAATAAATCCCTGTTTTGAGTTACTTGCTGTCTGCTATTGGGTTCATCCTTCTACCACATGACAGAATGTACCGACCATCAAAGAACCCAGCAGACAGTATGTCCTCCCAGCTCCAGTTCCAATCGGAGTTCCGTGAGCGATGCTGGTTGTCCGCACCAACCAACGGAGAACGGATCATTTGCCCTATCCCGTCTCAGGGTGAGCGGATCATGAGGGATTATGCCCGTCTATGGGATCTCTTTTCCCGGGAGGATCTGCAGGCCTCTTCCTCGGGCTCTCCACCCTCTGCTAGTCTGCCGGTGATCCCGGAGGGTCGCATGTTAGCCGTCGTGACACAGGAGGACCAAGCGTCTTCCACCCTGACTCCCGGTCCACCACCCGTGTCCGTCAGCACCCGTGGAAAGCGTGGAAGACGTTTGTCGTGGGATTCAGCGTCGGAATCGTCCTCCACGGAATCCCCCTTGCCTGCGGTGGTCTCGCCAGTACCTGCTTCGTCTCCCTCTTCGCCCCCCTTACCGGTCTCAAGCCTGGCTACGGACTCAGCTCCGCGACCCAGAAGGAAGAAGAGGAGGAAGGGAGCCTCTTGTTCTCCCTCTGTCTCCCCCAGAGCCCGCTACTTCAAGCGCCGTCCATGAGCCCGCTACTTCAAGCGCCGTCCATGAGCCCGCTACTTCAAGCGCCGTCCATGAGCCCGCTCCAGCCAGCGCCGTCCATGAGCCCGCTCCAGCGAGCGCCGTCCCAGGGCCCGCTCCAGCGAGCGCCGTCCCAGAGCCCGCTGAGAGAGTTGCGGCCGATCTAGCCGCTAAGGAGGTTCTGCGAGCAGTTTCGGCGCGTCAGGAGATGCCCATCTTCCTTGCTGCAAAGACCCTGTCTGATTATTTGGCTTGTCTTGCCTCAATCCTTGAACCCCCTGTCTGTCCTGCCTTGTCCTCTGTTCCCACGCCAGCCGCCGAGAGCGCAGCGCCCACGCCAGCCGCCGAGAGCGCAGCGCCCACGCCAGCCGCCGAGAGCGCAGCGCCCACGCCAGCCGCCGAGAGCGCAGCGCCCACGCCAGCCGCCGAGAGCGCAGCGCCCACGCCAGCCGCCGAGAGCGCAGCGCCCACGCCAGCCGCCGAGAGCGCAGCGCCCACGCCAGCCGCCGAGAGCGCAGCGCCCACGCCAGCCGCCGAGAGCGCAGCGCCCACGCCAGCCGCCGAGAGCGCAGCGCCCACGCCAGCCGCCGAGAGCGCAGCGCCCACGCCAGCCGCCGAGAGCGCAGCGCCCACGCCAGCCGCCGAGAGCGCAGCGCCCACGCCAGCCGCCGAGAGCGCAGCATCCGTATCTACCACTGATAGTGCTGCACCCAGTCCTGTTCCTTCGCCTGCCATGTCCCCCGTCAGGAGTCCCGTTTCCCCATCCTCTGTGTCCTCCGTTTCTGAATCTGTTGCTGCCACCACTGAAGCAGTATCCCAGACTGTTTCCCCGTTCGTCCCTGTCTCCACCAGCCCCCGGACTGTTTCCCTGTTTGCCCCTGTCTCCACTAAGCCCCGGACTGTTTCCCCCAAGACCTCTCCTCGTGTGTCTCCGTCTAGGCCTGCCCAGAGTCCTCGTCTTCAGCCCTCATCCCGTGGACCCAAGACCCCCAGTCCTCCCATCCACCCTGGACCTCCCCCCATGAATTGTGTGTTTCCTCCACCCCCTCTGCCTTGCATGTTGTTCTTGATGTTTCACCCGAACCCTGTTATTGTTTATTCATGTATGCCATTGCTGATGTTCACCATGTTTTGTTGGTTCTTGTCCATGTCTCGTTCAGTCTTGTCTTGTGCTTAGTGTCCCTTTTGAGGAGCGTCTGGAAGCCGCTCCTTAAAGTGGGGGTTCTGTCATGATTCTGCCATCATGTTATTGATTATTCCTAGTCTTGTGGCAGGATCATGACAGAACCAATGTTTTGTGTACAAGCGCATGGCCAATTGTTTGGCCATGTGCTTGTGGTGTCTCGTTACGTTACCCCGCCCCCTTGTTATCCTCGTCTTGTGATTTATTGTCCAGTCAGTTTCACCTGTCCTCGTCATTAGTGTTCCCTATTTAATCTCCTCATGTCTTCTGTCCTGTGTCGGTACATTGTCTAACATTGCGTGTTCATCCCTGTGAGTGTTTAGCCTGAAAGCTGTTAAATGAGAATTGTGAGTTTGTTTATTGTCAAGTCTTAGTTTGTCATCTTGTCATAGTCTAGTTATATTCTCCTCCAGTTCTGTTTTGCCCCCTCATGGGTTTTGTTTCCTGTTTTTGTCAATAATAAATCCCTGTTTTGAGTTACTTGCTGTCTGCTATTGGGTTCATCCTTCTACCACATGACACTTTGTGCTTATATTTGCTCATGTCCTTTTATTTTCAATATGGTATTGAATGTTTTTTGGAAGCCACATTTCCTTTTATTATACTTAGAAAAACAATTATTGCTTTTGAAATACAAATATTTGCAGTCATGTCTGCCCATCTTATTGAATTCTTTCTACACATGTATAGTGTCTCAGGCAAATTACTGACTTTGCACAAATCAAAGCAAACCTTCTTATCAACCTGTCGGACACAAAATAAGCTCAAAATGATTATTCTCACATTGTTTTAGAGCAGGGGTCTCCAACACGTAGCTCGCGGCCTGATTGATGGTAGCTCGCCAAGGGCCTATTCACATTGCGCTCACATATTTTGCATGCTCAAGTTCGTTATTTCAAATATAGGCGCGCGGCAAGCGCGCTCATAATTGAAGCGACGCGCTCATTTTTTACAGGCGCAGTCTGTTTGTACTTCGCGGTTGTCTATGACAACTATTGACAACAAACCCACCGTAAGCTGTCACGAGACTATCTATGGTAGCCCATAAGGGATAAAAAAATTTGTTTTTAAACGCGGCACACGCAACGACAGGCCGCACTAACATTAAACTTTTATGTCAAGTAGGGGGCCACAAAATATCACCCTGCGGGCCTCAAATGGCACGCGGGCCGCGAGTTTGAGACCACTGCTTTAAGACAAACCATGTGTAAACTGCAGTGAACCAAACGACAGTCTCAGTCTCTGTTGATTTGGCTTTCCATATAAATGAGGTTCCCGTTTGATTATTTTTTGGGGAACCAAATAAGAACATTCTGGGAAACATTCTCTCTTGGTTCTTATTGTAAAAAAAGTTAACCTTCCAAGAATGTTATTGTGGGGTTATGTGACAACCTAAAACGAACTTACACAGAACATTCCCTACCGGTTTTATTTTTATAACCTTATAATCATGCCTACATCCACCACTGAATATGCCAACTGTGACTTTGGGCCCTATTTTAAGGATCTAAGCTTACGGCACAAGTGCACTTGGGTCGGTCCGAAAACACTGCTAGTTTAACGACAAGATAAATGGTCGGCGTGACGCATGGTCTAAAAGGGTTGTCCCTATTCTCTTAAAGGGTTAGTTCACCCCAAAATGAAAATTAAGTCATTAATTACTCACCCCCATGCTGTACCAACCCCGTAAGACCTTCGTTCGTCTTCGGAACACAAATGAAGATATTTTTGATTAAATGTGACAGCTGGATCACTCCTCCATAGGCTCCCTAAGGGAATGAATCCTGACGTCCCAGAAAGTCAATGAAGAAAATGTTTAAATATTCCATGTCACAACAGTGGCTCAACTATAAGTTTATCAAGCGACGAGAATACTTTTTGTGCGGAAATAAAACAAAAATAACGACTTTATTCGACTATTCCTTTTCTTACTTGTAGGCCTGAAACGAGACTTCAAGAGATTTCCACGACGCATGCGCGAGAATTGCGATCTCCTTCAACTACTTCAGTTCAGTTCTCGCGTGCGCGTCGTGGAAATCTCTTGAAGTCTCGTTTCAGGCCTACAAGGAAGAAAAGGAATAGTCGAATAAAGTCGTTATTTTTGTTTCTTTTTCCGCACAAAAAGTATTCTCATCGCTTGATAAACTTATAGTTGAGCCACTGTTGTGACATGGAATATTTAAACATTTTCTTCATTGACTTTCTGGGACGTCAGGATTCATTCCCTTAGGGAGCCTATGGAGGAGTGATCCAGCTGTCACATTTAATCAAAAATATCTTCATTTGTGTTCCGAAGACGAACGAAGGTCTTACGGGGTTGGTACAGCATGGGGGTGAGTAATTAATGACTTAATTTTCATTTTGGGGTGAACTAACCCTTTAATGAGTAATGGGTGTGTTTTGGGCTTTATAAATGATATGAAATGAAATGAAAACTGGGTCGAGCTGAAAGTGAAACGCCTGGCGCAGCATTGCACCGGGTGTATGATAGGTGTAGGTTCACTAGTCTCAGTTTTCTGATATGTGAAGACTCAAGGACTAACAGTTGGGAAGCAGTGCTCTTCACCTTCTCTCCGATCTCTGTCTGATCTCTCCCGGGCAGCAGGTCCAGGTCGGGTCCGAGAGCACAGGCCTCCACCGCGGACCGGTACCGTTCTTCATCCAGCTCAGAGCCGAAGAGGACATTATCCTTCAGTGAGGCGTTCTGGATCCAGGCCTGCTGAGGGACATACGCCACGGACCCCTGAGACACACACACAAAACTAATGTCAAGCCGGCAGAGAAACACACACCACTAACGTCCAGTCGGCAGAGAAGAGTTACAGCAATCTTTCATAATAAGATGTGTTTGATTACGTTTATGTTAATTTGTCCCTTGAGGCAGTGCAGTTCTCCCAGCAGAGCCGATATCAGTGAAGTCTTCCCCGATCCCACAGCTCCCACCACTGCCACCAGACGACCCGGGGTAATGTCCAGAGACACACTGAACAACACACACACATCGATTAAGATCCAGAGTGAAAACCACTAGATAGAACACACACACTCACACACACTCACACACACATGCAAACACACACACACACACACACTCACACACACATGCAAACACACACACACACACTCCCCCACACACACGCACACACTCATGCAAACACACACACTGCCTTTTAAAACTGCTGACGCTAGTGCGTGCCAGGGCCAGTCGCGTCTCCACTGTCACTTCCGGGGCTTGATCGGGGCTTCCTCAGGGCCAACGGCCAGGATTTCTGGCCTGTCGAATACCTTGGGCCAAAGCGGGCCAGCTCGGGCTAGACGCGTGCTCAAGGTAAAAGGCGGAGTTTATCGGTGTTATGGAACGTTATGATCTGAAGCAAGATGCACATTTCACTTTTTTATATCGCGCAAAATAATCGCTGCAAAGCTCTTCTGAGCATTTGGGCAGAAGAAAGGGTACAACATCAATTTGACGGCGTGTGAAGAAACGAGGAAGTTATTAAATACATCGATGCTGAACTTTCTAAGCTAAGCATGCGGCGATCAACGCTTCAAGTTCAGGAAAAAATAGAAAAGTTGCGGGCGCAGTATTGTTCAAGGCGATTAAAACGCACAACGGACAAAGCGGAGCTCAGAAAAGGATTTTTCCATGGTTCGACTTGATGGACGTCTGTTGGGTCACCGTCCCTCTGTTAGTGACAACTCGCGAGACAATCGGGACACTATTGCAGCCACGGCCGGTGAGTTAATATACATGCTATCTTCCTAACTTAAAAAATAAATAAATTCATAATATCCGCTGAAATGGGTTGGGTTGTATGTATGACGTTTGATCCAGAAAGGCGTGTTAGGGGCGGGGTTTAGGGCAGCGCTGCGGGGCTACTGGCCCGGCAGTGGAAACGCAAGCCCGGTGCTTAAGGCCCGAGACCACTGGCTCGGCTCGGCTCACTGTTAGCCCTGGCCCGGCCCTAGCCCGGCAGTGGAAACGCGGCTATTGTAGCATCTGTTTTATACTGTAACAGTGTAAAGATATAGTGAGTGGAAGGGCCAAACTCACTGTTTCAGCACTGGTTCTGTTTCTCTTTCCCAGGCAAACGTGCCGTCGGTCATGTTCACCGCAGCTTCTATTAATCACATCAGCACAAAAACATTATCTATACATCAGTCATTTTTTTCTGAAATGTAATAGTTGGATCACAGATAAGAAAAATATGTTCTAATAATGTTCTGATAACGTTCTCATTAAGTTATGGAAACATTCTGGTAACACTTTGCTTGAAGGGGTGTGCATAAGACTGACATGACACCTTCATAATCATGACATGACACATGTCATGAATATGAAGGAGGTTTTATGCATGTTTATGACAATTTATGTTGTCTTGGTAATGTCAAGTTGTCATGACAAAGACACTGACAGGTTATGATGTATTGGTTTATGTCAAGTTGTCATAACAAAGATATCTCAAACTATGTCATATTTGCATTAAAAATGTCATAATTGAGACACATAATGACACATAATGACACATAATGACAGTTGTCATAAACATGCATAAACCCTCCTTCATGTGTCATGTCATGTGTCATGACGTGTGTTTATGAAGGTGTCATGTCAGTCTTATGCACACCCCTTCAAGTAAAGTGTTACCAGAACGGTATTAAAAACCTGATAACTTTAAAAGAACGTTCTATTAACGTTTCTGGAAGAACGTTTGTTCGTAACTTTGAGAAATGTTACTACTCATTTTAGAATGTTCAGAGAACATTTAAAAGTAGCGTTCCCATAATGTTTGAAGAATGATCCAATGGAATGTTCCCTTAAAGTCCCCCTGTGGTGAAACTCCAGCTTTTAATGTTGTTTATGTGTCTATGTGGTGTTTTTAATATGCTTTAAGACACACCGTGTGTAAGTTCATAAGTCGACAGCATTGCTGAGTGTTTCCTGCTTAAAACTGCAGTGAACCAAAGACAGTCTCAAAAACACGGTTTGAAATCGCTGGTGTTTCTGATGTCACAAACGACCTTGTAACCAATCAGATCAACGTGTGATTGTCAACCAGTGGATCTCTGAGCTGAGTGAGTGAGTGGAGGCGGGGGAAAAAAATTCTTAAATATGTCATTTTGGTGATTAAAGATGAGTTTAATTGATGTAATTATTGACTACAGGGGGACTTTAACTTTTGTATAATTAAGAAAAAACATTTTTAAAACATTTTTGTTTTTTGAACATTTAGAGAACATTCAGAAATAACATATTCATAACCATGTGAACGTTAGCAAAACATTCTTCGAACGTAATAGGCTGGCTGGGACTTGAACTTGAACACATTATTACTGCAAACAGTAATGAGTACATCAGCTTTTCTAAAACCATCAGAAATCAGCTAGAATCCTGTAAAGAGTTCCCGACTCACTGTTGCTGTCGTCATGCTTTATCGCCGTCGTGTCCAGATCACTGCCACTCAGAAACTTCTCAAGTCTTTTCTTAGATACAGTGGTCTGAACATGGGAAAAAGTATTGTCAGATTTCGAACAAGGTCAAAAATACTTTTACAACCGCAAACAAAGCTTATTGAAAGGTAGCAATAAAATGCTTCGGTAACACTTTACAATGAGGTTCATTAGTTAACATTAGTTTATCTATTAACTAACATGAACTAACAGTGAGCAATACATTTGTTACAATATTTATTAATCTTTGTTAATGTTCGTTGTTTGTTCATGTTAGTTCACAGTGCATTAACTAATGTTAACAATATTTGAATCAAGTATTAGTAAATGTTGAAATTAACATTAACAAATATTAATAAATGCTGTATACGTGCAGTTCAGTATTAGTTCATGCTAACTAATGTATTTAACTAATGTTAACTAACGACCCTTATTGTAAAGTGTAACAGATGCTTCCGTATAGATAATCATATAAATATATACACTGTAAAAATGTTATGATCAATAAGTAATGACAACACGGTTTTACATTGCTTTAACTCATCAAAATAGGTTAACGTTATACAAGATTCAACAATGTATTTTAAGTTGAAATTACTTAAACATTCAAGTTGATTGTACTTAAAAATTTAAGGCAGCAACTTTTTTTTACATTGTACAAAGTAAAAAGTGCAGTTTATTTACAAAAAAAAATTTGTGAACAAGTTGCCTTAAAATTATTACGTAGATGGTAACACTTTATTTGAAGGGGTGTGCATAAGACTGACATGACACTGTCATAAACATGACATAACACCTGTCATGAACATGAAGGAGTCTTTATGGATGTTTATGACTGTTGTCATTAAGTGTCATTCGGTAAATTATGACACTTTTAATGCAAAGTTGACATTGTTTAAAATGTCTTTGTTATGACAACTTGACATTAACAAAGACAAAAATGTCTTTGTTATGACAACTTGACATTAACCAAGACAAAAATGTCAAAACCAACCACATATGACAGGGTAATGTAATGTTAACGCAAAGCTTAATAACTTCTTTAAGTTTGATATTAGACCTGTTATGACATATTTGTGACAGGTTGACAGGTTATGATTTCTTGGTTAATGTCAAGTTGTCACAACAAAGACATTTCTGTCTTTGTTAATGTCAAGTTGTCATAATCAAGACATTTTTGTCTTGGTTAATGTCAAGTTGTCATAACAAAGACATTTTAAACAATGTCAACTTTGCATTAAAAGTGTCATAATTTACCGAATAACACTTAATGACAACAGTCATAAACATTCATAAAGACTCCTTCATGTTCATGACAGGTGTTATGTCATGTTTATGACAGTGTCATGTCAGTCTTATGCACACCCCTTCAAATAAAGTGTTACCAAGTAGATACATTTAATGCTTAATTGAAAAAATTAAGTTATGTGAACTTGACAATTCCACATTACTTAATTTTTTCGATTAAGCATGGCGTTATTTACTAAAATAATTTCACTATATAATTTTAAGGCAACGTGTTTGCTTAATATTTTTAAGCTGAGTCAGCTGATCACTTTTAGGGTGTAATAATGGCTTGATAGCGGCAGCACCTGAACCATGATGGAGATCAGCTGTGGGAGCATGGCGAGGGGGAAGCGCAGTATGTTGAAGAGCGAGATCGAGGTGAAAGCTTTCTCTGCATCCAAGATGTTATCCGGACTCACAGACACAAACACAGCGAAGGTGGCGAGAGAAACCTGGAGAGGACCGCACATGACCTCAGTGTCTGTCATGGGCCGCTTGCTTTCTGACATTCATTCAGGATTTCAATAGATTTCAACTTTGCTGTCAATCCACTGTTGACTGAGGGCAACACTTTATAACACTGTTCCTTCATTAATGAATAACTACACAGGAACAAACGAGTAACGCACTATTAACACTCTAGTAACTGCTATTAACTAACAAGAAACTCTGATTAATGAGTTAGTAAGTAATAGCGCACAGATGAATGTGGAAGTTCACTATTAGATAATCAATAACTGATATTATTCATACTTTCCAGAGAGAGAACTACTGTATACAGGTTCATAATTAATATTAATAATGCATAATGTATAATATAAGGTAACGGTAACCCACTAGTAAAGACTTTCTACATCCTTATAAAGGAACTACTCATTATTTGGATCAGTATCTAAAGTGAAAAACATGATAAATACCTAATATTGACTGAAGTTATTGTAAGCTTTTGAGATTTTTGTAAGATTTTGAATAGTAATTCCTTCCGATGGATTTGGTAACACTTCAGTCATTATAGTGTGTTCCCATGATCTGCACTTTACAATAATGATCCAAATTATTAGTAGTTCCTTTAGAAAGATGTAGTAACGCTTGAGTCATTACTAGTGGGTTACCGTTACCTTATATTATACATTATGCATTATTAATATTAATTATGAGCCTGAATATAGTAGTTATTGATTATCTAATAGTGAACTTCCACATTCATCTGAGCGCTATTACTTACTAACTCATTAATCAGAGTTTCTTAGTTAATAGCAGTTACTAGAGTGGGTAACACTTTATTTGAAGGGGTGTGCATAAGACTGACATGACACTGTCATAAACATGACAGAACACCTGTCATGAACATGAAGGAGTCTTTATGAATGTTTATGACTGTTGTCATTAAGTGTCATTCGGTAAATTATGACACTTTTAATGCAAAGTTGACATTGTTTAAAATGTCTTTGTTATGACAACTTGACATTAACAAAGACAGAAATGTCTTTGTTATGACAACTTGACATTAACCAAGAAATCATAACCTGTCAACCTGTCACAAATATGTCATAACAGGTCTAATTATGAAACTTAAAGAAGTTATTTAGCTTTGCGTTAACATTACATTACCCTGTCATATGTGGTTGGTTTTGACTTTGGCCGTCATGACACCATTATAACTGTGTCATGAATATTTTACTTGTGCTCAAGTAAAGTGGAACACATTGTACTAGTTATAAAGATGTCATTAAGGGTTATTACACTGTCAAATGCTTTAACATATGACATGACAAATGCTTTAACATATGACAGGATAATGTAATGTTAACGCAAAGCTAAATAACTTCTTTAAGTTTGATAATTAGACCTGTTATGACATATTTGTGACAGGTTGACAGGTTATGATTTCTTGGTTAATGTCAAGTTGTCACAACAAAGACATTTTAAACAATGTCAACTTTGCATTAAAAGTGTCATAATTTACCGAATGACACTTAATGACAACAGTCATAAACATTCATAAAGACACCTTCATGTTCATGACAGGTGTTATGTCATGTTTATGACAGTGTCATGTCAGTCTTATGCACACCCCTTCAAATAAAGTGTTACCCTAGAGTGTTAATAGTGCGTTACTCGTTTGATCCTGTGTAGTTATTCATTAATGAAGGAACAGTGTTATAAAGTGTTGCCGACTGAGGGGTGCCTTGAAATAGAAAATCATACTAAAACATTATTATACTCACAAGAGCTGGAGCGCATGAAAATATGAATGTGGAGACAGAAGAGAGGTAGGCAAACTTCCTCATCACCTTCAGCTCCTTCTCTCGAATCCCCTGAACCTGAGACTCAAAAGAGGATTCCCAGGCGTAATACTTGAGGATCTACACACGGACGACAAAGAAATTAGAAGATACACGTCAAAAAAACATATTTTAATGTGTCCTGTGTGATAGAGGAGTGTAGGAAACCACTTACTTTGATCCCATTCAATATGTCATTCACAATTTTCATGCGCGAGTCTTTAAATTTCATGTTTTCCACCTGAAAAGAAGCAAGTGGCGCTTAGTGGATAATGATGCAGTACATTATATTTCTATTGTGTTTTAGGTAACACTTCCTATAAATGTCGCTGTAACTATAATATAATAGCATTATAGCAATGCAGGCTGCATCTTTACAAATACATTCATGGAACCGTACGACTGACTAATTAATACTTATAAATCAGTGTATAATAAATTATGAGCATGCGCACTGGAAAAGCAAATGCATGACTTAGTAATAATTATAAAAATAATATAAATGTAACTATAACTGTTGTAATAATGCAGTTAAGGTCTTATTGGGTCTTTATAAATATATTTATAATACAGACTTATAAATACCTATAAATGAAGCTATAAATCATTATAAGCATGGGCTCCATAGAAAGTGTCACCGTGTTTTCTTTTGTCTTTCCGAACACAAGAGTGATGGTTGGTGAAGCGTGATCACCTGGAAGGCCCTGGATTTGGTGGCCAGCCAGCCGTTAATGGGAACCATCAGCACCATCACCAACAGGCCCGCCAGCACGGACGGGCCCAGCTCGATCCAGAGGAACGCGATGGACAGGGCGATCTGCAGCGGACACGACCACAGCAGATGAATGAAGTTGGTGACGTCGTTGAACCTTTGAGCATCCGCTGACATCAGGTTCACGATCTCTCCAGCGGTCGACTCTTTCCTAGAGTCGTTAGATACAACTAATGCCTGAGGGGAATCACAAAATCCTGCACTGGTTATGATTAGACTGTTACAATGCCTCTCGTATGCTATTCAAATGTAGTCTCCTACAACAGGTTTAAACACATCTAAGGTCAAAAACACTTTATTTAACTCATAATCTCCACTGCAGCATCAGCTCTTTTCTCTCAGTGTCTGAAACGCTCCGATAAAGATTCAGTCTCTCTAAGCCCCGCCTCTCTGAGAGCTGCTCTGCTCTGATTGGTCAGAAAGCAAACGCTCATTATCATATCTGAATCTCAGCTCTTGATCACAGTGATACGAACAGTAACGACGGCGAGGGTTTTACCGTATCAATCTCATCAAAGTGGATTTGCTTTGTGAGCAGAAAACTCTCCCAGTCTCAGATACACTACAGTGTTTGAGGGCGGGGCTAAGAGACGCTGATCAGCCAATCAAGACCAGAGGCTGGCATTATGCAAATTAGTCACAAACCTGCACAGGTTCATCAGGAAGTGAGACTGAATTACTGACGACTCGCTTCAGTTCAGAATCACTTCTTACTTTTAGGAGACAAAACACTCCATTTATCTGCAGATCTTTTACATTCACAAACAGCTCTATTACACACTACACGAAAGGGAATATCAAAAAAAGCATAATAGGGGCACTTTAAAGTGACAGCAGACAACTAAAACCACAAATGCAGAATATTGCAGATAAGATTATAAATTGGTGTAAAACAGAGATCTTACAGCGTACCTTCTTGTAAACGGCTGCCATGATGGCGGTGCGAACTTTCATGCCCAGGATAAAGCATCGCTGGAAATACTGTTGCAGAATGACGGACTGTACAAACGCCACGAGCAGAAGCAGCACGGCGTACAGGTATCCGGTCCACGCGTGGCTCGATCTGTCCTGAACGAAGGCTATCATTAACCTGTGACAAAACACATCATATTGCTCCACCAGATTCAGAAACCACTAATCATAACTGATAAAAACTGCCCAGCTAACAAAAATATGCTCTAAGAACGCTTTGCTAACAGTCCCATTAAGTTATAAAAGCTTTGTTCTCTGATCATTAAAGATCATTAATGTTTTCTTGGTTATGTGAATGTTAAGGAACATTTCATTGAATCATTCTTCAAACATTATGCAAATTTACTTTTGAATGTTCTCTGAACGTTTTGAAACAAGCAGTTACATTTAAAAAAACCTTTGACGAACATCCAACTAAACTCTTTAGAAAGAGAAAACACGATGTATGATTGATGTATAAATAATGTTTTGTGCAAATGTTTTGAGAACATTATTAAAGGCCAGAACACTTTTAACAAACGTTACTGGATGTAACGTGGATGTAACGGTCTAAATGTTACTGGAAGAACGTTTGTTCATAACTTTGAGAGAACGTTTCATGTTTGCAGACATTAAAGGGTTAGTTCACCCAAAAATGAAAATGATGTCATTAATGCCTCTCCCTCATGTCGTCCCAAGCCCGTCAGACCTCCGTTCATCTTCGGGACACAGTTTAAGATATTTTAGATTTAGTCCGAGAACAGAACCGGAAGACAATGCAATGCTGAATAAAGTCGTAGTTTTTGTTATTTTTGGACCAAAATGTATTTTCGATGCTTTAAAACACTCTAACTAACCCACTGATGTCACATGGACTACTTTGATGATGTCTTTATTTCCTTTCTGGACAAGGACAGTATACCGTACACACATTTACAATGGAGGGACAGAAAGCTCTCGGACTAAATCTAAAATATCTTAAACTGTGTCCCGAAGATGAACGGAGGTCTTACGGGCTTGGAGCGACATGAGGGAGAGGCATTAATGACATCATTTTCATTTTTGGGTGAACTAACCCTTTAAGTCTTGTGGCACGAGAAACGATGCAGAAGTTCAGAGCGCGTACTTGAGCAGCTGTGGACTAGCAAACGCCAGCAGATCCTGTATGAGCTTGAAGAACGCGGACTCTAGAAGAACACCTTTGAAGGACTTCACGATGGTGGGAATCAGCCAGGACTGGGGATAGTCGGATTCAGAATCCTTCTTCGCTTTCTTTTTCTCTTTCTTTTTCCCCGTCTCCTCCTAATAAGAAACATTGTGAGTGTGTCAGTTAGTCTTTAGATTATCTTGGTTTTGAGAGATTATGGAACGGTTATGATGGATTAGCCCATCGAACTGCAGCGTACACTCATTAAATCAAACAAAAGAAACGAAATACAAAGATAGAAAGAGAATGAAGGTGAACAAAACAGTGTGTAAACCACAATCAACACAACAATGAATAGGGTGAAATGAAGCTCTTAAATACACAAGATAATCAACTCAATAGAAAACAGGTAATCACAAAACACTAATCAATCAATGATTACTATGACAGAGGATAAAAATGAAACACAATTTCGATCTAATAGTATTTTCTATTCACAGTTTTACTTTCTGCTGAAATTATTGTGGGTTTTCTTCATATTTCTTTTGTTGTTAGTACTTAACAGAAAATATGACACATATTTTAAAAATACATCACAGCAAACATTAAGGTCTTATTTATATTAATTAAACTAAATCTTTTCTCCTAATTGAACATTATATTATTGTAGCTGCTTTTGTTTATATTTGTATATCTATATTTGTAGATATTTCATCAGAATTAAAGGTTTGAACCCAAACCATACAATGAGAAAAACGAATAAATTTGGCTGTAATAAATAAGAGTTTTTTTTTTAAAGTTGGTCTAAAGTTTTACGTTTTTCTCAGTCTGTGCAATGCAAACCAACACTAATAGTTTGCAGTAAACAGGAGCAGTGAACACACATTTTTCTAAGGCGTACCATAACTAGAACATCCTGACTGACTCCTTTGGCCAGGCCGTTCTGAGCCTCCTCACTGCGCGTCGGCCGCGAGCTTCGCTTCTTCTGTAAGACGCCGCGAGCCTTCCTCAGCTCTCTCGTCATGACGTCCTCGAACTGCTGGCAGATCCAGTGAGTGGAGTCCTCCTCGTTCAGATCCCACATGTCCTCCTGAACCAGAGGCCGCTTATAGCCTTTGAGGACCATGCTGAGGGAAAACATTCACAACGCTGTTATGCAGAACACACACACACACAGTCAAACCCAAATGTATTCAGACACCTTGCTCTCCTCACTTACATAAATGAACTATAGTGTCCTGCACCCACTAGTCAAGTCATCCTCATTTATATAGCGCTTTTAACAATGTAGTTTGCTTCAAAGCAGCTTTACAGAGTAACTTGGTTTGGTTTTATAGCGGTTCTTGAATAATGTTATTTCCAGCTAAAGTTAGTTTTGTTTGATTCACTTCCGGTGAAATGCTCATTTATTAGGGGCCGCTAAGACGACGCCGTTCTCTCTAAACAGACTTTAAACTGAACCTGTGATTAACGCTGATGGCGTTCACATGCGCATTAAGAATTGATTCTATAGTTATGTGTGTTTGAATAATATATGTGCGCAGGTTTGTAATTCCCTACAAACCATACCTGAACAAACTACTTGTCTTGCCTATAAATTTGGATACAGAATTTAATTTTATTTGATCACTTCGGGGTTGGTAGCCTACATGAAGCATAAAAAATATCAACAATTATATCTGGTGTCTAAATAATTTTTGGTTTGACTGTATGTGTGTAGGCTATATATATTTATTCACTCGCAGAAAGTCATCAGCACACGGTCTAATCAGTCAAAATAACTATAAAAAGCAAGATAAGGAACACAATGAACTCAGATCCACCTGTTAAACCAGTTAAAGGTGATTCTGCTGAGAAACGTTGCTTTTGCTTCGGGATTCTGTGAAGATTTAGAGAAAGTACATTGGAGAAATATACGTTTATAACAAGTGACATCACAAGTGGCATTCCTCGCATACTTTCTGTACCGTTTGTGAGCGTTTCTTAACTTCCGGTGAGAGGTCAGCGATGGCTGATAAAACCAGAGCGATGATCTGCAGTCCATAACCGATGTAAAACAGGGAGAACCGCGGCACATCTGGCACTTCATCCTGCGGGAAAACATTTCAGGAATGATCAGACATGCGTTGATGCTTTAGACACACTGTGTCATGCACTTTTAATGAGCAATGTTCATTAATCTTACAGCATTTCTCAATGTTACCGTCAATTTAAAAAACATGAAATCAAGTCAAGTCAATGTTCATTATACACACAGTTTCAAAGTGGCTTTACAGAAACTCATAATGTTTGTTTGAGAGCTGGACAAAATTATGAGTTTACATTTGACGACAATACAAACACGATCAACCAGATTCGATTTTCTATACAGTATATATGTGAATATATCAAGCGCCAAACTCCCTGTCTCTCTCTTAAAACCGACACGGAAGTGAATTAAACTGCAGTTCATCGACTGGCCGCTAGAGGCCGGCTGCAGAAGTGAGTCAAATCTGCATCTGCCTCATGTTAAAATGCCCAACTTTACAGCAGAAAAAAACATGTTTACAACCTGGAGCAAAAAGTGGTTTTGGTCTTTATAGCTTATTTTGCCCTTCATGACAACTGTGAGGGGGGTGAATTTTTTTACAACTCATCCGTTTTAATTATATTAAGCCTGCATAATTAAGGGCGTGGCCACTTGAGTGACAGGTGGATTGCGGCCGTTTGTCTGCTGTCTGTTATGCCGAGTTCAAACTGCACGATTTTCAAAATAATCGTGTCACTGTTGTTTTCACACTGCATGACTATCTGGGGTAACATTCAGTTGCTGCTGTGTTCACACTGCACGATGGATCGGCGAGGTTTCATACCGCATGACTTTACAAAAGAAAGAATCGCCGACAACTTCTGCCTGGTCCGAAAACTACGTTTCACAACCAAACAAACGCGAGAAGTGATACGGGAATAACGCAAGATCACGTGTGCGTGAGACCAGAGTTCTCGTACGACACTGAATTTGTTATTAAAAATAATAGCCTACAAGAAGATTGCGATCCAAATCGTCTGTGCGCTGATTTGTAGTGAAAATGAGAAAAATAAACAGTTTATGCAGGAGGAAATGGTTGGGAAGACGAGGGGAGCAAGGACTGTGTTTTGCAAAGAGAGTTGGGGATCAATGAATAATTTTGCAAATGTCCTGCTGTTGCTGCTGGTCATGCAAATGTTTGTGCTTTGTTTCTGTTTGATATAATTGTAACTATAGGCCTATCTATTAAAATACTGATATTCTGGTCTATAACTCCTCCCCGAACATCCTGCTGTCCTGTATCTTGCTCTCTCATTGGCTGTCGGTCATCGCCGATGTAGTTTTCAGTCAGAACACCTTCACACAGCAGGATTGTGAATCGGTTTAAAGCAGCACTCAGTAGGAATTTCGTTTTTGTCAAACGGCGACCCCTAGAGTCGCTGTGGAGTACTTGTACTGTCGTGAATAGCACTCACACAGAGATGGCTCGCACTCACGGCCGGATCCCCTCCCCCTGTACACCGGAACCTGTTCAGTAGGATGGACGCTGTAACGAGTAGAAATAAGGTATGGCCCCTTTAAGAGCTGCGCGCGCCCAACACCACATGTATACGGCGCCGGGTTATTTCTGTTTGATGCTCATTTTATCAGAATTTTATCCGATCTGTTTTTTGCCGTAAAGCAATTCGTTACCTCGCGAGACCTGATATCACACGATACTTCCTTACTTCCTAAGCCCGCCGGCCCAAAGTTGCAAGGGTGGTTTTGCGGCTCACAGGCACCAGGGGGGTAGTAGTGGGAAGTTCGGATCATTTTACTGACTCGAATCTTTGAGTCTCGTTCAGCAAAAAGAACGAATCTTTTTTCGAGTCATTTCGTTCTTTTCATTCATTTCAGCATATAATTAAAAAGGCATGTTAAATATCCCAACACATCTAGTACTTATGAAAATGTTGATTAAATTTGTAAAAAAAAAAAAAAAAAAAAAAAAAAACTATAGGGTAATGCAGCCAAAGCCAAATTATAAGAAACCGAAATTTGTATTAATTGATTAGTTGTTGGGTCTTAAGTTCAGGCTATTGCAGTCTGATTCTGTTAGTTCACCTCACCTGCTGATCCGAGACGTTCTTTCCTTTGCAACTTCATATTTATCAGGTTTGTCCTCCTTTCGTGTCTCGAGACGTTGTCGACTCGTCAGTGTCTGACTCTGATCTGTGCTGTCTGCTGGGCCGTGCCGTGTGTGATACAGCAGGGCCGGAAAGAGTAATGATTAGTTCATCTTTCGAGTTCGGGTTCGGCCGGGTCCGAGTCTTTCGTTCTTCCTGTCAGTCCCATAGAGGCTATGCTGTCAGTACCGGAAAGAGAAATGATTAGTTCATTTTCTTCGAGTCTGCGGGTTTGAGTCTTTCGTTCTTTTGTCACGTGACCGCTGGTATTTCGCATCAAATACAACATTAGATTCGTATTATTGACTGCGTCTGAATTGTATATTGTTTTATATTTAGGAATTAAAATACAAAATATGTGAAATATACATTATCTGAAAAATAAAAGTTCCATCTTATTAGGATCCCAGTTCGTCTCTTTTCTAAATGTTTCTTGTGCATCTGTGGTGTGTTTTATTATATATTATACATTAATTAACTACTATTATATTATACATGAACTATGTGCTTGTTTGTAAAAAGGTTGTGAATTAGTAGGCTATTCAATACGGTGACAAGTCACGTGACAAAAGAACGAAGGACTCAAACCCGAAGACTCAGAAAATGAACTAATCATTACTCTTTCCGGTACATACAGCATCTCTATGGGACTGACAGGATCGAGGAACTCGAGACTCGGACCCGGCCGAACTCGAGACTCGAAAGATGAACTAATCATTACTCTTTCCGGTACTTACAGCATAGCCTCTATAGGACTGACAGGAAGAACGAAAGACTCGGACCCGTCCCGAACCCGAAGACTCGAGAGAGATGAACTAATCATTTCCAGTACAGATTCAGATTCAGAAACCATATGTTACGCAATGCGCATGCGTGGTCAACACAAAATGAACGAATCACTCTCTGAGACAACTCGGTAGTCCCGAGTCATATTAAAGATTCGTTCAAAATGAACGAATCGTTCATGAACGACACATCACTACAGGGGGGTGCGAGACGACCACCATTCAACACGAGATCAGTAATATAAACATTATAATGACTCCAAAGCTGTTCGGTTAAGGTAAAAAAGTTACTTAGTTCACCTTTAAGGTTATAGCGTGCAATGACTATATTGACAGAAATGGGAGATTGATAAACATGCTGAAACAATAAAAACATTCAACATTTAAAAAATCCGATTTCGATTATTCCTCTGGCATAGCAGCGTGCAGCTCTTCATTAAAGGGTTAGTTCACCCAAAAATGAAAATTAAGTCATTAATTACTCACCCCCCATGCTGTACCAACCCCGTAAGACCTTCGTTCGTCTTCGGAACACAAATGAAGATATTTATGATTAAATCTGAGAGGTTGATCACTCCTCCATAGGCTCCCTAAGGGAATGACACTTGACGGCCCAGAGAGTCATTAAAGAAAATGTTTAAATATTCCATGTCACAACAGTGGCTCAACTATAAGTTTATCAAGCGACGAGAATACTTTTTGTGCGAAAAAACAAACAAAAATAACGACTTTATTCGACTATTCCTTTTCTTCCTTGTAGGCCTGAAATGAGACTTCAAGCAACATGACATCATGACTTTTGCGTAAACAGACACGCCACTTTCAAGTCAAGTTGCGTGATATCTATACGCATTTTGAGATATCCGCGTGTATCCGTGTATGTCTACGCCATTAATGTCCAAGTGATTCCGCGTATATGTACACGCCATTAAATTTCCGAGCGAAACGAAGCAAAATGTAGATCTACATCTGGGGAGCGATATTTTTTTTCCCTAGGATGGCAGGGGAACACTCATAAATGCTATTAACCCCAGTGACGGGTAGATTTAGGGACGGGGTGGAGGTAGGTCATATATTTATATATACAGTAATAACGTTAAGTCAACTGCGTTCATAAACACGCTGAAAAGCGATTGTGCGTGTTGATAGCACGCCAAAAATGGAAATACGAATTGGCGTGTCATACACACGCAATTTTATGAGATCAGTCTGCTTCAAGAGATTTCCACGACGCATGCGCGAGAATTGCGATCTCCTTCAACTACTTCAGTTCTCGCGCATGCGTCGTGGAAATCTCTTGAAGTCTCAATCTGCAAGAGATCGTGCAAGAGATTCTGGGTTCTAACCACCCCTCGCATAATAATTTTTTTCCACTCATTAAAACCGATTATGTTTATCAATGTTATTTCAAGCAGGGACATGTTTGATTGCGTTATACTTTGTGATTTCACTTCACCGGTACGAATAGAGATTTCTCCGCAACGGATCAAGCGCGCGTCCGTGTGAAGATGTTTCTTGTGGCAGCGCGAGCCACAAGAGAACACTTTATCCGCACCATCGAGTCAACGAGCACTGATCACTTGATTTAAAAAACAACACATTTCAGCGTGCTATATCACCTCTTTTTTATCTATCAAATGAATGCACCTGCTAGTTAACCGGATATGTTTTATTTATTTGTATTGGTATATCCGCAATCCGTGCCGCGAGATGTTTAAAAGTGAAAACAATATCGACCCTGGCAAAAAGTGGTGGGGAAATTCGGAAATAATAATTATTAATAATAATTATAATAATAAAAGGTGTTTCTTTTTTTTTGCGTCAAAATATTTCTCAAACGGCAAACGGATATATTTCTCAAATATTTCCCCCCCCCCCCCCCCCCCCCCCCCCCCTCCCCGCTGATGACCCAATGCCCCTTCAGTAGATCTGCTCTGGGGCCGACTCTGTCTCCTGTTATCACTGTAAAGCTGCTTTGAAACAGTCCATATTGTTAAAAGCGCTGTATAAATGAAGGTGACTTGACTTGACTACAGTGTAGCCATATTTTGCCATGCAATCTCCAGTACAGTATCTCGGTTCTCTGTGAGTGTGTTGTGTACCTGTGCCAGCGCTTCCCTCAGTAACGTCTGGAACTGGAAAACCGCACACAGCACCTGAAGGATCCAGAAGAGGAACAGACTGCCGGAGTCCACAGACTTCACCCTGCGCCGCATCGACTCCTGGCACAACATCACCACTATCTGCACACACACACACACACACACTGATGTGAGCATTCATCCAGTGTCTGCAGCTCTGTGTGTTTTTGCTTGCATACAGGATTGATGAACGTACCCATGAAACTGCGAAGAGAACCGGGTTGGTGTAAAACACGGCTGGGTGTTTCTGCGCGGCGGGTTCACTCGACGGCCCGTAATCCTCTCCCAGAGTGAGCGCTAACTCCGCCAGCGCTGTCAGGAGCAGCAGCCCACACACAACCTGGAGGACCCAAGGGAAAATGAGTTAACAGTTAAAACGAGTTAACAATGTGAGTGTGACGAACTGCGTGGCGTTCATACACAAACCTAAACAGGCCAACTAGGGGCGTCCATCCAAACATCAGACGGGGAAAACTAGGATCTGCACTCAACAATGTGCTCAAAACCTCACAAAAATGATATTCCCAAAAAAAAATCAAACAAAATAAAAATCTCAAAGGTATATGAATGAGTAATAGTCCATGAATGTCAAATTGTTTTGTGGCTTTATATATAAACTGATTCACTATTATTCTAAAGGGTCATAAAAGATAGTTTTAATTGTGATAAGAATGTAATATAATGGATTGTAAAGATGCACTTAAACATATAGCATAATGTTCTTTGTTTGTAGTAACATTTGTTGTATGTTTGTATGTTTACATTAGTAGGATTACAGTAATGTCCTGGCACTTGAAAGGATGTTAGAATGTTGCGGTTCTGATTATCGAACAGGTTTCTGCGCCAGTGGACACATACTGTAAAGGCCTATTCACATTAAGAACGATAACTATAACTATAACTACATTAGCATCAACAGCAGCACACAATATCCTTCTGTTTATTATAAGCACGCTGTCTCTTTAAATGCTCGAGCTCCTTAAAGCAGGATGGATTCTGATTGGCTGTCAGTGTTCCAGCTGCAACAAAAACTTTCTGAAATTGAATCCAGCGATATTGTTCCTACAGAACTGAGAACATGTTATTACAGTAAGAAGTTTATTTGACTGTTTTAAAAAGATGGTTGTTGTGGGTTAAACTTTATTTTAAGGTGTCATTGTTACAGTGTATTTATATATTTAAGTACTGAGTAACATTAAGCAACTACATGTACTTACTATATACACTGAACCAAATTATAAACGCAACACTTTCGTGTTTGCCAATATCCAGCAACTTCACACAGCCGTTGAAGAGGAGTGGGCCGACATTCGACAGGCCACAATCAACAACCTGATCAACTCTATGCGAAGGAGATGTGTTGCACTGTGTGAGACAAATGGTGGTCACACCAGATACTGACTGGACTGTAAATGGTAAGTAAATGTAACATGTAACAAGGACAGTGTAAAATAAAGTGTTGCCTTGTTGTGAGATGAATGATAGGGGATCTGATCTCACCTGTTTGCAGATGTAGAGTCGTGAGGCCGGAGCTTTGGCAGATTTCTTGCAGAAACTCGTGAAGTGCCACGGAGCGCAGAGCCAGAGGAAGAGCACGGGGAACCAGACCAGAACCGTCCTCTCCACACACACCGGCAGATCCGGGTCCGGCCGCTGCAGGTACGAGGCATTCTGACACACACACACACACACACACACACACACACACACACACACACACACACACACACGTACGTTAGAGTGAATGAAAGGCATGACACACTGGCCGGAGTTCAACTCAGAGCAGAAGTCATCCTGGTGTTGCGGAGTGTGTGTGTCAATGATTAAATCTGTTATTTACACTCAGAAAACACTGTGCGACTCAAGTGCTTTTATTACAATCATATGCAATGTCATGATCTAACATAGAATGTTTCTTTTTTCTTTCATAAATGACCTTTTATCTATAAACTGCAGCTTAGGACATTAGGCTTCAGACCGTACATTATTTCGTCTAGTTTTTTTCTGTCACACACGTTTTCTAACGTACCTTTATCTTTTGAACATGAAGTATAAAATTAAGAATACTGGGTAAACATCTGGACATAGGCTACTGAGCATTGCATGTCAAATTTTGTCGATGGCACCATATATACAGTATATATATATATAAACTAACAACTCCATATCTGTCTCTGTGTGTCTTTAATGATTAACACTAGATCCATTATTTGATTCTTTATTTAAGTCATGATTCTTTCTTTGTTTTTTTAACAAGAAAAACAAAGAAAGAATCATGGCATAAATAAAGAATCAAATAATGGATCTAGTGATAATATATATATATATATAGCTTAATCTGCTTCAAATGATTCATTTAAAAATTTTGTTAGTCAGCAAATTAATAAATGGAAATGTAATTCTAGCTATTAGTCTATTAAATTTGGATTTAAAAAAAAAAAATCACTTTCATTAAAACAACTTTACTTTACAATAATTATGCCGAAGACTTAATTCATTTTACATATTCTTGAAATAACTTGCATCAAATCCACATACTGATCAGAACCAGTGTTAATTTATGTTTTATTAATAGGCTAAAGAATTAGCTTTTATTTTATATTTTACATTTTCACATTTATTCTAGTTTAAAGTTTAGCTATGTGCTTTTTTCAATGTATTAGTTATTTATAGTTATATTATGTATTTGTATTTAGGTTTAATTTATTTTTATTTCAAATTAGTTTTTATTTATTTATTTATTTACAGTTAATAATTTGAGTGCTTCAACTTCAACTTATTTCAGTTTATTGCCAGGGCAACATTTTACATTTTCGTTTAGTTTATAAGTTTTTCAAATAATATTTATATTTAATTTTATTTCAGCTTTATTTCATGAATAAATAGAAATGTTTTGAATAGTTTTAGTTAACAATAATAATCCTGCTCAGAACCAATGTCAGTTGTCATGGAAAACAAAATAATCATAAATTAAAAACGTTTAATTCGTACCATTTAGGGCTGCATTTTGTGTAGAACGCATAAAGCAAGGTCATATTCTCATGCGTTCCAGCAACATAATTTGACTCTGAGCTGGATAAAATGTAATTTCGACTCTCTTTTTCTGAATTTCCCACGACTTTAGCCTGTTGTATTGTGGACTCTGACTGTATTATCATTCAGAACTTAGAAAGCTGAAGATTAGAGACACAAAACTCACCCAGAAAACAGAGCCGCAGTATTTCTCTAAAGCAGCAGACATGTTTCTTCCATCCCTCTGACCAGCAGCAAACACAGAAGATGCTTTTCTTCCACTAAACACCACACTGATTCTCTCAGCGCTGGAGTTATTACTCTTGTGGACACGTCACATAAACCTCGAGGTGATCTGTGCGGTTCTTCCTAGCCTGAACTCTGGTCTTCTGAGAGATGTCCCCCACATCGGCTCCTCTAACTGAGGGACAGTGTCGTCTCAGAGCTCCTGTCCGTTGTGACCGAACAAATGCACACAAATGTAACCTTTCCCCACTTATTGAAAAAGAAACAGCCCAGAGATTACTATTCAGTTTTCATTACTCACCAGTCTAAAGTCCAGATGCACCATGGTTATGTACATGTGAGGAGGGGGAGGGATGGACACTCTCACACACACACACACACACACCGAGATACTCACACAGACACATACACTCACTCATTCACTCACTCTCTCACACACACACACACAATGGGAAACAGCTATTTTCCGTCTTCTTTTCTCTTGCTTGTGTTGTTGAAGGTAGGGTTTCCTGCCATTATAAAATCATTAAAGAAAGATAAACAAAGGATGGCTACTTATGGTTAGTCTTATGTAACAAACATATTATAGTTATAATCATGAAACTACTATCAATTTGTTTGATTTAAAACATTGCGAACACTTGTATTTTGATGCTCCACCAACAGACTTTTTACTAACTGTAAGTAACTTTGCAACTACAGGTCAACTTATTCTACTAACACTAACAGTCTACTAATACTCTACTGAGAGTTGAGTCAGTCTACTAATACTCTACTGAGAGTTAGTTGCATGTAAACATTATTTATAGTCAAAAGAATGTCCACAGAGGGAATATCAAAATAAAGTATAATCAAAACATTTAAATAATATAAAAAACAAATGTAATGTAATTTATTTCGGATATTTTTAATCCCACAAAAGTTGTAACACACAAATAAATAAACAAATAATTATCTGCACATTCTTGCTTTATAGATTAGATTAGGTTTATGTTGTACAACGAAAACATCACACTAAATGCTGAATGCTAAAAGCTGATACAAGACTATTGATACCAAACAAGGGTTAGGGTATGAAGAAAAATATATAGGCAGTGTATATGTATAAAATATAACTTAAATTCTTCAAAATACTGTAAGACAGGTGTTTTTTCACATTGTGATCTTCTGCCTACTGACAATGTTTACAGTTAATCATTACATCTGTCAGGATAAGATACAGTGTGTGCTGTGAGTCAATGAGCATTCAAGGACACATCAGCATGACAGGCAAAAAGACAATTACACAGCATTTTGCTTCATAATTGTTTTTATAATGAAAAATATTTTTGTCCCACTTTTTATTATGTGGCTGTAAGTACTATGTACTTACAATGAAATTAATAATTTGGTACAATGGACTTATTGTGTACATACATGTTTTTACATTGTACTTATATTTAAAAAAAATACCTGCATGTAATTAGAGCTGTAATTAGTTTATGTAATTACACAGTTGACCCTTCCCTTACACCGTAACCCACCCTTAAACCGACCCATACCACACACCTGTCCCTAACCCCTTAGCCCTATCACACCTCAATAGCAGCAAAAGTATTTTACAACACAACATGAACACAATAAGTACATTGTACTTATATGTCGATGTAAGTACATAGTAGTTAAAGCCACTTAATATAAAGTGGGACCAAAACGCCTAGGGTTACGTTACGCATGTAACCCGGTTCCCAGAGAAAGGGAAGGAGACTATGGGGACGCCGACCAATGCTAGCTTGTTCTCGAACTAACAAACAATCTAAGCACTAAAGCTCAGAGGCGACTATGCCATGCTGACCAATGCTTGCTAGTTCTCAAACTAACAAACAATCTAAGCACTAAAGCTCAGAGGCGACTATCCCATGCTGACCAATGCTTGCTAGTTCTCAAACTAACAAACAATCTAAGCACTAAAGCTCAGAGGCGACTACGCCATGCAGACTACGCCATGCTGACCAATGCTAGCTTGTTCTCGAACTAACAAACAATCTAAGCACTAAAGCTCAGAGGCGACTACGCCATGCTGACCAATGCTTGCTAGTTCTCAAACTAACAAACAATCTAAGCACTAAAGCTCAGAGGCGACTACGCCATGCTGACCAATGCTTGGTTGTTCTCGAACTAACAAACAATCTAAGCACTAAAGCTCAGAGGCAACTACGACATGCCGACTACGCCATGCTAACCAATGTTTGCTTGTTCTCGAACTAACAAACAATCTAAGCACTAAAGCTCAGAGGCCTCATGCGGGGCGCTAATGCATATCGGAGGGCAACAGGCCTTGCAACCAAAATAGCCTGCTTCTTAGGCTACATAAGCATTATAGCTCAGTCTTCAGGTGAGGAGTGGGTCCAACCTCAGTTTAGACTGCCACCATGGCCACAAGAGGTCAACTAGATCAAAATTAACTACAGAAAAAATGTAAAGTACTCTTACATCCAACAATTTTGTACTAAACATGGTGTCACAACGTAAATAAACAGAACCTAAATGCCGAGAGCAATTAAAGAGTTTATTTTGTCCACAGTGAACACAATCATGATAATCCTGGAGGAATATGAATAAATCCAAATAACAGATGATAAGGCCGACTGGATTAAGATGATGAATTTGAACAGGAAGAAATCAGTCAGACTGTCCAATCTGTATGATCCAGGCAGGTTAGTAATGAACAGGAAATTCAACATAGAACCAAATCGAAGCCCACAGAGACGGGGCAATAACAACAAACTCTAGAAGAGAGAACAAAAACGTTGAGACTAATAACAAACAACAACAAACTAATAAAGAATGAACTAGGGTTTACATGGGGGAAAACAAATGAGGAACAGGTGAGTATGAGCTCTTCATCTGCTTCGATGCTGAATGAGTCTATCACACACACAAGGGTGACAGACACAATAGGAAGACGACAGCAATGAAAATACATACCTGAACCATAACAGTACCCCTCCACCTAAGATTGCCTCCTGGCGATTATAGGGCGATTTACCTGTTGATTGTAATCATCAATCAGAGTGTGATCCAATATAGCCGCTTTTCCATCGTCGGGCCGAACGGTTCTTAGAATGGTAAGGAACCGTTCAAGTTGTGTTTTCACTTGAGCCTGGTATGGCACGACACGATTACAAACCGTTATCGGCCCGGAATTCTCAGATCGGTTAGCTAACTGTATAATATTATACTATATATAATATTATTGTTAATATAATATAGTCTGTTGTCTGACATTCACTTTCTCTGTAGATGGTTAAGTGAGCTATTTGAGTGAAGTAAACAAAGCAATAATAAAATTAAATAGCAATAGCTGATCATTCTCGATAACGCGGTCGCTATTTACATCTCATATCATCAGTAAACCATCACGTTACAAAGGCAACGACTGACGCGTTTGTATTACATTACAAAGAGCGGCCGCTATCAGCCCCACAGTGGAAAATGAAACTGTAACTGTACCAGCTGGCCCGGATCGGCACGGAATTGAAAAGTTACGCAATGAGAACTGTTAGGCCCGACTGTGGAAAAGCGGCGTATGTCTCTTGCAGGAACCGTAATCCCTAACCTTCCCAATCCACCAAATACTGGAAACTGCATCCCCTTCACCTCGAGTCCAGTATACAATAAACCGAATGTACTGGTTCCTCGTCTACAACACACGGTGGTGGAGGAACTGGAGCAGGCGGATTAAGGGGGAAAATGAAACACAGGCTTTAATTTGGAGACATGAAAAACTGAATGAATTTTCCTGTACACTGGAGGAACAACTACCGGACTAATAATAATTTTGGTGATGGGAAATGGGCCATTGAATTTGGGAGGCAATTTATTACAAACAGAGCTGAGAGGAATGTCACTGGAAGAAAGCCACTCTTTTTGACCGACGACATAAATGGGAGGTTTCAACCGGAGGCAATCTGCCTTAACCTTGGTGCGTGCACCCACCTGGAAAAGCATCTGTCTGCCCTTCTCCGTGTGCGTCGACACCTTTAGACAAAGGCGTGAGCAGAGGGGACTGTGACATTGGTTTCCTGTGACATTGGTTTCACACCACAATGTGCGCTCCAAGGCTTGGTTGGTCCGTTCAAATTGACTGCTTCTCTAACGGTGGCCCCCAGGAACCAACAAAACACTTTACAAAATTTGGAAATAAATTGGGCTCCCATCAGAGACCACGACGTCTGGAGGCCATGAATGCGAAAGACGTGATCAATGACCACAACCACTGTCTCTCTGGCAGAGGATATTTTAGGCCTTCAGTTTAGTTACAGACTAGTTAGCTGTAACTGCAAATAAAATGGAATTAAAAATTGGCAAACCCCAGAAACCTCTGCAGGGCCTTGTGGGAATTTGAAATTGACCAATTAACCACAGCCTGAATCTTGGCGGGATCCATGCACACACCCTCGGACGAAATGATGTACGCCAGGAATAGAACAGACTGCATGAAAGACGCATTTCTCGGTCTTGACAAACAACCCGTTCTCCAGCACTCTGAAGCACTTGTCTGATGAGCTAGTATGTTCCTGGCAGGATGAAGAAAAAAATCAATATATCATCCAAATAGACTGTCATGTATTAGAATGATCATCAGTATATTTAAGATGTGAGTGTACTATGCATAATGGGACTGGATATTTTGGGAAGGTCACATTAAGAAAGTAAAGATGTCATTCAGAAAGCTATCAAGCGTGTGACTGATTTAATTAAGCAGTGTATGAGATTTATCTGATTACACAAGATAACAGATATATAACGGACAAAAAATTAATGGTCCACTTAGTGAAAAAGGGGGACTCTTGCAGACACTCAAAGGCTGATAACAATAACGGCAACAGGTTAGTGTTTACAGATATATCATTCAGTATGAGGAAACTTGAGGGATACTTTCATCACAGAACTCACAGCAGAAGGGGTAAAAACAGGAGTTTGACCATCTAAACAGAAAATAGTCTGGTGTGTCAGCACAAATTCATCAGACAAAACTGACGCATCCACAAGCAAAGTGACTTTCTGTTTATTTAGATTGGCAATAACTCTTTCTGGTACACAATTGTTAAAGTCTTCCAAGAAGAGTAACTCCTGAAGTTGCTCAAAAGTTTCAACCTTTTTGGAAAACACCACTTCACAAAAAGTGTAATTTTCTCTTTTGCAAACTCCACATACGTCTGTCTGACTGTTTTTGAATGCAAACAAAATTTTGGGCTGTAAGCCTAAGGGACCAACTCTTATACACTTAAAACTGTGGACTTCACAACATCATAGTCAAGAGATTGTTCCAGTGGTAACACAGAGCAAACCTCCTGTGCCTTACTAGTAAAATGACACTGCATCAATAAAGCCCACATCTTTAGGCCATTTTAACTTACTCGAAAGCTACAAAACAAGCGTTGACTTCTGCTTCTCTAAATTGTGTTACAAGTTTGATACATTTACTGGCATCAAAGTCAGACTTGGAGGTGCTGGGATCAGTATCATCAGAGAAGGTGAGACCAGATACAGGCAGAGGCGAAGAAATATAGGGGGATTTAGAACGAGGCATTGACACAGGCTTTTATCCAATCGCTGAGCCTCCAGGACTGATCTGCACTATTTAATATCTCGGTCCGCTTCAGCTTTGACAACACGTTCTTGTTTCTTTATCTTGAGATCTAATTCTTTAAGTTTTAAGATTAACAAAGGATCCTGTGGACCTTCTGTCCCAGTGTTGGGAACTCAGTCTCAACTGCAGACTCCGGTTGGTCCTCAACACTGCCCTCTGAATGTCCTGGCAAAATACTCTTTGGTCTTTGGAGTTGCAGTCATTTGTGTAGAGGCAGACGAGCAGCGAGTCTGTCAGGGCAAAGAGCTGTGTCCGTTTATCCAGGAGGGAATCCAGTTGTTGGAGGATGTAGAGCAGTCCCATGTTGACTGCATCATCCACAGACCTGTTGGCTCAATAAGCAATGGCCTTTCCAAATACCCACACTTGGTCACACTCACCCTGAACACACACTAAACGCGCATTATCTTGAATACTGCACCGGAGCAGTATTCAAGGCTAAGCGTATCCCATCATGCATTAGGTTCGGGAAATCGCTTGGAAAACATTCCACTGTAAGTTCAATTAATTAAATATTACATGTAATTTGGTAGTAAAACAAACTGTTAAAGTATCATTTTATTGGTGCAAAGATGAGTGGGCTATGTGTATTGTATATAACATTTGCAACTGCTTTTTATCACCTAATCAGAAGCACCACAATTTTAAATTGTGTCTTCTGTTACATAGAGACTACTGACCAGACATTTACAGGGCTCGACATAAGCAATGGCCCGATGGCCCGGGGCCAGTAAAAGAGTATGTCGGGCTAGTTGATTGGCCAGTCACTTGCCCGCGCGGGCCAGTAAACTGGCCATCAGCAAAACAAACAGCAAACGTCATACACAGTGTGGCGCGAAGAGTGTCAATGTTACTTCAGGTTATTTATAACGTGTTAAAATGTCAAAGAACTACGAGGTTAATACGAGAAAGAGGACATTCCTAGTGTCATGGAAAACACAGTACACCTGGTAGGGATGGATGGGTACCGAAACCCGGTATTAAACGGGACTGAATTTTGAAAGACCGCTGTATCGAGCTCGGACGTTATTGTTATTGCTGTCGGTACTGGAGAAATACATGTAGGCTATCATTTATTATTGCTATAAAGACGTTATCGTTTTTTTTTTTTTTACCATCTCGCTGAGTCGCCAGCCATTTCTATAAATAATAAAATTAAACCATTTGTCTGTGATGCATTTTGCTATTCAGAGAGAGAGCTCGAGAGAGAGCTCACGCGGTGCCACAGCGCGCACAACACCTGACGGAGGACAGAACTAAACATTCAAGTTATGGTTACACTTTAGATCTGTGATATTAGTATGATTTTATTTTAGATTTCGGCTTCCAAAGATTATAGAATATATTTGAGGTAAAACCATTAAAAACTGCATTCTGTCTAGCGCAACGTCCTTCCCATCACAGCAGTACAGTAGCACGCTGTCATTTCTCCTTAACTCAAACTTTAAGACAGAATCAGCACGATCGGTGATTGTTGTAAAATGCAGTCTCTTCTGTTGCTAAATTGCGGGGCGCGTTTAATAATAAAAAGAGCTATTAAAAGCACAAAAATCGGCGCAAGAGATGCAGTTCTCAATGCGGCGCGTGCTACGAAACAGACCACAACGAGACAAGTAAAAAACGATCTAAACGTCGCGTCTAAACGATCAAATGTACACAAAAATATGTCAAAATGACTGGCTTGGAGATTCACTTAAACAGTTTATGTCTAAAATGGACGCAGTTATGGAAATAGTTGGGAGAAAATATGGTGCATCAAGACTATTAGATCTGCACTCGTTCTTAATGAGGACAGGACAGTTTGGACATTCAGTAGCAGCTGATTACTGGAACAATAGAGAATTCAGAAGAGGAATCTTTAGAAAATGAACTTAACTGTCACCGTCCCACAGGTGGGTAAAACAATACTATCTTAGTAAAAACCTTAAGTAATATTGACAAACTATATATCATTTGAAAGCTTTCAAACTCTAGTTTCCATATTTGGTGACTGATTTTCAAAATAAATTACACAGGAGCCGTAATTTATCAAATTTGCAACAAGAATATTTTCATACTCCTAAGGCGTGTTCAGACCTTTATTTTGAAATAGCAATGAACATGAAAAATCATGAAAAAATGGTAGAAACCTCAGTTTGTTTTCATGCCAAGAGTTCAAAAGATAGCATCCATTCAATTATTTTAGAAAAAAAATGTCTGAAAATGTTTTAAATATAAAGAAAAAAATAATAAATTCACCATTTGTGATGTGGCAGCGAGCTATGATGCACGCATGCGTGTTCTTTGTATGTGTTTCTTAGAGGTTGAATTCATATCAAAATCTGCCAAACTTCCCATACTACTTCTGAATAGGATCTCTACTACACAAATTGAATGAAAATTGTGGAAATAATGGTTCATATCACTCAAAACACATATGGAAATGGGGGTGCCCTTATATGGGCAGTAATGGAGTCTGGTTGTGACCTAGTGAAAAAGTTTGGTACTGCACCCAAACACAATCTTACTGAAAGCTCATTTTTTGAGATATCAACCTAAAATTTGAAACACAACTTTACATTTTATATAAAATATGAATAATTATTTTTTTTACATTTTGTACATTTCCATAAACTCAAACTTCTATAACTTTTTTTTTCTGTTTGACTTTCTTAATTTATTTCACTTCTTCAAAAATCTGCCAAATGTCTTCTTTAAAACAAGACCAATCTTACGTCTATATTCCAAAGCATTCTTGAATTACAACCATTTAAGTTCCAAATGTGCATTTTCATGTATATTCAAAAAAGGGGGGTGACAGTTAACAGGTTAAAGGGGAAGCAGTCTAATAAACATGCGGACGATTGCGCCATTACTGCGAATCAAACAACAAAAGGCAAAAAGAAAATCACTCACAGCTCTTGAATGAATAACTTTAGCTTTAATAAGTAAGATGAGGAGACTGAGGGAAAAAAAGAGAGAGTGATCGAGATGAGGAGAGAGCAGGTATTGACAAATAATCTACTGGACGCTGAAATTTGGTTATTTTTGCATGTCTCCCAGGGGCTCTCTCTTAATTCCTGAACTCCCTTCCCTTTTTTGATTAATCCTAATATATACAATAAATACAGTTTAATGGAAAAGTGCTTTTCCTTGTATTTCTTTCAGGGCCAGTCAAAATATAGAAGGGGCCAGCAAAACTCTGATCTACTGGCCCCGGGGGCCAGTGGGGATTTTTTTTTTATGTTGAGCCCTGATTTAGAAGTTTATTTTAAAATGAAAAGTTTTGAAAATCAAAATAATGCTCTGTGAACACTTGTATTTTTTGCAAGACTATAAGTGTGTCTACACACACTTGCAGTCTTCATGCCTACTTGAACACTTAGGCCAAATACAGGAAACATGTCATGTAAGTAGACAAGTGGTCAAGTGCAAAGACCGCAAGTGTGGGTATTTGTAAAGGTCCAAAAAGTACACAAATGCCCTACTTCTTCTGGCGAGATTCTGAAGTGTGCATATCATGGAAACTTTACTATCCCATGAGGCCACGGGAGAGGGTTTATGAATGACAGTGAAGCGACACAACTGACGCTGGAAGGTCACATGATAATGACAACATGGCGGGTGTAGTAAATCATAATTACATTCATACTATACAGACTCATACTACATAGAACAGGGGTCGGGAACCTTTTTACCTAGAAGAGCCAAACAAACAAAAAATTGAGAGAAATTTTTCAAAAGAGCCACAGCAAAGTTTACACTTGTGTATTTGAAATATTTGCGTAATATTTTTATGTAATAACAACAGCAGTAATATACGACTTGCACTTGCAGTAGTTCTGGTAGTTAAATACAACAGTAGGTGGCAATAACGCTGTTTTTTTTTCACTCTGTGACACCCAAGCTAACTGTAGGCTACTACACACAATACTACATAAATAGGACTATATTTTGTTACTATACACTGAGATAGTGCTGGTTTCTTGCAGTAAAAGGATGCGGCTGCTGCTGTTACGTGTGGGTTTTGTTGTGTCTTGTACATCACGTGATTCCTTGTTTGTCATGTCATCCTGCCATGTGTCTTGTCTTTTGTTTGTTGTTGCTCAGTGTCCACAGGTGTTCCTCGTTTATGTTTATTAGTCTCCCCAGGTGTTTCTTATTTACCATGCCCCCTTGTTATCTTGTTTAGCTTGTTTGTCTGTGTATTTAAACCCCTGTGTTTCAGTTGTTGGCTGTCGGTTGTTGTTTAAATGTTACTTGGTTTCTGTACTTTCTCTGTCCTGTTCTGAGTTCCCTGGATTACCTGTATAGGTGATTAAAAAAAAGCTTGTGATTGGATTCACTCTCAGTTTTGTTCCTGACCAGATGTAACAGAACAACCGACCTACAAATGAATCCAGCAGCACGGATCTCGCCTGATCTTCCTAGCATGGACCGGGAGTTCGCTGGAAAGGCCGCGGCCTTAGCCCTGAACAGCCCGGATTTGTTCCAATTCACCTGGGGGTTTGCTTCACTTGCTGCCTCCTGCACCCTAGAGAATGAGGCAATAAAATTATGCTACCGACTGGGGGCTAAGGTGGTCAACCCTAGGGAGCTCCCCGATCTCTCCGGCCTGGATTGGAGAGAGGCACTCTCCAGTTGTCTGGAGAGCTTTAGCCTGTGGTACGCCAGGCCTTCAACACTGGTCCCAATTCCTGTGGTCCCGAGTCCGGTGGTCTCAAGTCCGGTGGTCCCGAGTCCGGTGGCCCCGAGTACGGTGGCCTGGAGGAGGAGGAAAAAGGCCTCGTCCAGTCAGAGCTTCACGTCAGCCACGTCCAGTCAGAGCTTCACGCCAGCCACGTCCAGCCAGAGCTTCACGTCAGCCACGTCCAGCCAGAGCTTCACGTCAGCCACATCCAGCCAGAGCTTCAGTCAGAGCTTCACGTCAGCCACGTCCAGTCAGAGCTTCACGCCAGCCACGTCCAGCCAGAGCTTCACGTCAGCCACATCCAGCTAGAGCTCCAGTCAGAGCTTCACGTCAGCCACGTCCAGTCAGAGCTTCACGTCAGCCACGCCCAGCCAGAGACTGTCCACGTCACGGCTGTGCAGCCAGAGACTGTCCACGTCACTTCTGCCGAGTCAGAGGCGCTTCATGTCACTTCTGCCGACCCAGAGATGCTTCACGTCACTTCTGCCGAGCCAGAGAGGCTTCACGTCACTTCTGCCGAGCCAGAGACGCTTCACCTCACTTCTGCCGAGCCAGAGACGCTTGATGTCACTTCTGCCGAGCCAGAGACGCTTGACGTCACTTCTGCCGAGCCAGAGGCGCTTGACGTCACCTCTGCAGAGCCAGAGACGCTTGACGTCACCTCTGCCGAGCCAGAGACGCTTAACGTCACCTCTGCCGAGCCAGAGACGCTTAACGTCACCTCTGCCGAGCCAGAGACGCTTAACGTCACCTCTGCCGAGCCAGAGACGCTTCACGTCACTTCTGCCGAGCCAGAGACGCTTGATGTCACTTCTGCCGAGCCAGAGACGCTTGACGTCACTTCTGCCGAGCCAGAGGCGCTTGACGTCACCTCTGCCGAGCCAGAGACGCTTAACGTCACCTCTGCCGAGCCAGAGACGCTTGACGTCACCTCTGCCGAGCCAGAGACGCTTAACCTCACCTCTGCCGAGCCAGAGACGCTTAACGTCACCTCTGCCGAGCCAGAGACGCTTAACGTCACCTCTGCCGAGCCAGAGACGCTTCACGTCACTTCTGCCGAGCCAGAGACGCTTGATGTCACTTCTGCCGAGCCAGAGACGCTTGACGTCACTTCTGCCGAGCCAGAGGCGCTTGACGTCACCTCTGCCGAGCCAGAGACGCTTGACGTCACCTCTGCCGAGCCAGAGACGCTTGACGTCACTTCTGCCGAGCCAGAGACGCTTGATGTCACTTCTGCCGAGCCAGAGACGCTTGACGTCACTTCTGCCGAGCCAGAGGCGCTTGACGTCACCTCTGCCGAGCCAGAGACGCTTGACGTCACCTCTGCCGAGCCAGAGACGCTTAACCTCACCTCTGCCGAGCCAGAGACGCTTAACGTCACCTCTGCCGAGCCAGAGACGCTTAACGTCACCTCTGCCGAGCCAGAGACGCTTCACGTCACTTCTGCCGAGCCAGAGACGCTTGATGTCACTTCTGCCGAGCCAGAGACGCTTGACGTCACCTCTGCCGAGCCAGAGACGCTTGACGTCACTTCTGCCGAGCCAGAGACGCTTGATGTCACTTCTGCCGAGCCAGAGACGCTTAACCTCACCTCTGCCGAGCCAGAGACGCTTAACGTCACCTCTGCCGAGCCAGAGACGCTTCACGTCACTTCTGCCAAGCCAGAGACGCTTCACGTCACTTCTGCCGAGCCAGAGACTGTTCACGTCACTTCCTCCGAGCCAGTGTCTACGGACAAGATGGCCAAACCAGAGACTGTCCACGTCACGTCTGCACAGCCAGAGATGCTTCACGTCACTTCTGCCGAGCCAGAGACGCTTCACGTCACCTCTGCCGAGCCAGAGACGCTTCACGTCACTTCTGCCGAGCCAGAGACGCTTCACGTCACTTCTGCCGAGCCAGAGACGCTTCACGTCACTTCTGCCGAGCCAGAGACTGTTCACGTCACTTCCTCCGAGCCAGTGTCTACGGACAAGATGGCCAAACCAGAGACTGTCCACGTCACGTCTGCACAGCCAGAGATGCTTCACGTCACTTCTGCCGAGCCAGAGACGCTTCACGTCACTTCTGCCCAAGCCAGAGACGCTTCACGTCACTTCTGCCGAGCCAGAGACTGTTCACAACACTTCCTCCGAGCCAGTGTCTACGGACAAGATGGCCGCCTCCGAGCCCGAGTCTGTTCCTGTTCCCGAGCCCGAGTCTGTTCCTGTTCCCGAGCCCGAGTCGGTTCTGTCTGTTCCCGAGCCCGAGTCTGTTCTGTCTGTTCCCGAGCCAGTGTGTGTGACGTCTGTTCCCGAGCCAGTGAGTGTGTTGTCTGTTCCCGAGCCAGTGAGTGTGTTGTCTGTTCCCGAGCCCGAATCAGTGTGTGTGTGTGGTCTGTTCCTGAGCCCGAGCCAGGGTGTGTTCCTGAGCCCGAGCCAGGGTGTGTGTTGTCTGTTCCCGAGTCAGTGAGTGTGTCGTCTGTTCCTGAGCCAGGGTGTGTGTCGTCTGTTCCCGAGCCAGTGTGTGTTGTTTGTCCCTGAACCAGTGTGTGTTGTCTGTTCCTGAGCCGGTGTCTGCTGTTCCTGAGCCGGTGTCTGCTGTTCCTGAGCTATGTTACGTGTGGGTTTTGTTGTGTCTTGTACATCACGTGATTCCTTGTTTGTCATGTCATCCTGCCATGTGTCTTGTCTTTTGTTTGCTGTGGCTCAGTGTCCACAGGCGTTCCTCGTCTATGTTTATTAGTCTCCCCAGGTGTTTCTTATTTACCACGCCCCCTTGTTATCTTGTTTAGCTTGTTTGTCTGTGTATTTAAACCCCTGTGTTTCAGTTGTTGGCTGTCGGTTGTTGTTTAAATGTTACTTGGTTTCTGTACTTTCTCTGTCCTGTTCTGAGTTCCCTGGATTACCTGTATATGTGATTAAAAAAAGTTTGCGATTGGATTCACTCTCAGTTTTGTTCCTGACCAAATGTAACAGCTGCTGCCCGGTTTCCATTCTCCTCTGAGCTTTTTTTCCTGCATTTTGTGGCAAATGCTGCATGGTGCGTCTCAAAAGGTCTCTTAACATTTGACTTTTTGAGTGACGCAATACGTTCATTGCAAATGAGACACACTGCGGATCCCGATTTCTCCTCAAAAACTTGATCCGTCCATTCGGGCTGGAATGAACGGTAATCGTCGTCTTTTTTTCTTTTCGCCATCTTGCTCTCAATGATGATGATTTTTAATTTAGCTAGCAAGGTAGTTGTTTAATCTGGACATGACACAGGCCTAACCACGTCGTCCAATTAGAATTCAGCTCTCTGAAAGGTAAGCTAGCTACAGGCCGAACGCCGCTGTCAATCATATTAGGCTGTGAGTCTCTTATCTAAATATTTTGAACACATTTTATTTAATTTTACACATTCATAACTATACACTAATCAGGTATGCTTATAGTTAAAAAATAACTGTATCATGTTCGAGGGTGTATTTTCAGTCAACATTTGAAAATTGGAGAGCCATATAAAATCCTGAAGAGCCGTGGGTTCCCGACCCCTGATATAGAACATACTTTTAACATACCAGTTTAGCTCAACCAGTGACCAAGCAATGCTTCATGTTGTTCAGTGTGTGTGTAAAAAGAGCATCAGCAATTACAGAAAACACACTTCAGCAAAATATGATCAGCTCAAAGTGGAGGAATAATTATTGGTCCCAAATTCTTATAAATGTTACTGGTAGTCACTGTTTGAAGAATATTTGGGTATAATATGTCACAGTTTACTTTATTTTGCTCTCCTCACTTACATAAATGAACTATAGCGTCCAGCACACTCTAGTAGAAAAATATTAAACATTATATCTGGTGTCCGAATAATTTTTGGTTTGACTGTAATTCACATCTAGTTATGATCACACACCTATGTAAAGTTTGTATTGTTCGTAGTCAATATTTTCTAGGTAACAACCAAAAAAAGTTTAAAAAGTGTGTTGAAAAGTGATTGCCTCGATGTATCATCATCCTCATCATCATCATCAAGAGTGCGAGAAAAATTCCATTTACAAAGAGAATCAAAAGTATTGGGAGATTTTATTTCACACCTGCAATCATTTCATGATCTTGACATCTACAACTGTCGCTTTAAATCGTCACAGAGCAGTTTCACAGTAATTTCCTTATTGAAGAAGTAGAAGAGTTTGTACAGGAGTGTTGCAGGATTCTCCAAGCATGTTAGAGAGTGTTCCTCGCGATGGCGTTCAGCGTCCGTACTTTAGTCACGTCGGCCACTTTCACTGCATACTCCGGTACGGCCAGAGAGCCTCCCATACTGACGTTACAGTTCCTACAGAGGAACAACACACAAACAGAGTGCTTACAAACGCATTCAAATAAGTTAAAACAACTAAAATTCAAGATAAGATGTGTCATGTCAGTCTTATGCACACCCCTTCAAGTAAAGTGTTACTGAATGTTGTTGTGGACAGTGAGAGTAGAGTTGAGCAGAATGTTGTTGTGGACAGTGAGAGTAGAGTTGAGCAGAATGTTGTGGACAGTGAGAGTAGAGTTGAGCAGAATGTTGTTGTGGACAGTGAGAGTAGAGTTGAGCAGAATGTTGTTGTGGACAGTGAGAGTAGAGTTGAGCAGAATGTTGTTGTGGACAGTGAGAGTAGAGTTGAGCAGAATGTTGTTGTGGACAGTGAGAGTAGAGTTGAGCAGAATGTTGTTGTGGACAGCGAGAGTAGAGTTGAGCAGAATGTTGTTGTGGACAGCGAGAGTAGAGTTGAGCAGAATGTTGTGGACAGCGAGAGTAGAGTTGAGCAGAATGTTGTGGACAGCGAGAGTAGAGTTGAGCAGAATTTTGTGGACAGTGAGAGTAGAGTTGAGCAGAATGTTGTTGTGGACAGTGAGAGTAGAGTTGAGCAGAATGTTGTGGACAGTGAGAGTAGAGTTGAGCAGAATGTTGTTGTGGACAGCGAGAGTAGAGTTGAGCAGAATGTTGTTGTGGACAGTGAGAGTAGAGTTGAGCAGAATGTTGTTGTGGACAGTGAGAGTAGAGTTGAGCAGAATGTTGTTGTGGACAGCGAGAGTAGAGTTGAGCAGAATGTTGTTGTGGACAGTGAGAGTAGAGTTGAGCAGAATGTTGTTGTGGACAGTGAGAGTAGAGTTGAGCAGAATGTTGTTGTGGACAGCGAGAGTAGAGTTGAGCAGAATGTTGTTGTGGACAGTGAGAGTAGAGTTGAGCAGAATGTTGTTGTGGACAGCGAGAGAAGAGTTGAGCAGAATGTTGTTGTGGACAGTGAGAGTAGAGTTGAGCAGAATGTTGTTGTGGACAGCGAGAGTAGAGTTGAGCAGAATGTTGTTGTGGACAGCGAGAGTAGAGTTGAGCAGAATGTTGTGGACAGCGAGAGTAGAGTTGAGCAGAATTTTGTGGACAGTGAGAGTAGAGTTGAGCAGAATGTTGTTGTGGACAGTGAGAGTAGAGTTGAGCAGAATGTTGTGGACAGTGAGAGTAGAGTTGAGCAGAATGTTGTTGTGGACAGCGAGAGTAGAGTTGAGCAGAATGTTGTTGTGGACAGTGAGAGTAGAGTTGAGCAGAATGTTGTGGACAGTGAGAGTAGAGTTGAGCAGAATGTTGTTGTGGACAGTGAGAGTAGAGTTGAGCAGAATGTTGTTGTGGACAGCGAGAGTAGAGTTGAGCAGAATGTTGTTGTGGACAGCGAGAGTAGAGTTGAGCAGAATGTTGTGGACAGTGAGAGTAGAGTTGAGCAGAATGTTGTTGTGGACAGCGAGAGTAGAGTTGAGCAGAATGTTGTTGTGGACAGTGAGAGTAGAGTTGAACAGAATGTTGTTGTGGACAGCGAGAGTAGAGTTGAAAAGAATGTTGTTGTGGACAGTGAGAGTAGAGTTGAGCAGAATGTTGTTGTGGACAGTGAGAGTAGAGTTGAACAGAATGTTGTTGTGGACGGTGAGAGTAGAGTTGAACAGAATGTTGTTGTGGACGGTGAGAGTAGAGTTGAGCAGAATGTTGTTGTGGACAGCGAGAGTAGAGTTGAGCAGAATGTTGTTGTGGACAGCGAGAGTAGAGTTGAGCAGAATGTTGTTGTGGACAGCGAGAGTAGAGTTGAGCAGAATGTTGTGGACGGTGAGAGTAGAGTTGAACACCTGAACTTCATGCTGGAGTCTTTGCTGGAGCGAGCGGAGCAGTGAAACTCCTGAGCGCCCGAGCCCTCGAGGATCCTCTGAAGGTTTCTCTCGGTGATTCCCCCGCCTGCACACACACACACGCACATCAGCAGGAGCTCGTCTGGACACTGCAGGTGTTATTACATTAACGAGGAAATAGATTCAAACATACCTGGCATTATTGCTATTCTGCCTTTTGCCTATTAGAGTGAAGAGAGAACATACATTACAGTTGGAATGTTTTGTCATAACAGCAAAAATAATATGATGCAAACTAGTCAAAATATCAATTCATAACTTTTGCGCACAACATTTTCAGCGTACTTGTCATAAAGCCACTCTGTGATTGTCTTGTGTGTTTCGGGACAGCCTTCGATGCTCTGGTCGATCGCCACTGAAGGATGAAACTGAACTGATGCAGAACATTATACTTCTACTGAACATCTTTATCAGGGCTGTCCAATAAAAATTTGAATTTCGAATATTCGTCGAATGAAAAAAAACTGCACATTCGAATGCAAAAAGCGTGCATTCGAATTTTTGCTGTCAAGAGTCGCTCGCGTGACACATGATGATGACGTCACTGACACGGTGTGTTTCTGACTGTTAGCTTATCCAGTATACAGCGTGTGTGTGTGTGTGTGTGTGTGTGTGTGTGTGTTTATCAGCTGAAACACTGTGAACAGAAAGCGCTCAGCGTGTGTGTGTGTGTGTGTTTATCAGCTGAAACACTGTGAACAGAAAGCGCTCAGCGTGTGTGTGTGTTTTGATGAACTGTATGTAGATGTAGTGAGCAGAAGAATAGTGTTTCTGAATCTCAGTGTGTGTGTGTGTGTGTTTTGATGAACTGTATGTAGATGTAGTGAGCAGAAGAGTAGTGTTTCTGAATCTCAGTGTGTGTGTGTGTGTGTGTGTTTTGATGAACTGTATGTAGATGTAGTGAGCAGAAGAATAGTGTTTCTGAATCTCAGTGTGTGTGTGTGTGTTTTGATGAACTGTATGTAGATGTAGTGAGCAGAAGTGTAGTGTTTCTGAATCTCAGTGTGTGTGTGTGTGTGTGTGTGTGTGTTTTGATGAACTGTATGTAGATGTAGTGAGCAGAAGTGTAGTGTTTCTGAATCTCAGTGTGTGTGTGTGTGTGTTTTGATGAACTGTATGTAGATGTAGTGAGCAGAAGAGTAGTGTTTCTGAATCTCAGTGTGTGTGTGTGTGTGTGTGTTTTGATGAACTGTATGTAGATGTAGTGAGCAGAAGTGTAGTGTTTCTGAATCTCAGTGTGTGTGTGTGTGTGTGTGTGTGTTTTGATGAACTGTATGTAGATGTAGTGAGCAGAAGTGTAGTGTTTCTGAATCTCAGTGTGTGTGTGTGTGTGTGTGTGTGTGTGTTTTGATGAACTGTATGTAGATGTAGTGAGCAGAAGTGTAGTGTTTCTGAATCTCAGCGTGTGTGTGTGTGTTTTGATGAACTGTATGTAGATGTAGTGAGCAGAAGAGTAGTGTTTCTGAATCTCAGTGTGTGTGTGTGTGTGTGTGTGTGTGTGTTTTGATGAACTATATGTAGATGTAGTGAGCAGAAGTGTAGTGTTTCTGAATCTCAGTGTGTGTGTGTGTGTGTTTTGATGAACTGTATGTAGATGTAGTGAGCAGAAGAGTAGTGTTTCTGAATCTCAGTGTGTGTGTGTGTGTGTGTGTGTTTTGATGAACTGTATGTAGATGTAGTGAGCAGAAGTGTAGTGTTTCTGAATCTCAGTGTGTGTGTGTGTGTGTTTTGATGAACTGTATGTAGATGTAGTGAGCAGAAGAGTAGTGTTTCTGAATCTCAGTGTGTGTGTGTGTGTGTGTGTGTTTTGATGAACTGTATGTAGATGTAGTGAGCAGAAGAGTAGTGTTTCTGAATCTCAGTGTGTGTGTGTGTGTGTGTGTGTTTTGATGAACTGTATGTAGATGTAGTGAGCAGAAGTGTAGTGTTTCTGAATCTCAGTGTGTGTGTGTGTGTGTTTTGATGAACTGTATGTAGATGTAGTGAGCAGAAGAGTAGTGTTTCTGAATCTCAGTGTGTGTGTGTGTGTGTGTGTGTTTTGATGAACTGTATGTAGATGTAGTGAGCAGAAGTGTAGTGTTTCTGAATCTCAGTGTGTGTGTTTTGATGAACTGTATGTAGATGTAGTGAGCAGAAGTGTAGTGTTTCTGAATCTCAGTGTGTGTGTGTGTGTGTTTTGATGAACTGTATGTAGATGTAGTGAGCAGAAGAGTAGTGTTTCTGAATCTCAGTGTGTGTGTGTGTGTGTGTGTGTGTGTGTTTTGATGAACTATATGTAGATGTAGTGAGCAGAAGTGTAGTGTTTCTGAATCTCAGTGTGTGTGTGTGTGTGTTTTGATGAACTGTATGTAGATGTAGTGAGCAGAAGAATAGTGTTTCTGAATCTCAGTGTGTGTGTGTGTGTGTGTTTTGATGAACTGTATGTAGATGTAGTGAGCAGAAGTGTAGTGTTTCTGAATCTCAGCGTGTGTGTGTGTGTTTTGATGAACTGTATGTAGATGTAGTGAGCAGAAGTGTAGTGTTTCTGAATCTCTGTGTGTGTGTGTGTGTGTGTGTGTTTTGATGAACTGTATGTAGATGTAGTGAGCAGAAGAGTAGTGTTTCTGAATCTCTGTGTGTGTGTGTGTGTGTGTGTGTGTGTTTTGATGAACTGTATGTAGATGTAGCAAGTGTAGTGTTTCTGAATCTCAGTGTGTGTGTGTGTGTGTGTGTGTGTGTGTGTGTTTTGATGAACTGTATGTAGATGTAGTGAGCAGAAGAGTAGTGTTTCTGAATCTCAGTGTGTGTGTGTGTGTGTGTGTGTTTTGATGAACTGTATGTAGATGTAGTGAGCAGAAGTGTAGTGTTTCTGAATCTCAGTGTGTGTGTGTGTGTGTGTGTGTGTGTGTGTGTGTGTTTTGATGAACTGTATGTAGATGTAGTGAGCAGAAGAGTAGTGTTTCTGAATCTCAGTGTGTGTGTGTGTGCGTGTGTGTGTGTTTTGATGAACTATATGTAGATGTAGTGAGCAGAAGTGTAGTGTTTCTGAATCTCAGTGTGTGTGTGTGTGTGTGTGTGTGTGTGTGTGTGTGTGTGTGTGTTTTGATGAACTGTATGTAGATGTAGTGAGCAGAAGTGTAGTGTTTCTGAATCTCAGTGTGTGTGTGTGTGTGTGTGTGTGTGTTTTGATGAACTATATGTAGATGTAGTGAGCAGAAGTGTAGTGTTTCTGAATCTCAGTGTGTGTGTGTGTGTGTGTGTGTGTGTGTGTGTGTGTGTGTGTGTGTGTGTGTGTGTTTTGATGAACTGTATGTAGATGTGTGAGTAGAAGTGAGTGTTTCTGAATCTCAGTGTGTGTGTGTGTGTGTGTGTGTTCATGTAGTAACATTACATTACACTGTGTGTCGAAGTGTGTTTCCTCAGGTTACTGATGCACAAACACAGTTTAACGCACTATTGTACCCTAATTTTACTTGCATGAACATTAACGAAATTATATGTTATTTAAGAACAAAATTGTTTCAAAAGTTAATGCACTTTAAAAAGTGAATGTCGTTTAATTTCAATAAAAGATGCGATGCTTGATTTGGTTTATATTTGCTTTTCTTGTGGACACAGGAGACAATACAGTACTTTTTCCCTCTAACATTAAAGGTGCAGTCTGTAAGAATGACACTAGTGGTGGAAAGAGGAACTGCAGTCCGATTCAACATATCAGTGATCGTGGTTTCTCAGACCCGCCTCCACAGACTCACGGGTCGCCAGTTTGAGACACGCAACAGGAACGAGTGCAATGGACAATGAAAATTGGCGCGGTCTCACATATCAAAACATTAACAAATATTCCAGCCTGGAAACACACATTTCAGAGTAAGACAACCGGCTGTAGAAGTGTTTCTCAGAGGACCGAGTGTGTGAACTCAGAATGTTTCCTCAATATCTGCAAACAGATTATGGTATTTTTATGCTTTAGTAGAGTGAAAAAGTTACACACAGCACCTTTAAATATTGCCTTTAGAATTTGAATGTACAAAATTATAAACGCAACACTTTTGTTTTTGCCCCCATTTTTCATGAGCTGAACTCAAAGGTCTAAGACTTCTTCTATGTACACAAAAGGCCTATTTCTCTCAAATATTGTTCACAAATCTTTCTAAATCTGTGTTAGTGAGCACTTCTCCTTTGCCGAGATCATCCATCCACCTCACAGGTGTGGCATATCAAGATGCTGATTACACAGCAGGATTATTGCACAGGTGTGCCTTAGGCTGCCCACAATAAAAGGCCACTCTAAATGGATTCCATTTAGCTTAGAGTAGTCCAGATGAAGTGTCACCTGACCTGTTCCACCAGTCGTTTGATCACAGGTAAGCCTTCCAGTGCAGAGCTGTCACAGCCACTGGTCAGAACCCTCTCGAAGCCCAGCGAGACCAGAACCTCCAGAGCAGCCACTGGATCCTGGACCATATCGAAGGCTGAAGGACACAGGAGTTCTTCAGAGCATGACCTCTTACTGCTGTTTATCACACACATCATCATGTTCAGTAAGAGCCGTTTTACCTCTGTGGAATGTAACCGGTAGAGGTCGACAAGCCGCTGTGGAGAACAGAGATAAAGCATCCAGCGGCTGTTAGATAAATATGCATTACTAAAACATGATGTGTTCACATTCCCACTTATAAGAATTTACTTTAGGAGCAAAAATGTAAAATAATTGGTAAAAGAAAAATTTCTTTAAAAAACAAAACATTTTCTCTCTGATAACATTGGGGAAGAAATGACCAATTAAAATTGAAGATAAAACTTGGCAATTTTGCAAGAGATTTGGAAATATGCTCAAATGATAGAACTCTGTAATCATACAAAACCAATTCAGTAATACCCATCCATGCATTCATCCATCCATCCTTCCATCCATCCATCTTTCCATCCATCCATCCTTCCATCCATCCTTTCATCCATCCATCCATTCATCCATCCATCCTTCCATCCATGCATCCATCCATCCATCCATCCATCATCCATCCTTCCATCCCTTCCATCCATCCATCCATCTTTCCACCCATCCATCCATCCTTCCATCCATCCTTTCATCCATCCATCCTTTCATCCATCCATCCTTCCAGCCATCCTTTCATCCATCCATCCTTCCTTCCATCCATCCTTCCACCCATCCATCCATCCATCCTTCCATCCATGCATCCATCCTTCCATCCATGCATCCATCCTTTCATCCATGCATCCTTCCTTCCATCCATGCATCCATCCTTCCTTCCATCCATGCATCCATCCTTTCATCCATGCATCCATCCTTTCATCCATGCATCCTTCCTTCCATCCATCCATCCATCCTTCCTTCCATCCATCCATCCATCCTTCCATCCATGCATCCATCCATCCATCTATCCTTCCATCCAGCCATCCATCCATCCATCTTTCCACCCATCCATCCATCCTTCCACCCATCCTTTCACCCATCCTTTTATCCATCCATCCTTCCATCCATCCATCCTTCCACCCATCCATCCATCCAACCACCCATCCATCCATCCAACCATCCTTCCATTCAGCCATCCATCCATCCTTCCACCCATCCATCCTTCCACCCATCCATACATCCATCCATACATCCATCCATCCATCCACCCATCCATTTATTCATCCTTCCATCCATCCTTCCATCCATCCATCCTTCCTTCCATTCAGCCATCCATCCATCCATCCAGCCATCCTTCTATCCATCCATCCAGCCATCCTTCCATCCATCCTTCCACCCCTCCATCCATCCTTCCATCCATCCTTCCATCCATCCATCCATCCATCCATCCATCCATCCTTCCATCCACCCATCCTTCCAGCCAGCCATCCATCCATCCAGCCATCCTTCCACCCACCCATCCTTCCACCCATCCATCCATCCATCCAGCCATCCTTCCACCCACCCTTCCATCCAGCCAGCCATCCATCCTTCCATCCATCCATCCATCCATCCATCCAGCCACCCATCCATCCATCCTTCCATCCAGCCAGCCATCCATCCTTCCATTCAGCCATCCATCCATCCTTCCACCCATCCATCCTTCCACCCATCCATACATCCATCCATCCATACATCCATCCATCCATCCACCCATCCATTTATTCATCCTTCCATCCATCCTTCCATCCAACCATCCATCCATCCATCCTTCCTTCCATTCAGCCAGCCATCCATCCATCCAGCCATCCATCCTTCCATCCATCCATCCACCCATCCATCCATCCTTCCATCCAGCCAGCCATCCATCCAGCCATCCTTCCATCCTTTCATCCATCCATCCTTTCATCCATCCATCCTTTCATCCATCCATCCTTTCATCCATCCATCCATCCATCCATGCATCCATCCTTCCATCCATGCATCCATCCTTTCATCCATGCATCCTTCCTTCCATCCATGCATCCATCCTTCCTTCCATCCATGCATCCATCCTTCCTTCCATCCATGCATCCATCCTTTCATCCATGCATCCATCCTTTCATC